>OZ023273.1:137263471-137871501 GCA_964007475.1 Hybos culiciformis | reverse complement strand
GCCTCACATAAAATAAATTATTTTAATTAATTTTTAAATATTATTATTAAATTGTTCTACACATAATAATTCAAATTTTAATTTCAAGGTTCGTTCTAAAAGTAATACAAGTAGCTTCTGGTCATAATTTCAATGAATCTCAATTACATCAATATTACAATTTAAAAAAAGATATAAAAAACAAAATGTATATTAAAAAAAAAATTAATCAAAATGTATTTTTAATTACTACGGCTTAATATTTAAATGAATTTATTTATTAATGCAAGGAATTTTTAATTTTTTTTCAATTTTTTAAATAAGAATTTTAAATCAGTCCTTATTTTTTGCAGTGTTGTTGTCTGTCCTAAAATAAAAAAAAAACTCTTAAAGTATCATTTATCTTATTCAAAAAAACATATATGGCTTACTGTTCCTCTAACTCTCTAAAGTTTATTTTTTATAAATTTTTTTGCATAAATATATATTTATATTTTTTTTTTTAACTTTTTTTTCCAAGATAAATGGAAATTAATTCATTTTTGTCCAGTGCGCTTATGTGCACCAGATATGGATAGTTTTGTTATATGTGTACTATGTTTTTTTTTTCTGCAAACTCATCACCATAAATGAATGATTTATTTATGCGACCTTGATATTTAATTTACAGCTTCCAAGACACTTCTATTTATTTTATATGTTGAAAAAAAAAATAAAATATATAATTTTTATTTTCTTAAAAAGTTCTCTTATTAAATGTGTACACATATATGCGTTAAAATAAATTGAAGATTAAAGGATAATAATTGTTTTTTTTTCTACGACAATCAACCAATAGTTTTTAACAATTTAAATGATTGAAAATCATCCACATTGTGTAGCTAAGCGCCTTATAGAATTATTACAATAATTTTCGTCAGATTTCGGTAGAATGGCGCATTTATGTAAGATGTTGTTCTATCTATTTGATGCAGAAACAAAATTAAACTACTGGTTCATATCAAAACTTAAATTTTTACATATTTACAAGAAAACAAGAATCCCTTCTTGAATCGCTCTGACAATTAATAACATCAAAAATTAATTATTACATTATGTAGACATTTTAGTAGAAAAAAAATATTGAATTTTTTTTAATACGATATTATGTGAAAGACATTATTATTTCTTTTTGGCGAATAAAAAAAAAAAATATTTTTTATATAAACATTTTTCAATAAAAACAAATAAAGCAGACATTTATGTATATAACCAGGGATAGTTATAAAACATGCAATTTAAAGAAATAAGAAAGGAAAAAAAATTAACATTAATTTTTCCCATAAGAGATTAAAACCAAACTGATTTACAGAAATGGTAATCAGCAGCAGCGCAGTAGAAATACCAATTTGAAAAATATTCTTAAAAACCTGCTAAACGTCATTGTCGTTGCTCTTTTTATCATGAAATTAAATTAAAATGCAAAATTTTTGAAATTCATATAAATTGTTTTACTTTATATATATACATATTTTTAACATTTTTTCAATTTTTTAAACATTTTTTTTTTACTGATAATTTCTTAATTAGAGCAATAAGAATTTTATTTATATATATATGGTTAGCATATATAATATCAGAAGCACTAAGTTTCTTTGAAAAAGAAAACATAAAAATGATTAATGGTAAAAATTCAAGAAGTAATTAATTTTTTAATTAAATAAAATATAATTAATCAAATCGAAGTTATAGTTTTGTATGCAGATCTTTGTTGCGCCAATTAAAATAAAAAATTTTCCGGAAAATAAGTTTCAGATTTTTTCTCTATATGTTAATATAAATAAGTATTATGTTTTTCAAGAACTTTTACTAAAAATTGCGAGAATTTTAACATCAAGCGTCTACAAAAGATTTTGACACTGTACATAGATAATTTCCCAACTAAAATTAAAAATTTTAATTGATAGTTATATTCAAATAAATAATAAAAAATTACTCTCCGAATGTCAAATGTTAAAATCATTAAAAATAAAAAAACAAGAAAAAAGTTTTCAAAATAATTTTAATATATCCTTTATTAGACAATTAATAAAAAATTTAAAAACATTCTTATAATTATTTAATTTCTCTTTAGGATTTAATTTTTTTAACATAGAATTACCTTTATTTATAGAAGTATAGATTGACTTCTTTGGCATAAGAAAAATTAAATAATTTTGAATTATGTATTTCATTTTATACCATAATATATTTTTTGTTAGAAATAAGCATATTACATGGGTATTTAGTATATCGGCTTCAGCAAAGAATTCCAATACAAATTTAATCGCAATTTTATTTCTTTTTAGTATAGTTTCTTATTTCAAAATTAAATTTTTATGTTTATTAAAGATAAAATTGACATTAAACATTAATCTAATAAAATTTGTACATCCCTACATTTTTTTTTTTTGATATCTTAAAGGGAAGTAATAATAATTAAATCTTTTTTTTTTTTTTTCAAATTCAATAAAATATTTTCACTATAAATTATATCAGATTTTTGCGTAAAAAACATAAATTCATTTTATTTTGATGTTTATGATTTTAGTCGGATAAATATTTATATTTGCTACAAAAAATTTTTGGAAACAAAATATTTAAATAAATATTTTGTTTTGAAAGTGGACAGAATGAAGCCTCTAAAAGTCTACTTGTTATGTTGTATATGTCTGTAGAATTCGCACAGTGTGAAATTTAATGTGTATAGACATTATAAATTAATGTGCGGTTTTTATGAAATTATATTTAAAACTTAATTAAAAAAGGAAAAAAAAATATATACATATATTGTTTAAGTTTGAAAAACATAAATTTTTTTACATTCTCAATAAGTATAAGCAATGTCATACATGAGTATAAAAATAAAAGTTGTTGTTTATCATACACATAAAATTGTCTTGTTCCTTCAATTAAATTTCAAAAGTTTATAATTTTATTAACAATTCTGTTGCTATTTTTATATGAATGTTTTTTTTAATTACTTTAGGAAGCTTTTATCTTTTTTATTGATAGAAATAATTTAGATTTTTATTTACATAATGATGATTTACATGCATAGGTTTAAATTTATGTAAGTGTACAACATATCATATGATTGGTATTAAAATAAAACAATTTCTATTTTACTTTGATTAAAGAAATAAAAATGTTGTTGATATTCATGTATAACTATAAAAAAAATTTTTTTATATAATAAATATTTCACTTCATTAGTCTGCCATATTAGTTGGGAAAACCAATTTGCTTGGAAAATCCAAATAAGTAGTTCATTTCTTTATGTTTTTATTAAATTTTGTTTTTTTATTTTTCTTATATAATTTTTGGAATGAGACTTAATAGAAGAAAAACATACATAATTTTCGAATAAAAAGAAAATTTTCCTAATTTTTTCAAATATATTTTTTTTTATTCTACTACATATCTATATACGTTTTTCATTATGTTATTATGTAAAAAGTTTATTTTATTTGCCAAAAATGTAATCATTTTTGTAAAGAAAAAATTGATACTTTTTTTTCATAAAATTTCACATATTGAATAAAATATGTTGTCAGTGAAGTTTTGTTATATTTACAGAAATTTGTTTACAAAAATTTAGACACATTATATTGGCTTAATAGAAAAGCCCTAAGAGTTTCAATAACCATCATACCGAAAATTGAAAATCGAACTAATACCTTTCAAATTAACTTTTACATCACTAAATTAGATATTAAAATCAGATTTTTTTTTTGAAAAATCTTCAAATTTCTGTATTATGTACCTTTTATGTATATTTCTTAAATATTATATAAAACTTTAAATTCCGAATTTTGATTTTGTAACAAACTAAAACTATATAATGAAATAGAAAAATGTATCTACATTTTTTGGTATTTTCCGTATGGTCCTTGTGGGTGTTTTTGTTTTGTATTTTCTAAAGAATATATATGTACATACTTATTTTTGCATTGCAAAAGAGTTATGTATGGTATAAAGTGTACACATTACACATATTTATTCGGCGCCATCTGTCCGATAAAGTTTTTTTTTTTTAGATTTTCCCTTATTTTTGTCTGCTTTTATTACACCGTTCATCTTTTTATGCTTTTTAAATGTTATCTAAAAGTTTGTATCTTTTTTATTTGCGAAAAATAAAAAAAAAATAAAAAAAAAGAAGAAAAATAATAAGAGAAAAATATTTACAGCAGAAAATTTTTATAAAATTATTATTTTTTTTTTTATTATTATTATTATATTTTTTTTTTCCAATAAAATTGATGCCATAATAGTTTAGTAGTTGTTATGTTATAAGATTTTAGAAAAAACAAATAATTTTATTTTTTTTTTGGCAAAAATGAACATCCGTTAATGTGGGGGAGCATAGAAATTATTTTGGTTTGTTTTTTTTTTTCATTTCTTAGGGATGTGTGGAGGATTTAATCATGGTCTTTATTAACTACCGGATTATAATAGAAAAAAATATTATTTTACTAAACAAATGTAATATTATTCATTCTAAATTGTATACACATAAATAATATGCATATATAAAACATAAAAATTATTTGAATACAGAATAGATTCTAACTTTCATATATGTCTTTTAATAGTTTATATACATTTATGGTTTTAAAATAATTAATTAATTTAAGTTATTCTGAATAAATTTTCTTCAAATGTCAATTTGCATCCATATAATGTTCAACAGTCTGTAAAAGTGGTAAAATGTTCTGACATATAACTATGTAGCGAATTTCTACATAGTGGACTGTATATTATTATCAACAGAAAAAAAACCTTGCAATATTCATTTAATCGTAGTTTTCCGCGCCGTATCAATAGAGAGAATTTTGCAATATTTCATTATAAACCATACAGTTTTTGCGCCGTACATTTTCTTTAAAGTAAACAAGGGATTGATTTTCTTTGACGTTCCAATTAAAAAACTAAATAAAAAATGTATGTTAATTTTGACTATGTAAAACGCATAATTAGATTTATGTTGTAAGAGAAAATTTTTTTTTCATTATAAAAGAAAAAAATAAAATTGAAAACTCACGATTTCTTTTTTTTTTGAAATTCATTGACATTTAATGGACAGTGGAATAGTTCTTAATAATGGCATAAAGTTAGAAAATAAGGAAAAAAACAAACAAAATTCTATTTCATTTTGAAAGATGTATATTTAAAAAAAAAATGAATGAATTCGTTTTCTTAATAAATTCTCAATTTACTAGTTATTAAATTGGAATATTGTGTTGTAATGAAATTTTTTATTTTTAATAGATGGTCATGTCTTGCAATTACATTTTTGTTCATACAGATTTCACATAAAATAATAATAATTCAATTTATTACTTACTACAAGTAATATTCAATAATGTAAATTATTCTTTTAATTAGTTTTTACATATTTTTGCAGTAATTTGGAATTCCCTTTATAACTGTATTTTTATAAAATCAACAATAAATTTACTAATATCAATTAAAATTTATATTTCTGATAAACATTAAACAAAAAAAATTGATGTTGCAATAGAATATAGTATAATTCATTTTCATTCAGTCAGTCAAAGAAAATTAAATCGTAAAAAATATTTTTTATAATTCTCTAATAATAATAAAAAAATAAAAATGTTTTTTTTTTTGTTAAATTGATTTTTGAATTGACTTTTCCCATATGTTTTTCAATATTCAATTCAAAGTACACAATAATGCTTGGATAGTTGTCAATTTAAAGAAATTGTTTTAAATGGCGCCAATAATATTTCTTATGAAACTTTAATTAATAATAATAGAAAATAATATGTAATAAAAAAAAAATAATTCGCCATATGAATTGTACGTAATGAGGTTGAAGTGCATTTTGTCATTTCTTTAATATATATACATATATATATATATATATATATATATATATATATATATATATATACAATTACAATATCTGATAAAAAAAAATTACATAAGTTTTTGAATAAATACCTAATCTGTGAAATGCAAAAAAATTGTTTAAAGAGGCACGAATATTATCTAAAATTGTATACCTTGTACTTTTTCTCAAAGATATTCAAATTCAAAGTTATTAAATATGACATAATCGAATATAATATAAATAATAATATTAGCAGATAATAGTGCAGTTCAATTTAACCCATTAACTTAAGTATTACAATGCAATTTTTATTATAATTTTAACTACTCTATACTAATAATAAAGTTCTATAAATAGTATATAAATAAACTCTATAAAATTTTGTTATTAATATAAAACAATAATATTATTATTTTAAACAAGGTTAGGGACTTTAATTTATCATTTTTTAAAGTAATTAATTAGTTATTTTTATAACAATTATTATAAATTAATATTACAGAAATATATTTTGAATTGTCATAAACAATGACGTTATCTTTATATATTTTTCTTATATGATGAAGTATTAATATCTTATTCCAGTTTATTGATAAAAATTTTAAGGAATCTTAAGAAAATATTACAAAATCTATAATAACGATTATATTTTAATTCTTCTGTATATCTCATAAATAATGATTCAAATGTTTTCTTAGAACAATAAATTAACCGAATTACCTTAATAAATAAATATAATATAATAATTTTTATACTTAAAAATTTGCATTATATCTATAAGGAAATCTGCGATATCTTAAAAATTTAAATATGAAAGTACCATAGGAATAAATAATTATCTAATGTTGAATTATTTGAAATTAAAAATGATTGAATTGAATTAAATATGAAATTTACATTTTTTTTTCTTTTACAATTAATTAGATTAGGAAGAAATATTTCTTGAAATTTAAATAAAAATAAATTATATGTATGCAATAAATAATAATTAGTAATAGTAATTACTAATTACTTATAATAATAACAATATACTTCCGGTAAATAAATATTATGCTTGTTATTGAAAATTTTTATTATTAACATTTAAATTTATTATTAAGCTTATCGTATGTAAAACGAATAATCAAATATTTTAATATATATAATAAACATTTGATAATAAAATGCTACGTAGGATTTATTGATCACATCAAAAGTCTGATGTATTTGTGTATATGTTTTGATGTCAATAATTCATGTTTTTACATATCAGAATATTATTTAAAAACAATTTTTTTTTTCTAATAGATTAAAAGAAATTGTTTTTGTTTTTTTTTTGCACTAAGCGACATAATAATTTTTTTTATATATTACTCATCACCGAATGGCTTACCAACAAAATATTACAATATTTATTGACATTTTATTTGTGTTGTAAACGAAAAGCAGTATGTGTTTAAAAATGTATATTGCATTCTTGTCAGGGCTTCAATTCCTATTATATTTGTTTACATAAAATTATAATGTTTGTTTATTTAATCTTCTTACATGTTGTTGAATTATACTTATTCTTAGAACACTGTCTATCGAAATGAAATTCGTACTATATACTTTTTTTTTTGTATTATAGATATAAGAATTTTTTTGTTTTCTAATTGAAATGGGAAAAATT
Source organism: Hybos culiciformis (assembly GCA_964007475.1). Taxonomy (NCBI): domain Eukaryota; kingdom Metazoa; phylum Arthropoda; class Insecta; order Diptera; family Hybotidae; genus Hybos; species Hybos culiciformis. The sequence goes on along the minus strand of OZ023273.1, from coordinate 137,863,993 downwards.
TAATGCGAACAAAAAGAAAAAAAATTTGCAGGTGGTTAAAATTAAATAATAACAATTAAAAAAAAATGTAATAAAATTTTATAAATGTAATGTTATTTTATTATTAATTATTGCATTGTTTAATTAAATTCTATAAATAATGTATAATATACATATATACCTACATATTTGTGTAGTATGGAAAAAAATAAAATAAAATAAAATAAAAATAAAAAAAACATTTTTTTTTAACGTCAATTTCATTATTGTTATGATTATTATTATAATTAATTTTTTATTTTTTTTTTTATTATTTATTTAATATATTGGAAAATGCTAATTTCTCATATGTACACAACACCATATTCAATTAAATGATTTTCTTGTTGTTAAGTATAATTTCTATTGTACACCATTTAAAATTTTCATTGATATAGTGAATTATAAATAAAATATGCACATATAGAAATTTTGCATAACAATGAAACAATTTGACAAGAAATGTCAAATTCATGTTATCCCACTGAAATTATTGTAAAAATTCTTGAAATTTAACTTACTATTACTATTATATTTGTTCAGTGTTAAAATACATATTTGGTTTTTGTCAAAGTTAGATACCTCTGTCTATATTAAAATAATTCATTTTAATAATTTTTTCTACAAAATTTTCTAGATTAATTTGAAAATTTTTCTTTTTTTACTTGCTTATTCCGTTTAATGATATTTTTAAGATATTTCTAATATTAAAAAAATTTTCTTTATCTTCTCTAAAAATTCTTGTTCAAATTCAGATTTTTATATAATCTATAACCATCTGCTAGCAATATTGTTATAACAAGAAAACACACCCTTTACCTGTTATTGTACATATAAAATGTGCAATAATTGTAAAAATTAATTAATATCATAAATAACAATTTATTCAATTGACATAACATTTTAAGTCTTGTGTGTGTCATATTTGTTTTTCACTTACTTGTGCACTTATAGTTACAATTTTATTATGTTAAATATATAAAATATTTTTCATTTAATTATTAAATATAAAATATTTTGATTTAATTTTTTTTTTTCTGAATTTAATTCGTAAAATAATGTTTTGTGAAATGCATTAAAAGAAGTATAAAAGCATATAAATGGAAACAATAAAGTCCGAAAAACCACCGCTGTGCATCTCTGATATTTTCTGGCTTTAGTGAACCAAATCTAAAATTGTTTTAATCTATATTATACAAAAGCGATTAGCTGGGAAAAATTAGTTGAAGAAAGAATTAGTGTTAGGAATGTGAGCGCAGTATTATTTAATTTCAATTTATTCATGCTTTCATAACTTTGGCTATCATCAAATCCCAGCAAATTTAAGTGAACGCATTTTGAAAATTAAAAAAAAAAAATAAAAATAAAAAGTAAAAAACTTTCTGAAATTTAAATTTTAATGGATTTTCCAATGTGTGTACAGCTAAAATTATTTTATTTAAGCTTAATTAAATTATCACGTAGTATTATTAAATAATTTATTATATTGTATTAATTCATATTATAGGGTGAAATTTTTTTTGCATAATTAATTGAATATTTTTATTTAAAATGAAATAAATAATAATAAATATTATTGTTTTGCATATATTGTAATTTTTGAATGAAATGTCATCATCATCTACTTTCATTAATTTTTATTTTTGTTTTAATTAAATGCAACTAGTGCATTTATAAGTAAAATATTTGCAATAAATTCATTTTCAATCAATAATGCAATAAAGTTTTATATTGTTATAATATCTACAAAAATAATTAATTCAATTTAATTTAATTATCACAGTGTCATTGGTTTTATTATAAAAATTCACGGTGTATAAATTATGTACGAATTTATTTATTTTTTTTTAAATATTGATAAAGTAGTAACAAATATTTTGGGGAATTGCGAAAATTCAATATAATGAATATAATACATGAAATATTTTTATTATCAATTATTTACTTAATATACGTTGGTTTTGTCAAATTGCATTCAAAGATTTAGAAATTTAGCTTTGTTATTTTCAGCTTATTTGAGCAAAACCATTTACCCAGATATGTCATTCTAAAAAGTGATAATTTTTATTTTTTAATGATAGCTATAATTAAAAAAAATTAATATCATTTCCCCTTTACATTTGTATACATGTGTTGTGTGGATTTCCTTTTATAGAAATCTTAATTTCTTACTTTTGTATACAAACTAGAAATTAACATGACCACCCAACTATATAATAAATTAACTGGTATGTTTGATTACAATTTTATGCTTGATGATAATAATAATAAAAATAAAATATCATTTAAAATGTGATGACTGGAACAGAATTGTTCCTAAGGTCATATTGTAAAATTTTATCAGTTGCTGATATTTATATTATAGTAATTTAGTAGTAGTACATTATGACCACTGTATATAAAAGTTATCTAAGAATTTCATGCGGCGGACTAAGTTAAATTTTGGGTCCTTTTAACCAGTAAGTTGCTAATTGAATATTTTTATGCATTTTTTAAATATTACAATCCACTTATGAAAATAAAATTAAAACATTCTTCTATAGCTTATTAAGATTTTATTATCTAACATTCTAACACAAAAAAACAAAATTATAATTTTATAACTTACGTCATTGACAACTAAGTGCAAACCAAATTGTTATAAACAATATGTAAATGTAAAATCTGACTTAATTGGTATTTATAACATACAATCAGTTAAAAACATTATTTTTAAAATATTCGTCATACTATTTTAGCTCTTTTACACATATAAAATATGAAAGGATAATGTTTTAACAATGATGAGTTAAAGGTATGGTGATATTTTAACACTGACGCGAGCGTAAACTATTCACTTTTTTTTTTTTTTCATTAAATTGTGGCGCCAAATTAATTCAACAAAAAACAATATTATTTATGCTGTAAAATTTATTATTAGTATTAAATATATTCAAGTTTTTTTTTTTTTTTGTATTATTTTCGAAAATAAAATTTAATTTTATTTATATTTATACTTAATTTTGTTTTTGCAAAATATTTGTGATTAAACCAAAGAAATAAATCTTATTTTAATTTGATGAAAAAATATTCTTTTTTTATTTTAATTTATAATAAATTGGTTTTTATGATAATGATTACTGATATATGTTGTATGTCATGTATATATATGTATGTAAATGATTATAACTATATATTTTTATTATATTGAAAAAAAAAATTGAGTAGAAGACTTGTTTTTTAAAATGAAGCAAACATTATATAAGTAAGTTACTAGTATATATATTGTAATAATGTGATCGAGTGCTTGAAAAATGAATTTTGCCGAAAAGACTGACTGCTGAATATTTTTTAAGAAAGTTTAATATTATATCTAATGATATTATTATAAAGAAAATTATCTTAGAGTAAGAAACTGTTTACTAGTTAGTGAAACTATATTATAAAATCCCTTAATTACTAAACACTTCTTTCAAAAAGTATATAAAATCAAAACTGAATGTTGAATTATATTTTTTTAATCAATTAAATATAAGATTTAAATCTATTTCAATTGCTAATAGTTTTTCAACAAATTCAATGTCAAAAATTGACGCCACTCTTGTCAATATTATTGATTTAATTTTTTTTTTAATTGATTTGATTTAATCGCTAATCGGATTGATTAGAAAAATAATGCTTTTCGTATTAATTTTATTTTATCATAAATATTATACCAAGAGTAATAATAATAATTTACGATAAACAAAAAAAAAAACTAAACATTTGAAAAATTTATATTCTGATTATGGGGAAAAATGGAAAATGAAAAATTTTTTTTCTACATAAATTGTTTTAAATAAAATATATAAATAAGAAAATCAGCTGTTTTTTGTTTACGTTTGAATTCCAATTACGTATATATATGCTTTTAATTTTTTTATTTTATGACAGAGGAACGATTCCTTGTTGTAATATCAGAAAAAAAAAAATTAAGGCCTTAACTAAAACATAAATGTATGTAAATTGTGTCAAAAATGACAATAATTAAATAATGAACAAATTGTTAATGAACAATTTTAAAATTTCTTAATAAAAAATATATATATTTTTTTTATTAATAAACTTGCTTTGCAATTTGTAAATATTTTAAATATCAATTAAAAGCATTTTATAATTATCATTCTTAATTTTTTTTATAATATACCTAGGTGTATTTTTTGTTAATTCAATAATAACTTATAATTTTATAAACCATTTATTAGGAATTTAACATAAAAATTACTGTTTTATGTGAATTTAAGTAAATTTTCTTATCTTTAGATCTTTAATTTTTATAATGTAATTGATATAATTTTTTTTTTGTATTTTATAAGATTTTGTATTTAAATATTTAGAATTGAATTTTTATTTTTACAAGATATAAAAACTATTATAAACGAGTGAAATTATTTTCAAGTTTAAAATAAAAAACACATGTGGAACATTATATTGACAACTTAATAGAGTATATAGAAATGTCCATTGGTCAATTTTATCATTTATCTTATATGTGTACAGCGTTAGCGTTATGCTTATTATTTTAATGATTTTTTTTTTGCTTGATGTTTTTCTTTTAAAATAATAAATATGTACTTTTTTTAGCGGTAAAATCAGAACTATTATAAAATGAATTAATTATGTTGGTTACAAATTTTTTTTTTTATTCTATATGCATAATTATACCAAAGTCGAGTAGTTGAACAAACTATTTATGAAATTCGAATAAATAAAATAAATAGAAGTTTTTCAATCCTAATCTGCACACTATACATAAATAAAAAAAAAAAAAATCTAGTTTTTCTAGATACATTTTAGATTATATTTTTCGCTGTAGCCAAAGTCTAAGCAATTTGATGGTGTATCTACATAAAAAAATATTTAATAATAATAAAAAAAATTAATTTGAGATCTAGTTGAACCAGCCAAACATAATATTTATAATTTTTTATTTTTTTATTCAAATAAATTGTTCAGTTTAGTGTCGCCTCTTAAGTGTATTTTTTTTTTCATAAGAATTATTGTAACCCTTGAGCATTGAAGCTGCGAAAACAAGAGTATGTTTAGGTGTATATATTAAGTGGTATATACATAATGTATAGACAAATATATAAATAAGAAATTTTAAAATACATGTTCATTTATTGAAAAAAAAAAAAAAAAATTACCAGAAGGCGTCAATACTCAAATAAATTTTATGTAAATTTATGTTTAATGGAAAATAAAATGGGAAAATAATTGATTAAAACTGGTGACAGTGACAGTGTTATATATACATATATGCATAAAGTTTTTAAAATTAATTTGTATGATTGTCAATAAAATATTGATTCGATTTCAATTTAAAATTAAAGTTCCTACACCTATATGATTTGCTTTGAGATATCGCAATGATGTTTTTTAGTCTAGAACGCCAGGATTAGAATTAACAAAAACCTTAATGTTAAGCTAAAACATTTTTTTTAACAACATAAAGTTACTTGCAACTTTTCTTGTAAATAATATTCTCAGATCTATTTTTTTTTTTCGAAATAATGTTGTGGTTTTTAATTGACTTAGGCTCTCTAGAATATTTTAATAACATATGTTACATAATAATTAAAAATTGATTAATTTTTTGATGAAAAAAAAAAAAAAAACATAAATTAAAATTGATTAAGAAATTTTACATGTATGTAAAAATGTAAATATTGGAAAAATATGTTAATTTATCTAAAAAGATAAAAAAAAAAAAAAAACTGAATAAAGTTTAAAAATAAAACAAAATAAAAAATAATAATAATAAGGAAATTGTCGTCATTTACCAAACCCATTTTCAAGACCTTACTATATATGATTTAATTTCTCATATTAAAAACGATTTTTATTACAATTAGTAATTATTTATTAAAAAAAAAAAAAAATTGATTAATTGATTTTCTAAGATTTTCTTAATAACTATTCATATATAAATTATTTTTTAATTGTATTATTTCTATTAATATAATGTTTTTATTATTTATATCTGAGCAGATCTAGAATTCTAGAATGTTAGGAAAATTTTTTTTCCATTGAAATACTTTTGATTATAAAAATTTTTTATTATTAATTTTAATTTTATGAACACTAATAAAATAAGTAGGTAACTGGAAAAAATGATAGAGCTTTGATATGTAATACAATATAGTCATATTTTATGTACAGTGTATTACTGTATATTATATTTAATTCTAACTATTATAATTAAAATTATGCAGAATTCAGTTTCGATTTAAAAATAGAAAAATCTCAATTTATTTAATATTTTTTTAATCAAATATGATGTTATAAAATAAAATCCTTCTAATCGAAAATTTAACGTTATGTAATCTCGACTGTCGAACTCACTCGCATAGCGCTTAGTGCAATGCACTAAAATATTAAATTCTAATCACATAGCTTTCATAAAAAAAATAAAATTTTTATCACACATTATTCCATACATTCTGAGTAAAAAGTGAAAATTATTTTCTAAATCCTACATTCTATTTATTGAATCCAAAAAGAAGAAAAAAAAAACACAAAACACCTGTTTTCAATTACACAATTTTTCTTTCCTTTTTATTAAAAAAAAAAAAAATTAATAAAATAAAATCCCTTATTGTCCTTTGGAAGACTTACAAAAAAAAAAAAAAAGATGCAACAATTCTCAGACCCACAAAATCAAAACATCCTTTATTTTTATTTTTTTTTTTTGTAATTTTGATTGTTTAACAATAACCTTTTTATAATAAAATTCTAAAATGCACCTTATAAATCCCAATTTAAAATTTTTCATGGGATTTTAAAGTTCTTTTAGTACAAAACACATAAGAAGGAGGAAGAAGATTGATTTATTTCTCTCAGAATTCATTTGTTACAAGAGAAAATATTTATTTTGATAATTCATGCTAAGAAGCTTTTCCATTTCTTGTAATTTGTAATCAAAAATAGCTGTGCGCTAGAAATGTTTGTTTTTATTTTTTCTTAGTCCTTAGTATATTTCTGACTGTTTTAGAGTAAAATACTTATAACTTATAACACTATTAAGATACTCGACATATTTTGATCATTTAAATGTCAAAATATACGAAATATTATATTATATAATTATAAGTCTGAACTTTGGAAGCCAACTAAGGTTGAAAACTACTTTTCATACAATAGTTTTTTATATTATAAAAGTTTCAATATTAGATTTCGTATATACAGAAGTTCTCCTTTGAAAGCACCTCCTCTACTTGATAATTGATGAACCCTAATAAGAAAAGAAAGTTAATTGCAAAAGTACCCTAACCTCGTATCAATAGAACTCTTATATGTATATTTTTATTATTATATGTTTTACCTTTTAGAATATTTTAAATGTAAAAGAAACTTATTATTAAAATTAAAAAAAAAAAAAATGAAAATGAAAAACAAAATGTTCTACATTATATTTTCTTTTCAAGTCATCAGCACACACAGCGCTGAATTTATAAAAGTTTACCATGACCACTGGTCTATATAAAAAAAATAAAAAATTATTATCATTTTATAAGAAATTCCTAACAATAAGAGAGAATAAAAGAGATTTAAAATAAATTTATACACAAAAAAAAAAAAAAAAGAACCAAAAACGTAAATTTTTTTTTTTTTTTTTACTTAAGAAATCATCTCCTCTCGGCTCCTTTCTTTTATTTTTATTTTGAGAAAAAAAAATATATCAATAAAAATAATAAAAAAAAAAAACAGATCTTTGAAAAAAATCTCAGACACTTTATTTTCTTTGGGTGATGGTTTTTTTTTTTTTTTTTTTTATTATTATTACTAAAGATTATTATTAAATTCACAGGTTAAGATTGTTGTATATATAGATATTTTTTTTTTTTGAGATTGAAAGAAAAACCTACAGATTCTTGTGAATTTTATAAGCGCATCTGATAAGATAATAATAAAACGCGAAAAAGAAAACAAATCAAGAAAAGAAAAATAAAAAATAAAAAAAAATTATAAAAATAAAACAGTTGCCTTAAAGGGATTGATTTTTAAAAAGGAAGAAAAAAATGTTTTTTTGTTACAAATAAGGTAAGAAATATATTTATTGACCAATTTCCCAACAACTAGTTAAACTAAAAATAGTTTTTCTTATATTTACAATTAAAATCTTATAATTAACCTATAGTTGTCGATAGATAGATTTTTTTGGTAGTAAAGTAGCATATAGTATAATAAAGACAGATGCTATAATTTCTATATATCCCTTGATATGGGTCAAATCGAACTTATATTCAATGATTTTAGAAAGATTAGATATTTGTCACAGACTGGTTTATAATATTTTTGATTCTACTAATAAATTTATCTCTTCAATGTGTAATGTACAGATATTTATATAGTTATTATATTCTAACTTCAATTTACAAACTTTATGAAGTATGTATATATTGATATAATTATTTTTCCATCACCTTATAAAAAGTTTTTAAAAACATTATAAACGAAATTAAAATTAGAGAATAAAAAAAATAAAATAAAATTTATTGAAAATCAATGGTCAATATAGCATTTCAGCATTTTGTTATAATATCTTCAAAGAGAATCTACCGATAATATTAGCCTGACTGGGCATTAAACCAAATTGTGTGTATTGAATAAAATTTCATTCAATTGCAAATATTATGATACATACTTACATATATGTATATAAATAAGTTAATGAATTAATTTTTGGATTTTAATATGCATATCTATCTACATCTGTATTATTCATATAATACAAAATGTACATAATATTATGAAAATCTGAGATATATAAAAGCTTTTTTTTTTATTTTCGTGGATTTGGTAATTACTTCGAACTACCTGATGTGGATTATATTTATATGTACAACAATTTCTTTTTTCTCACTTCTTATAACTTTAAATATTCGAATATAGTTTAATTATGAGTTATATAGGTATGTGTAATAGTATGCTTGATGTATTGTTGATAGTATATTAAGATTTTAGAATACTAGGGAACCGTAAATAAGTTCGACATAATGCAAAATTATCATGTTTTATATTTAAGTTTGAAAATTTTAAAATAACTAAGAAGCTGAATTTCAATATGTACATGCACATTTCTTAAATTTTCTATCAAAATTACAGAAATGAAGTTAACAATATTACACCTAAGAATTAATTTTTTTTTTCTATTCTTGAATTCTTAAATGGAACAAATAGAATATTTTTATAACAGATTTGTTTATTGATAGCTCAATAAATAAAAATAATTTGAAGTCAAAAAAACAAAATCCTATTTTAGCCATAAAAGTCATAAAGATAATTTTTTATTTTTTCAATTTATATATTAAAAGGTGATTGAATTTAAAATGTAATTTATGTCATTTTGAAAATAATAAAATTTAAATTTATTTATGTTTTTATTGATTATTTTTTGTTTTCATTTTTTATGAATTTAATTTAATATTGAATCTCATAATTTGTTTTTTTTTTGTTTTTTTTTTTACCCTGTTTACCATTGTTATATATTGTGGCGCCAAAAATGGTAAAAATTATTACAAATTTTTTTTTGAAACAATAAACTCGTCCATCACTCTTGTTAAAACAATATTCAATATTATAAAAAAAAATTTTTTTGCCAAAAACAAAATTATACTTTATCTATCAATTTCCCGGTCATTTTCATACATGGTTTTAAATAAAAACGTAGTTAAATGAAAAAATTATAAATTCCACCTCGAAATAAAAAAAAATAAAGAAAACCAAAATTAACTTCATCCGCTTTAAAAAAACCAAAAAAAAAAAACTCCAAATTTATTAACGACAATGCGGACAGGTATGAATATAAAAAACACTCACTCATTCATAAACTAGCAAATAACAAAGAAAAAAGAAAAAAAAAACAAAATTTCGAGGTGATGATTTTTAATGTTTCTATTGTATTTAAATAATATAAAAGCAAATAAATTTCACATAGATTAATAAAATAATCTACATAATGTGTACAACAATGTAAATTACTGAAAAAAAAAAAAAACACCTTAATATTAAATCAATGACCAAATTGATCCACCACAGCAGGGACTCCATCTGAATATATGAGTTTTTTAATTTTATTATTGAGTAGAAAAATAAAATTAATAATAATACCCCGTCGTATATATTTTTTACTTTGTCATAAAACAAAAGCTATCAATTTTATGTTTATTTTATATTTTTTTACACTCTTTTGGAATTTCTGTGCATGAATATCACAAAAATTACCATAAATTTTTTTTTTAAATATATTATTTTATATTATAGTTTATATGTTTTATTTAATTTTTGCATAACAATTATATTAAAAGATGTATTTTTTTTTTGCTTTTTATTTCATATTTAGATTTCGATGTGCATATTGTATAATATATAAAAATAAATATTTATGCATTAAGAATATAGTAGACGTCCACTCCTGTGTGCAATAATATTAAGTATATGATAAATTTCAAATTTAAATTCTATTATAGAGATAATAAAATTTGAATGTAGAATTTTTTGACCCACAAACTAGAAAATCATAAACTTTTGTTTTCAATGAAATATCAAATAAAAATTTATCATATCAGACAGAATATTTGGATTAGTAGAACCATAAATTAAGTATAATAAGTTTTATAGTGTAGAACAAATTTTTGTGCCAACATTGAGCTTTTAGAGCTATTTTTTTTTTATTTTCTCAACTCAATAAAATAATTATGCTTATTATACAGTTATACAATTAATTGAGTGTTAAATATTTATATTTATTTTTTTGAGTTGAGTAAATAAAAAATTGAGCTCAATGCGAGCTTAACTTTTATATATATATCTATAAATTTCGCACAAAAATTTGTTGTACAGTATAAATCTTATTGTACTTAATTCACGGCAGTATATGGTAGTCGAATATAGAATAATGAGTAAAATAGAATTAATGAGTTAAGTCTTGTTTTAGCATAAACTTCTATCTTACTCATATTATATACTCGTAATTATTTCAATAAAAATTTACGAATGCTTTCAATAATAAAAAAGACATATATGAATACATATATATACTTCTGTACGCATTCCATATGAACATAAATAACAATATTTTATTTCTAAACTCTGGACTGGCCTTAGAGTAATAATAAAAAAAAAAAAAACTAAACAGCAGTCGGTCGATAATTATAAAATTGCATTTAAATCAAAACATTTTTAGCTCTTTAATAAAAAAAAAATAAAAAGTAAAAAATAAAATGAACATGAAAAGCTCTTCAGGGAATATTTTATAAATCTTTGTTATTGGGTTGATGAATTTAAGAAACAGAAATGAAACGCATTGTACTAATCCAGTAAATTTTGAAATGTCTAATTTTTCAATTCCATATATGTGTTATGTTAACATATAAGATGGAATTTCAGCAAAAAAAAAATTTTTTAACTTAAAATTGTGTATTATTACCGCATATAAAAATAATATGTATTTTTTTTTTTTTTTTTTGTACATGTTTATCGTTACATTTATATACAATTATGATAGAATTTTTCTATAAAAGAAAAATGTAAAGTTTTTTCAAAATCTATATTATATAGTATTTTTTCTTTTTATTTTATGTTTCAAAACTACATGTTGCCAAAGGGAATTAAAATAAATTTTATTTTTATTTTTCGCATAAAACAAAAAAAAAAAAAATTATATTTATAACCCAGGTATAAATATGGTTAAAGGTTATACCACCTGTTGATGATTGCAGAAAATTTCTTTACAAAAAAAAAAATATGTTTATTATTTTTAGGGCGCCTTTTAACTTAATTTAAAGTTCTATATTTTCTTGGAAATTTTAATTTAGCGAAAGAAATAAAGAATAGATTAAAAAAAAATAAAAAAAAAAATACATATTTTTGGTTCAAAATATAATATGAATAATTGCTTCGATTTTACACCTAAGATTAAATTTTCCATATAACAATATAAAATTACTATACTAGTATATATACATTTCGAAATAAGAATAATAATGTTAATCCAATATAGTTAGGTATAATAGAAAAAAAAAATATTATGTTATTAATTTGGGAATTATAATTTTTTATATTTTTTTGAAAATTCAATATAATATCGTTATGAACTGCCTTTAGGAAGTAATTTTCGTTATACTTGTTAATTTCGTGAATTATGCATTTTTATGATACGAAGTTAAAAATATTGATCTTTTTTTTGTTAATATAATTGTTATTAAAACTATAAAATGCTTACTATAATTTCAATTGTTTTCGATAATAAATTGTATGCAATTAATTGACAGATAAACTGTTGTATCTATAATTTCTCAAATCTAAACAATTTATGTCATTTTTTATCTATTTCCTGTTGTAGGTAGATGTTTTATTAAAAAAAAAAATATTTCTCTATATTAATATCACTGTGCAAAGAAACTAATTACAAAAAAAATATCTGCCCATCTGTCACTAAAAAAAAAATTCAAATAATGAGCCAAAGTGAATAACTAACATACTATTTACTCTTGAATTCTGAATAAAAATTAGTAACACATAAATAATTAAATTTAATACTATGTAACTTAATGTTGATGTCATTGATATTTAATTTCAAATTCCAAAGACATTATTTTGATAACTAATTGTAGTGCCTTGTATTTTTGTTGTTAAGAAGATAGAAGGCACAGATCTGTAAAAGAAACGAAAAAATTTTTTTTTATATTTATTAAGATCGATTATTAAATAAATGTTAATCAAATTATTCATAAAAAAAAAACCTATTTATATAAATTTCACTTTTAATTAATTTCTATTTTTTGCTGTTGGTGTGGACACCTGCGAACCAAAACATTTTTTTTATGATATTTCTTCTTTATTTTTTGTTTATGGTTTCCTTTTTATATCTGTAAAAGGCTAACAAAACCAAGTGCTATAAAAAATGTAGGTGGATTTATTTTTATTTTAAAGAAATCAGTTTCAAAACTATAACAAAAAAAAAAATTAAAAAATTAAAATTTTATTTTTTTTTTAAAAATTAATTTTTTAAAACGAAAAAAAAAAAAAAAAAATAGTAATAAAAAAAAATAAACAAATTTATTCATATTCACATTTATTTCAATAATAATAAAAATAAATTCCGCTCAAGGTGTGTGCTGAATATTGAAGATTTTTTGAAATATTTTTATTATCACCTTTCAATTTTGCATGGTACCATCTTTTTCAACAATCCTGAAAAAATTTATCAATTTTTAAAATGATTTCGTTTTAAATACTATTTTAATTTTTAACTCGATATATCTACTATAATTATAACGTCTTATATTTTCATATAATTTTCGTTTTTGCATTAATATTTCATAAAATTATTCATATTGTACTCATATTGTACTAATTGTCACATTATAAATGTATTTAATCGTCTGATAAAAGTTATATAAACACAAGCTGACTGAACCTTATGATAAATCTTCTAATAGTAATATTATTAAAATAATACATTTTTATTAAGGTCGAAGATTTTTTTTTACCAATTTCGTTAAAAATGTCATTTATTCGATAATCATTTTTTGTTAATTTTTTTAACGTTCATTACACTGTTTTTTTTTTAAACATTCATATAACATATTACACAGTATACATATATTTGCTTTGATTGCAATAAAAAAAGTTTATTATTATTGAAAAGTGATTGTTGTTGGTCGTAATTCGCATATAAAAAGTGATCTTCAGTTTTTTTTTTTTTTTTGAAAGTGATGACACTCTACTTTTACAAAAATGATAAAAACCAGATTTTTAATTTTTATTTAAAAAAAAAAGGTAATTTAAAAGAAATAGTATAGGTAATTTGGTTTTTTTCATTCTCATTAAAATAATATAAATTCTTTAATAAAGATCATAATATATTTTAAATTCGTAAATTGGGTTTACAAAATAAACTAAATTATATCAGAATTGAAACCTGACGTAATATGCTATGATAGTTGATATCAAGGCTATCAAGATGCAAAAAAAAAAAATGTTGTCAAAAAAATTTGTAAATTTATCAATTTAGAAGGTCTCGGCAAATTTATAAGTTGCGTGATCCACAGGTGAAAACGTTTCCTATGAAAGCGTTATAATAAATTCTTTCAAGGATTTTAGGTGCTATATTTAAAAAGAAAACTAAATGTTTTTAATTTTTTATACATTAAATAATATCATTTTTAATAATAAATAAATTTTATTTGTTTCTTTCCAGGATCTCCAAATCCAAGTGATCGTGATGCCGGATTTTGTTCAGGAAGTTCAGAGGTCGGAGATGATTTGTCGATGGATCATCATTCTCGTCTTAATCCTTGTTCACCAACTGATTCATCAGAGGATTCAGTTGAAGTCAAAGTGACGGCAATTAGTTTTACTAGGAATAAGAGGAAAAGCACAGAGCCATCTCGAGTGATAAGTGGCCGTGAAGAAACTGGTCCATTAAAAAAACGAATTCGATATACATCGGAGGAATTGGATCAAAAATTCCATGATGACTATATGGAAAATAATAAAAATCACTTCAGGCCATGGGATCAAAAAGAATCAGATCAACATTTACCCCATGAAAAAATGCCAAATCCAGCTGAAGTTTTTCTTCGTCATCCTGGTGTAACAACATTACACCGACTACCAGCAGAAGAAGTTCAAGAGGAGCCTCTTGCTTTAATAGCACCAAAGAAGCAGCCGCAACAACAATTACAACAGCAAGAACAAACAAAAGGCGCAATAAATATAAATAAGTCTCAAAAGATACCACCGTCCAAACTTAATGGAAGCTCTCAAATTAAGGTCTCATCAAGCACTAAAAAGAATCTTAAACAAAAATTAAAATTAGATCTCGACGTGAAACATGAATCTTTGAAAACAGAAGTTAAATTAGAAAACTCCGATAACAAATCTTGTGAAGTAGATGATATAATGCTTTTTAACCGTAGTAAAAGCTCTGAACAACAAATACGAGCCTCAAGCTCAGCGTCAAATCCTTCTTCTCAACGACCAACCCAAAGAAATTACAAGAATATGACACGAGAAAGAAGAATTGAAGCAAATGCACGTGAACGTACTAGAGTTCATACAATTTCAGCCGCTTATGACACTTTACGTAAATCAGTTCCAGCATATTCAAATACACAAAAACTTTCAAAATTATCTGTGCTACGGGTTGCATGTTCCTATATTCTAACCTTAAGCCGTATGGCGGGTCAAGATTATAGTTGTGATCAAAGCTCACCTCCAATAACAGAATGCGTGGATATGGTTACGAAAACTATTCAAACCGAGGGGAAAATAAGAAAGAAAAAAGATGACAAAGAAGATTCATGTTGACGTGACTTGTTCAAACATAAAACTACTTTAATTTTCAAAATATGAACTTAATAGAGCTACGATTGCTTAGAATAGAAAAGGACCCCATATAATCACTTCGGTTTTAAACTTTTCGAATAAAGGTTTAAATATTGATTGGAATCCATTATAAACAATTATATACTTATAAAGTGTAAAGAGTCGAGCCCAACCAATGGGGAATCAAATGTGCCACAAATATTATTAAATAAAAAAAATATATATAAAAAACCCAATTTTACTGATCTTGTCTATTGAAATGCCATAAGAAATTGTGATTTTTCGAAAATTTCGCTCAGATTTATTATACTTATTGACTGATTTCGATTTTATTTTTGTTTGAAATAAAAAATAAATGTTATTATTTTTATTAATTTGTATAATAGCAAAATGAATATGCATTAAAATTTTTAAGCTGGGTGCTGTACATGTATTTGATACAAAAAATTAAATTTAAATGTAACTATTATTATAATATGATTAAATTGACAACTTTTGCAATTAATAAATAAAAATTTAGAATTTTTTTTTGCATAACGACACCGAGACGTACTTACTTCAATAAAATTTTAAATGTTTTTTTTTGATAATGTAAAAAATTACTCAACATTAAAAAAAGTTGGAATATAAAATTAATTTTTTTTTTTCATTTATATTTGAAGCCCCAAATTAATCCTGCAAAAGTTGCCTATAATTTACGAAACATGTTAGTTAAAAAAAAAACATGATAATATTAATAATATATGTAAATACATGAATTGTTTATACATAAATAATAAAATTGTAAATAATTTTTTATTAGTTTTATAATTATAATTTGTCAATTGAATTACATTATCTATTTAATATATTACATATATGATAACGAATTCATATATGGCTATAATATAACTATAATAATAATCAAAATCCATTAATGAAAAAATTGTAAAACTCTGAGAAAATACTGACTGCAATTAGATTGTACTTTTGAATGTTAGTGTATTTGACAGTACTTATATTTACCTGAAATTTTATAGATTGAACTTGTATAAAGTGAACGTGGTTTAAGGTTAGACAGATAAAATAGAGTCAGTTAAAATTTTAAGTATTTTAATTACAGTCAAATATGTGTAAATTCAGGTAAATGTAATTGCAGCCAAACGTATTTGCAGTCAAACGTAATATTCTAATAATAATGTTTTGACAAATTTATTATAGAAATTTTTTGTGTTAAATAAATTCATTATCTTTTTGGACAATTAGACACAACAAAACTGCACTTATATTAAATTAAGATAATTTACAATTTTTTCATTAGATTTTCCGAAACGATTTCTAACATTTAATGATTTAGAAATTAGTTCGGAAAAGTTTCAGTACAAACAAATTATATAAGAAACAATGACTTGCTGTAAAGTTATGACAATAAAAATATCTTTAACATTTTTTTCCCATAAAATAGGTCAAATGACAATAATTAAAAAATTGTAACAATATTATTGATATGTCCTTATTTATAAATTTTGCAAAAAAAATATATGTATATTTTTTATAATAATGAAAATTTGTAATATTTTGCAAAACTCTAGAAAAAAGACTTGCGGTTAAAATAAATTTAAAATATTTGAACTTTATCTATAAGTTTGTTCCATCCATCCAATATTGCAAGTTTTTGACTTGTAATTATGATTATTTTGAAATCCATAAAAAAAATATTAAAAAGTTATATTTTTATTTCTGGGGAAAAAGAAGAGTAAAGAAACAATACTATTTAATTTTCACAAATACATATTTTATTGGTGCACACTATTGGGCAGTAATAAAATTATTAAGAATTGGTAAATTTTAAAATATTTTAGCCGCAATTAAAAAGTAGAAATTTCTTTTGGGAAAAAAATAATTAATTTTTGTTTATGTAAATAAAATTATATTATGTCAAATAAATGTATATTACTAAAGTTTTTATAATTTATGATGATATTAATATTATATTATTATATATATTATACTATAAAAATAATTATGGTTATAAAAATTGTTGCCATAAAATAACGGAAATAAAAGAAAATAAAATTTAAAAATATATATTGCTTATTTCATTAATATTTATTAAAACTTAATAGATTATTCCTTTCAATAAGATCTTATGGTCCTTCTAGTCTTTATTATAATAAAGTATTAAAAATATGTCAATCAGTAATCTGTTATATTTCCTATTGACTATCGAAACTTATATTGACACTAATCTTCCCCTTTGCTTTAGATCTTGTACACTGAAATATTATATCAAACATCAATATTTGATAATTCCCAATTGTGATGAAGTAATTTAAAAAGTATCAAATAATTTCATATATCAAAATTGTCAATGAATGAACAAAATATAATTCCCTATTTGCAAGTATGTACATTTCATTTTCATATGTATTTTCGCAGTATCTAAAATTAAAAGAAAATAATAATGCTATTTTGAAACGTATTAGCACATAATTAAAGAATCCTCCAAAACAAAATTAAAAATAATAAGAATATAATATTATATGAATGAATGTTTTTGAACTAAAAATAAAATGTAAAATCAGAAAAATATTTTAAAATGAAAACATCTTTATTTATTCAAAAAGTACAAAATATTTAATATTTAAAAAAAACACAAATTGTATCTTGATATAAAATCTCCCACGTTGGAAAATTCATCTGCTAAAATCAGAAAATTATGAAAAATTGCTATTATGAATATAGTATGAAATCAAAGAAAAAAAAAATATCTGTCAATATTGTATAAAATATGAAATTAATAAATTTATACGCTTGAATTATAAATTACGCAATTCGAAATAAAATTATAAAATATTTATGTTCTTTAAAATCATATATATAATATATTATGTTATATTTATATGTATGTATGTCTGGTTTCTAGACATTATGTTCATTTGTTACATAAACACAAAATACTGATCTACATAATTTTATTTATAAGCAGAATATAAGGAAAGTTTTATTGAATTCAGGGGTCGGAAAACTCTGTTTTATTTTTTTTGACAAATTTTCAGTTTTTGTACATCAACAACTTGGTTTATTTTTCCCGAATGAAGATTACAACTTATATGTTTATCCTTGAAAATTATTTGAGAAACCATACTATAATTACAATTCTATAAATTTTTCGAGTTACAATCTCAGTTCGTACCCAAAAGCACAATGAGGGTGTTAAATGTGAGTTCAATATGTTAAATAGTTACTAATATTTTTTAGAGCAAACATGTTATAATTACATAATGGAGTTTTCTTCTTCTTAAAGAAAGTTAACTAAACTTAGTGACTGTAGGGATAAAAAACATAAAAATTAGATTTTCTTTGATTTATGTTAGACCGGAATTTTTTTTGAATATTTGAAATCAACAATCAAAATCAAGTAAATGCTAGATGCAGCGCTGAGAATGCAGTAAGGCGAATTGAAAATCTAATAATTTTAATGACAATTTAAATTAAACATATAAATTAAATTTAATAAATATCTCTACCTATAATTTTAATAAATTAAGTAAAAATAAAACAATTTTTTTTCTTTTTGAAAATCTCTTTCATAAATATTTTTCAATTAAATAAAATAATGAAAATAATAAAATAAACATATGAAAAATATTTAATTTGTTAATAGAATTTGCACGCATTTGTGAAATTTGGAGAAAAATAAGATTAGCTATTTTTTTTTTTTTTTTTTTAATTTTAATTTTTATAATTAAACCACATACGAATATTTATAAATAAAATTTTGTATATTAATAAATTTCAGAATAAAGAAAATTAAAAAAAAAAAAAAACTATAGTGAAATATGTTTGAAAATTTTCTAAAAATAATCGCCCACTATATAATTAAATACAAAATGATGAAAATGATCTATTTTTCTTTATTTTTTTTTTTTTACATTTACTGATTTATTAGATTGTTTAGTAATTTTAATTTTTCATATAAATTTAAATGTAATCTGTTTTAATTTGAGTATTTTTTTTTTCTAAAAAAATTCTTTAGAAAAACTAAAATTTTGCATTTACAAACATAAGATATGTTTTCGACAAATTATAGAATTTATATGTATCATCTAAAATAATAATATATAATATAAGTTAGGTTAGCTGCTTAAATCAGGATTTATACCTAGTAATTTGGAAAAAATAGGTAGTTCAAGATTTTTTTTCCTGTTTCTGTATTTCGTATTAATTTCAATTAACATAATTACTCGTATAAAATAATAAGATTCTTAATGTTGATTTTTTTTTCAATTTTTCTATATTAATGTATATATAGCATTAAAAAAATTCCAATTGCAATTAAATTTCATATTCAATATTCTTCTCTTCTAGATAATTCAACATATTTTTTAAAAAATCTGGTTCCCAATTATTATTGGTTAATACCATTAATTCTGGAAATTCTTTCAATTCCTCTAGATCTGTATAATTAAGTGTTTTAAGATTATTATTTTGTAAAAATATTTTATATATTTGTGTTACTGGCTTTAGTGTTTTCAAATCGAATTCTGTTAAATTATTATTAGTTAAATTAAGTTTTTGTAAATGTTCCAATCCAAGAAAGCTATTTTTATTAATATTTTTAAAATTTGTTGATGCTAAATTTATATAACCACATCTTTTAAGATTCAAATTTTCCAATTTCATATGCAATTGCTTATTTGATTGATCATTTAATAATATACTTCTTAATTGATCATGTACATTTTTAGTCACTGTATCGAATAGTTGAAGACGATTATTCTCTAAATGTAAATTCCATAAAGTTGTTGGCAAAAAATTTATTTGAAAATTTTTAATTTTATTTCGACGTAAATCGAGATAATATAAGAATTTCATTGAATTAAATAAATCTTTGTGAAATACTTCAATTTTATTGTCATATAAAAAGAGTCTCTGAATTTTTGGTCCATTTAAAAATACTTTTGAACTTAAATAAACTAATTGATTTGAATATAAATGTAATATTTCTAAATTTTCTGGAAAAGAATTTGGTTCAATATATTCAATTCTATTTGAACTTAAGCTTAATGTATTTAAATTCTTTAAATTTGAAAATATATCACGCCGAATGTATTTTAATAAATTATCATGAAATGAAATATGTCTCACATTAACAAAAGATGAGAAAATCTTAGATGGCAAAAATTCGATTTTATTAATTTCAAATTCAATTAATTCAACAAATTCATTATTTGGCATTACTGTCATTTTATCTAATTTTTTCAATTGGCATTTTTCAATGGTAATATTTTTGGTTTTGGGAAATGCATTGAAAAAATTTATTGGCATTGCATTCATTTGGCATTGACAAAAATATATAATTTCATAATTACTTATTTCTGTCCCCACATACGTTAAATTAATATTCCTTTCATTTGGTGGAAATTCAAAATTTTTACATTTAAAATAACTTGATTCCATTTTACAATATTTATTAAATTCTTCTTCACAATAATAATGTTGCATCTTCATAATTATGAATAAAAATACAAATTTTTTTGCAGAAATTTGAATATTAAACATTATTCTTCAAAAAAAAAAAGTATATATAATTGAAATACTTTTTGCGCGACAGTGACTACTATACAGTTGACTACCGGGAAATAGAAAAAATAATAATATTCCGGTGATTTTATAAGTTTTTATTTTATCGTTATCACAGTTTATCATTGATTGAATCGCATGCTCAGAAGTGAAAATTTTCCATTATCAAAACATTATATGCCTTCATGTCTAGTGCATAATGTATAAATCTTTGGATACCAACCCACATTTCTATTTATAAATATAATTTATTTTTATAATCATTAGGAATTTCCTATATGTAGCTATATTTGAAGTACCTGTGACAGATTGGACACTATAAATAGAGCGTCTTTGTAAACTTTGAGCACTTTGATAAACGCTGCTTTTTTCTTCGTCTATTAAATATTTGTTTTGTCCAAAATTAATTCCATTTAAATTACTTCATTATATCTGATATTTTTTTTTATATTAGATGTTAGATGTTATTGAATTAATTTAATAAATTTATGCTTAAAATGAAGATTTATTCTGAGCTTCGAAATTTTCGAAATATATTGAACATTAATTTATATTTACGACAAACTTAATCATTCTGAATACTGTTTGTAATTATGATTTAATCAATAGAAAAAAAAAATACTTATATATTAAAAAAAATCCTATAAATTTTTTATAATACAATAATTTAATTTTTAGCACCTTTCAGTATGTACCTATATAAGATTGAAAAAAAAACAAAAAAATAAATAAAATAAATGCGAAATTTTATATTTATTTAAACAAACCTTTTTTTTTTTTTGGTGATAAAATGGTTCACCTGTTAACCGTGATAATGTCGATAACTTTTAATTAGCATCATTAATTTATTTTTAACATCGGAATGTTTGCAATCTTAAAAATACAACACATGCCATCACTAATCTAAAAATATGAATTTTTAAAGTTGCTAATTGAAGTAAATTGATCATGTGAAAACTGTAGGTTTCAAAGTCACACAATACTTCTGTATAGTTAAATCGAAAATTTTTATTTAAGTAAATTATAAAATTGAATAAAAAATAAAATCGATTTTTAAATGTTAATACAATATGGACATAAATTTTTATAATGTTTTTATACAGAAATTAATGACAATGACTTTAACTCTCCATCTCATTAGTACTTACTCCAGTTAAATAAAAATCGTTGGATAATAAATAAATTATCTCTTGCAAAACTTAATAATTAATCAATTTTCAAATAAGTGTGATATCTGAAATCTTAACTTTGCATCAAAACACGTTAAATCAAACTAGTGAGTGATTTGATGTCTTAAATTTTAATAAAGTATGTACAAATTTTAATAAAGTATAAGGTAAATAAGGTAGTCACATTTAAGAAACACGTATATAAAAATAAATTCTACTTGTTTCGCTTTGTTGATTTGTTTAGAATGGTGAGAAGTGAGATCCATCTGAACTTAAACCTTTTTCAACCATTCTGTCAAATCGTATAAGTTTACCTTAAAGAACGGGCTTGAAGTAGAATTACCACTTAAAAGATCGCCTAATCTTAAAACAAAAAAAAACATTAATTCCCTCCTACCCACATTTTTTTTTTTCCTTCAATATAATAAATTTTCTTTTGCATAATATTGATTTTGTAAGAAAAAATAAAATTAATATTGGAAGATTTTGGTTTCATTTAAAAGTTTAACATACAACATAATATGTGTATATACGTAAATATGCACAGATTTTTGCATTATATGCGTATATTATTTAATTTTAATTATAATGTCCATCAATTTCCGGTTACATGAAAGCATCTTCATTATATTGCCATATAAAATAAAGAGAAAAAAAAAAACTAAAATTGCGCAATCTGATTCGATTTTGCAAATAAATATTATTTTTTCTTAAAAAAATATACATAATACCGTATATAAATTGTTTGCTACCAAAACCTTTAAATGGTAGCATAAACATTAAAATTTCATTAAAGAATATACTAAATAATATCTGATATCTAATACAAACAAACGCCAATAAACTATTTCTAAAGAAAATTATATAAGAAAATGAATAATTGATATTCGGATCATAATATGCGACATTTTCAGTTTCATTCTATTCTTATTTGAGCTAATTTTTTGGATTGAGAATGGACTTTCATGGAATGGAAGTAGCATAATTTACTGTTATCCTCAAGGTGAAAATGTTTACTTCTCAGTCTTACCACTTTAATTTTTTAAAATAATAGTGATATTTCTGTTTGGAAACACTAAATTAAATGGAAACTGTAAGGTGTTATTTATACTATGTATGTAGGGAGTTCATTTTTAAAAGTTACAAGTTAAAAGATAGAAAGTTCCCTATTTGTGTTCTGTGAAGAACATCCGGTTCTTTTCGGCCTGGTTCTTGTTTATAAATCTTCTTGTTTCTTCATTTTTATTTAATCTATTCTCAGATAAATTTTCTCAATTTTTATAACAAGATGATACGGAAATTTTTTTACCCAAAATGTCTTAAAGGAAGAGCTTAAAAAATTTAATCTTTGACTAAATTGGTAGGCAATATTTAAAATTTGACACGTTAAAATTTTTAATTTTAATTTTTTTTCTGTTTAAATCTCTCTGATCTGTTTTGTGGCTTAAAAATAATCAATTTTTTTTTTTTTTGTTATTTTTTATTTTAAATTTATTGGTACAAAACGAGATCAAAATCATTAATGAAGAAAAAAAAATCAGTAGCAGTTAATTTTTGGTTTTTTGAAAGTACCAAAAGGATATGATATTTTGTCCCGAAAAATAATTTTAAAATCGAAATTACCATAAATTCATTTGAACGATTAATATTTTTGAGAAAGAAGAAATAAGATATATCTGTTCAAAGTGGAATAAACTCTTCTGGGTATAAGAAGAATTATAAAGCCAATAAAAATAAGATTTTAAGAGATTAACAAATTGGGTGAAGAGCCAGCTATTATACATACTTTGTCTTCTCGATATTGGACCGAACAATAAGACATACTTTTTTGAAATTAATGAACTAAAACTAAGCTAAAAGGAAATCTTGAAAATAGTCAAAAATAAGCTTTTTAATGCTCTACTATATATTAAAAGCTTTTAACGTTTGTATTTCATCAAACTATAAGGTATCCGTACAAATGTGTATAAAGACAATAAAGTTTTCAAATTTTCTAAACTTTGATCTTAATGTAGGCTGATCACGGATGATATAGGAATCATAATAAATTATAGCTCTCAATCTACAAAGTTCTTAATAACCCTTAAGCTAAATTTGGTAAATTTGACAAAATTTTGCTTCTGAATGTACACGTACATTTTCAAATAATTTGAATGGATCTTTAAGTAGCAAAGAACGCATTTTATGCAATTAATTATAAAAGTCGAAGATATTATATAAATACATAGAAATATAAAAATTACCAAAAATTCTTTTTAAAGGATAAAAACTCATCATTATCGTCATTATTCAATCATTTTGTTATTGAAAAAAAAAAGAAAAAAAAAAATGTCAAAAACGACAGGAAGATCATCGATCTTTAAATTTTAATTTTTCAGACTTCTGTTTTCGCATCATTTTTCTGATAGAAATTTTTAAAAGAAGAGGGAATAATGCATTTATATAGTGTTAAAATCTTGAACTCTTCTATCGGTCAAATTATTTTAAATTGATGAAGAATTTAGTATATAAAGTAGGTATTTAAATAAATGCTTTCTTCGTATGGGAATAAAAATAACTAACACAAATAGTGTGTGTAATATATTATAATTAAATAGATGTGGGTTATCTAAAAAAAAATTAATAAAATATCTTAGAACATCGCGCATTAAGTAACATAATCATAAAATCAAAATAAAAATTTATGAAACTGCAGAAATTAGAATTCAAATCCAAGGTCTAATTAAAATCATTGTCCAAAAAATGGTATGGAAACAATTAACACTAGCCTCTATTAGAAGCTTTGGAAATGCTTTAAATACTCATTTTTAAGTACGTAAAAAACTATAGTTCCGTTCGGATTATTATTTTTTGAATTAATTATAAGAAAAGAAAATATTATTTAAATTTATTGACTTCTTTAAGGTTTTTTTTTTTGGGCGCTTACGCTGTCAGAATACAAAATTTTAAATATAATATTTTTTTTCATCTTTTTTTTTTCAAATACATAAAATATGTGTTATTATTTTTCATTCTTTGTTATGATTTTTATCTATTTTGACTTGAAGCAATATTACTAAAAATATGGTTTTTTATTTTAACCCGACAAATATTTTATTGAATCTGTAATAAAGGTAGAAATGAAATTAAGCAATATTCTTTTCTTTTTTTTTAATTATTTGAAACAAAAAAATATTCCTTTAAGGCTTTTAAGTTGAGATTTTATATAACAAAAAAAAAATTTTATTTTTTTTTATTAATACTACAGAAGTTAAATCTTAAGTTAAATTTTTGAAAAATTGAATTATTGAAATTTATATTAATTTGTTCCCAAATGGAAATGAAAATTTATTGATATTTGATCATGCGCCCAATACTACATTTTCACTTGTTTCAAATAATTAGTTTGCGTTGACTACAATATTTCAAAATGAAGTTTAGAAATGCTTACTTATTCAACTACAATGTATATGTACATTTTGAAATGACAAAAAATAGGGAACCAGCTATTCCTTTTTGGGAAAAGATAAAAGAGAATAAATTGTAGAACGAACTTTACTGAAAAGTTTATTTTTTCAAGTAAATTGGTTAATAAAAAGTTTTAAGTAGATTCTATTTGGATTAAAATAAATAACTTTTATTCTCTTTTTTTTTTCGAATAGTCTCTAATGTAAGAAAAATTGGATTAAAATCCAATTGAATATAGCCAAAATCAAAATTTTAAAATTAAATACACTTTCATAGAGTAAATTTTTTCGACTTCATTAGAAAGGTCAAAAAGATCAAAATATTTGAGTTTAAATTCATTGTTTATACAAATATATGTTTAATTTTTAACACGGCCTCGACAGACAGATAATTTTTCATTTGAACATTTCTAATCAGGTGCAATTTTCAATAATTTTAAAATAGCGGGTGGTATTTCGTTATACAAAATTCTTTTGTGATACCTATTTATTATTTTGCCATAAAAATTTAATTTAACATCAAAAATATTTTTTAGTCAAAGACCAAATGGTTTCTGTTTACATTTTAAAAATAGTTTTTTAAATAGTTGTTTCCAATTTTTTTTTTTTCTTAAAGATTCAAAATAACTTTTGTTTATTTTATTTCATTTTTAACAATAATTATAGATTAGTTCCGCACCTTAATGTGAATAAAATGAAATTTATGTGTAGAAAAATTGTTTATAAAATTAATTTAAGAAAAAAAAATTATATTTTTATAACAATAATTTATTAATATTAATATAATATCAATAAAATTTATTTAAAAAAAAATTTATTTTGTTTATTTTTGTAAACACTTAAAATTTTGATTATTGTGATCATCTATAATTAGAAAAAAATTGTATGAAAGAAATTTCCTTTAATTTAATATTATTGAAGCAATAAATGTATTTGATTGTTGAATTTAATTTAAGACACATCAGAACTTATCATAAAGTCATTGGATCGTTGATTAAAATTAAATGCCTTTTAAAAGTGTAATATATTTAATTACTTAACTAAATTAAAACAATTACGATGTAAATATACATTATATGTAAACAATTAAACATGTTGACAATTTATGAGTAAATAAATGATCTCATTTATTAAAAATTATGTTCAGCATTTGTAATATTATTCTAAATAAATTCTATAAATTAAATTAATTAATTATAAATTGAAATAAAAAAAAAATCTTATAAATAAATATGGGCATGTACGTACATTATGCTTGTACATTTTTTTATTAATGTATTTTTATGTTCATTCATACATATATATATATGATGATATGTATATACCAATATGTGTTGCATGATTATATTTCATGTTATAATTTATTTAACCGAGATTTTTGAAATCAATTATAAAAATTTATTCAGAAATTCAGAAAAAAAAAAAATTACTATCTAATTGCATCTGGATGGCGGCAGTGGTAGATTTATTTGGAATTTTATTGTTTTTATCACATGTACGTATACATATGTGTAATGTATTTTTGTGCTTCTCGCTTTTAATTTAACAAATTATGATATAAATAACATCTTAATTGATTGATTTTTTTTTTAATTTCAAATAATATTTAAATATATAATTGTAAATTAAAAATAAAATGATTAAATTTGTGTTGTGTTCATTTATTGAAACTTATTATTTCCGCTTCGAATGCACTATCATTGTATATAGTATAAAGTATAAGAAATCGAATTGCGGATTGGAAACAATCATAAACTTTAAATGGAAGTAAATGAGGAACGGATAATTTACGTCTGAGGAGTTAAATGAGATTAATTAGTAAGAAAGCGAATTCCTGATACTTTTATATAATAACCAAAATTTGTGGAGTATGGTTTTGATTGATTTTGATTGATTTTCAGGGTAAAATTCTGTTACAGAGGATAAAGTTCTAGAAATACCTATCCTTAAAAAAAAAAAATTAATAAAAGTTCTTACTAACTACTTACCTATGGAAAACCACATACAATATACACTGAGAATTATTTTAAATATTATCTAGATCGAAACTATGAAATGTTCAGTCAAAAAATAGTAATTATTCCAAGTTTTTTGTAATTAACGTAATTTCCATAGATTTTTTCTCTTAGCTTGAAAAGGTGGAACTTAACAGATTAAAATGATGATAGCTAATACCTTTTAATTATAGTTTTATAAGTGAAAATAACATAACTTTATTATATAACTATTATAAAATATGAATATAAAAAAAATTTAAATAAATTATTTCACTCGATCAATCAATTTTGTTTCGCTTTAAATAATTTCTAGCGACAAGCTGAATATGATTCTGAAAAATTAATTATTATATTTTTCTACGAAAAAAATGTAATATTTTTGTATTAAAATATTTGAT
Organism: Hybos culiciformis; assembly: GCA_964007475.1. Classification (NCBI taxonomy): domain Eukaryota; kingdom Metazoa; phylum Arthropoda; class Insecta; order Diptera; family Hybotidae; genus Hybos; species Hybos culiciformis. The sequence continues at coordinate 137,836,046 of OZ023273.1, read as the reverse complement.
ATGATTATAATGTAAGGTTTCATTAGAAATACGCTTGTTGTGAAAATTCACAGAAATAAACCCACTAGTAAACAATAAGCTTCATATCTTTTAATTTTCGAATTAAATATCCGGTCTCAGCTAGATAAAATCTGATTTGTACAATGAGCAAATAATGTTCGCATACCTAATTATAATTATTTTTAAAATTAGGAAAAAAAAACACAAAATTCAGTGAACATGATATTCTAGTCTGCAATAATGCCAAGAAACCACTGTACTTAGCAAGCCCTTGGTAAAGTGGTTAACTTGTTAGTACGTATAAATATATATTTTTTTAATTAAATCTAAATATAAAATAATCAATAACAAATATTGAGTGCTTTATAATATTTACATAAAGTGTCAAGTGCAAATGTACTTGGATAAAAACAAAATATTTATTTAGTAATTTTAAAGTGCCAAATGATAAGATTACAGGTGTTATGAACAAAAAAGGTATATATAAACTTTTATATAGGAATTTAAGTCTGCACGTATATAGCGTTAAAAGCTCATTATATTTTATAACAATATAATGTTGTATTTTAAACTGACCTATTTTTATATATAATAAAATTATAACAAGCGCCGCATTACTAAAAAGAAAAATATTGAGAATTTGATATTTTGCATTATATTGAAAATTTTTCTTCTTATCATTTGATTTACAAATTGAACAATATTGACGATCTGGCCATATTAAGTTCGAAAAATTTAATTCTTTTAAAGCCGTATCAACATATCATGTCAAAAAAAGTATGAATAAGTATTAAACTTATAATTAAACATTATGAGATCGACCTGGTCTGAATATGGAATGTGAATGAAAAATCAAAATAGTATGTATGCGTATACATGTCATCACTATGCTCTTTGACAGATTCTTAATTAGAAATAATAAAATGATGAAATAATTTGCAAAATTTCAGTTTTGATAACTAATGACACTTCAAGTAAACCAAAACGGTCATAATATGATTATCAAAATTTTAATTAAGAAAAAAAACAAACACTTGAATTCAAAAACAAAACAAGTTCAAAAGCCAGGTTACTTGCAACAAAACAGGATTCCAAAATCCTGAACTTTTATAAAATTTATTGAAAATCATTAAATAAATTTCTATCAGTTAATTTTTTATTTTTGTTTTTGGAGATAATTCCGTGATAAACTTTTTCCCACTTATTTATAGAAATAAGTACAATTAATTACATAAATATTCTTTACCTACAATCAAGTACATTTATTATGAATGTTTAAAATAATTTAAATATAGAAATATAGTACATAGTTGACAAAAAAAAAATTATTTTTTGAAATGATAATAAAATTCTGACTTGAACATCTGGAACATATGTTCAGAAACCACTATTAATAACACAAAAGTTTTTTTTTTTTTTTTCATTCTTGGTGACAAATATTCTACTCAGTTATCAAAATTTTATATGGATGTTATAATATAATTTTAATATATTTATACTGATAAGAATTGTGTTAAAAATTTTATCAGCAAGTCAAATATAATATACATATAATATTAAATATTTTTATATGAATTTCTTTATGAAATATTCTTTCATTGATAAAAAAAAAAGGTACCAGATGTTTGAATTTGTTTTATAAATTTTTTCCACTTTCGAAAAAAAAAAAAGTAAATAAAAAAATTTCCTTGTTCTGATAACTATACAAATATATAATTATGTACGTACCTATTCAACTAAGATGAAATTTATTGAACTTTATTAAAGTATCATATTTAGGTTGTATGTTAATATGTATAGACATAATAAAAATATTTCCTTTGCTTAGATGGAGAATATATTTTACATTTAAGCGACCTTACCTGATATTCAAAATCCAAAATATTAATAATATCTCTTTGGTATATATAATTGGTTGTACAAACTGAGTATATATGTGCTATTGTGTGTATAAAATTCGAGCTATTTAAGTATCTATCCCATATATATGGACATTTTTAAGCAGACAGTATTGAAATTTAGAATTTTTAATTAAAAAATTTCAATATAAAATTTTTATTCGAAATTAGAGATTTAATTGAATTTCAAGATTTTCATAACCTTAAAATTTACGAATGAATTTCCTTACATCAACTTGTTTACAATTTTGTTTTTTTAACTTTTCACGAAATATATATACAACACACAAATAGTTACCTAAATGAAAACAGCCCATATGAATGAGATTAAATTATAATTACATTTTTTTAAATTTTTCTTAATAAAAAATAATTAATCAAAGTTGAAGAGATCATTATAAAGAGTTATTTTTTTTTGTAATTATTTTTATTCAGATCACATCAGCCTTTTTATTAATTTCACAGGAAATGAACAAGTGTTTATTAATTAATTGATGATTTTAATTAATATTTACGGATTAGAAATTATAAAAAAAAAAAAAAATTATTTAATGATGTAATTTAATTTAAATATTACATTGTTTACTATAATTTTAGCTCAACTAATTAACATACTCGTATATTGAAAATTATAATAATAATCATAATAAAAACATATTAAATATTAAAAACAAATTGATGAAAATAAATCATGCATTATCATTATGTTTTAAAATTGATAAGATTCATTAATTATATATGCTTACGTTATATGAGCAAGATTTGGATTTAGTAAATAAATCAAAATTTAGAATTTTCATGGAAAATTTCCCTTATTTTTTATTTAACTCTATGATTCAATTCTATATATATACTTCTTCAATTCTATATATATACTTAATTAAGAATTGAGGATATCTGTCCACACTTAAACACAAAAGTGACATCTTATAATACTAGGTTTCTCAAAAAATCCTGCGTTATTTAAATTCATTTTGATTTTATATAGATTGAATTTTTCAATTATACTAAAATTGTTTTATATAATAATATCATGTTATATTTTCCAATTATGCTAGATCGAAATTATGTTATAGTGATTCTCTCCTGTTATACAATGGTTACTATATATTTTTTTAAAATTACTCAGTTTATTATCTATAAATAACATAAAATATGTTGTATAAACAAAATATTAGATTTAATTTTTTTTTTTTAATTATGTAAGTTCAAATTACATGAGCATTAAAGCAAATTTCCTCAGTTTATTTAGTTCATAATGAATAAAAATTCATATTCAAATTGATAAATAATAATAATTATTGAAGTAATATTTTAATGATAAACATTTTATATAATTAAATTAACATAATTATGTATGTTCAATAATCTAAAGCCCACCTTGTATAATATATTAAAAATGCGTACAAGTTTTTTTTTTTATATAAAATTATACTTACATTCTGTACCCAACGTAATACATTCATATTATTTAATTAAAAAAAAAAAAAAGACGACGACAACGCATCTGAATGATTTTTTAGAGCCAGAGATTAATTATAATAAAGTTTATGAACAAAATGATAATTATTGTAAGTTTTAAAAGCTTTATGCGCATTTGGGCGACAAAATAATAAGTGTTAACACCTGTAAAATTTATCAATGAAATTAATATTTTTTTTTATGAATATATTATTTACGCATTATACGTGCATAACTATGATTTCCTTGACGTATAAACCATAAATTAATTTTAATGCAAATACATGTAATATTTAATAATTTTTATAACCAATAAATATTAATAATTAAAACATTTAAGTTTAGTTGTTAGATCATAAATCATAAAATTTTTTACTTGTACTATATATTACTTCACACAAACTATTATGGCAATTTATAATAATTTTAAGCGAGCTGTTTTTTTTTTTTTTTAATTTTGAAGCTATTCTATTTCAATAAGGGATGATAATCATAAAACAATATATATATGCGATATGATTAGTTAAGTATTTTGAAAAATTTCTGAACGGGGTCATTACAATCTCCTTAATTATAATTTATGGCTGTAATTACATTATTTATTATTCATATTTCTATACACATAAATAAATATTATTTTTAATTGAAAAAAAAAAAAATTCTAAACTCTCAAAGAAAAACAAATTTTGTAATTGAACTCTATTTTTACTAAAATTCGACATAATATACATGTTAAATGAGAATAATATTGATAATTATATCATTCAGTTCATTATCCCTTAAGAATTCTTAAAGTTGTTGATTTGTTTCTTCTTGTTCCTAATATTTATTTGTAAAGTTGACCACTGTCAAATTTTTTTTCATTTGTTTTTATGTTAATGTTGATAGTGTGTACTATAGGCAATTATTGCACCTATAATACATTTTTCTTTTATATTCGTTCAACCAACTTATTCGATTACAAATCTATTCCAACAAATTGCTGGCCTCATTTATTATTTTTTTTATTTTAAACATTTTGTTTGTATAAAAAACAATTTATTTTAAATGTCTAGATCAATTACAATTTCCTTAATCATACAATAAAAAAAAAAGGTAAAAAAATGTTTTGGCGAAATATATAAATGATGGTAAAATACGTATTGGTTAAATGTATAAAATAATGAAAAAAAAAAAAGAAAAGAAAACTTTTTTTTGTTTTTCTTCTTCTCAACTTTAAATTTACTTTGATTCCTTGAATTCATTAATATAATCACAAGGAAGGTAAAGGAAACAAAAAAAAAATACCTTATTGTTTTACCAGAAAATTTTCCTTTAAAGAAAAAACAAAAAAACTGTCGTCGCGTTACAAAATTCACCAAAAAAGGTATAAAAATCTGTATCAGAGAGATCATTATCGAAAAACGCGAACCAATTTTTAATTTTTCATTATAAAAATTATTTTTCGCGATTGATTTTAGCGCTCTCTCATATGCAGAAAAATTTACGGTTTTTTTTTTTTTTTTTTGTTTTTCGTTTTCTTCGCATAATAAATAAATACAAGTTTTACGTGTTATTTTTATGTCAATTGTTTTGGAAGCACAAAGTTTAAAGAATTTCGCTGTTTGTTTTTTTTTTTTTTTTTTTTCAAAAATAAAAATAAAATAAGAAATTTTGTTTATCTGTTTAAGGACAAGGTATGAATTATCTTTAGGAAATTATTCAATAAAAAAAATAAATAAATAGTTCAAAAGATAATATGAAATCTTTTTGTGGTTCTTTCATTTTATGAATCTGTGAAGAAAACTTTACTTAAAAAAGAAAAAAAAATGAATTAAAAAAAAAAGAAATTTTAAATAAAAACACAGAAATTATTTGAGTGTGCTTCCGGGGTTTGTGTCTTATATGGGTGCCTATAGACGGCTTTTTGAACTCAAGTGTCATGCGATGTCATGTGTTGTATATAGGCTAATGTGACCATACGTATCACATTACGTGGTACAGTCCTACTTTTTAAGCAAGCGTCCCACATTCCCATTTGTACCACATTTTTCCCGTCAGCCCAGATTAGTACCATATTCCTTTGGTGAACATTATATATGGAGCTCTCAAAAAACACAATTAACAATCGAAACATTAAAAGCTATGCTTATTGTAAAAACCAATTTTACAAAAGATTGTGATACATTTTACTTAAATATTATATTATTTTAGTCAGATGAATTGTTGACAATATTTTTTTTTTTTTAGTTATTTAAAATAATTCTTTAGTTTTTCTATTTAAAATATAATTATAAAAATTATAAAAATGTAAAATATTTATGTTTACGATTTTTACACCCGCTGTACCACCTTGACCCAACAGAAATCTGGTCACTTTAATATAGGCTATATTCTAATGCTTTGCGGTATTAGAATTAAACTTGTTCATTAGTAAGTAAATGGTAAATTTTTATTTTAAATAAATTTTTATTCGGATGAAATTACTTATGCTTAGTGTGTAAACTATATAAGGAACTAAATATTACCTCGATCAGATTTATTTTGAAATTTAAAATTAAAGCATGAAGTTTAGTTATACTCTCTACAATCTTCGACTCAATTGAGACTATTGCAGAAAGACGTAATTATTTGATCTTAAATTCGTCTTTTTCCGTACAAAGTAAAATATAATTGATATAAAGACTGTCATCAGTATATAATTAGTCTAAGGAACTAACTTTTCTTACTTTTTTTTTCGAAGTTAAAAATTTCAAAGCGATTTAATTTGTTTTTATTTAATTTTAATATTAATATTATTTATGAACAATTTTTTCAAAAGGCTCTTCTAAGACTCAATTAAGTCCTAGTCTGTAGAGAGTATTAAAATAGAAATGACAACCCAGATTCTGATTTATTACTTCAAACATTATACCCCATCTCTTATGTAGTAGAACATTAATTTAAGATTTTTTCACGGTGCCGACTAAAATTTGAATGAAAACATTTTTTTTTTCAGTTTTTTCGTTGGGAATGAAAGACAAAATTTTACAAAAAAAAAAAAAAAAATATACCTGATGTGAATTTTATGAAGCGAAAATGATTACACTAGCCATTTAAAGAAAATGTAATTTACAATTAACATGAAAATTTTACAAAAGTCTTAGCGCCTTTTTTTTATGAATTGGTTGATTATATTCATATGCTACTATATCATTTAAGTTAGTATATAAAACACTATAAAACATAAAATTGGTTATTGGAATTTTTAAATTTTATAACAAAATTTATAAAACAATTTAAATTTTATTTCAAACATTGGAATTTAATTTTGTATAACATTTAAGAAATCAGTTGTTGGTATTTCTGTTAAGAATTTGTTTTTTTTTTTTTTTTTTGATTTTTTAAGGTGAATAATTTAAATTACGGAATGAAAAATTTAGAAGCTTTATATTTAAGGTTGTAATTTTGGATATTGGACTTGAAAAAGCCCTAGAATTTTATACTGCTGTACAATTGCACAATAACCACATGTAAACGACCATTTTAAACTTTTTATTTTTTGATTTTTTTATGAACTTTTCCTTTAATATTTTAATTAATTTTTTAAGCCTGATTTACATCAAAAATAAAATGTCCGTCCTCCCGTCAGTCCTCCACTTGCTTAGCCAATTTCAATTATTTAAATATTGAATGGCAAAATATCCTCATTCTCGTCTACTTCCATCTTGACTTTGAGATTCTACGATTTCGGCTTTGGGACTTAAGTCTTTCAACCAGGGTCTAATTAATTTTCATATAAAATTTATATATTTGATATTTTTTTTAAGTTTTACTAGATTAGAAGTTGATTAAAGGAACTTGAAAAATCATAAGGTCCCAATTGTTTCCAAGGATTAAAACTATAGGCTTTGGAATTCAATAAAAATTGTTATATTTTAAATGGTATTGATATATAGTATTGATATATAGTATTGAAAGAACTTAAAAAATATGTTTAGACTTTAATTGTGATCAATATATGTTAAAAATAATATTTCTTAAATATAATTGTTGAGAACGGGCCTCTAACTTTATTTATGAGGTACTGCTCTATAATTTTATTAATAAATTAAATTTTATACCTAACAATTACTGATTGACATAAATTTTAATCTAATCGAAATAAGATGTAAAATTAATGTGACAACTTAATAATTTAAATTAAGTAAATAAATAAAGGAATCATATTTTAATAAAAATCACAATATTTTATAATATTTTATTATAATTAAAATTATATTTAACATTAAATCTGATTATTTGTAATTTTGCAAGTGTTATTTGCGTCGAATTTTTTTCAAATAAATATAGTGGCTTTATAAAATGAGGAAAAATTTTTATTAAACAATAATTTGTAAAAAAACAAAATTCCTACTTTTTTCATGGTTAAATGAGCCTCGTTCCTATATTGTAATTGAGATTCAGAACTCCTTTCATATTGCGTATATATAAATATTATTAAACTTGACTTTTTTTTTTAATTTTCAATAAATTTGTCTATAAATTAGGTACGAAGAATATTTTGGAGAATTTATTATAAAAATGCAAAAAACAGAAATTTCCAATTCTTAATGATATGTTAGAAATTTTATTCTGCTGTCATCATTTTACAATTTTGTATATACTCTTCCAACAACTCAAACCCATGATAACACATTTTTATCCGAAGAACAAAAATTAAATAATTCAGAAGATTATAAGAGCTATAATTATAGGCAAATAAGTTTTTAACATTATTAAATAATTAGATACATAAGTGTGGAAAAACTTAAAATTAGATAAAGATTAAAATATTTATTTGCACTCACATATGTATATGTAATATGTATATGGTATATACATATATATGATATTTATGTTATTTAAGATTAATTTTAGTTCAATATATTTTTTTAATTTTAGAAAATCATGGTAAAATATTCTATTTTTAATCACTATATTTCTATCAACGGTATCACTATCTACGGTGTTATATATTTAAATTAATTACAGCTCTTAGATTAAATTAGAGCTTATTTTATTCCGATTTCGAAACTAAACTTAAAATATGAATAAATTTATGTCATATAAGTATAATTTAGTTCTTTAATTGTAATATATGTTAATAAAAAATATTTATATAAATATTCAATGAATTAAATTTAATAAAAAGTACACATATTTGAATGAAAATTTATGTAAAATTATAATTTATTTATAAATTCAAGGAAATTAAAATAATGCTAGTATTATAATAACGCCTAGGTCGCGTCTGTTTAACCTAAACTAAAGAAGTTTAATACCCTCAAAACTAGTTTAACTTGTTCTAAAAGTGCATTTGCATAATACATTTAATTTGAATTTTTATAATATTTCAATTTTCAATGACAGTATGTTAAAGTGTCATAATAAAGAACAACCAGACGTAATTTTCACATTAAATTTCGTCAGAATTTACATAATATTATTTCAATTGAGACAAGACTTTGACCAGATGCTTTAAAAAGCTGTATTTCTTATTTTTCTATTGGGAATGTTTTGTACGTACATTTACATAATTAAATATTACTATATATACGAATTCTTATCACATAATTTAGAAATATAATAAAATTGAATGATAGTTCGAGTAATAAAAATGTAGCATTAGAATAAAACAAGATTACATATATAGTAGAACTTGAATTATATCTTTGATTTAATTTAAATTTAAATAAAATTAATTATTAAAAAAAAAAACATTTTTTAATAGCATTACAAAGTTTTCAATTCTATAATTCTGTAATATATTAAAATTTTCTTTATTTTTTTTATCTATCTTTTTGATCTTCACATATAAAAATGTGAACGAAAAAATCCTCGGAAAATCCAAAAAATTCACAATTTTGAGACTGCTGTGCGACAATTAAATACATAATACCGTTTCGATAATGTTGTATCGAAACACTCAAATTAACATTGTACTTGAATCTAAGTTTCTGTTTTCTGACAGAAAGTTCATAAATCGATCGGCAATCTTTCCGGTTATTACATTTTTTTTGCCATTATAAAACTTTCATATTTTAATGATAATTATGGTGAAGTTTATTCAATTGTTCCCATTAAAATCAAAAACACCACCCGCCCATTTCTGATAATTCTGAAATTTTTCACTATATTTATAACTCGTTAATATCAGATTTCACCATTCAAATTAACTCTTTATAAATTCAAAGTTTAAAATATAGAAAACCATTAATTTCAATTAGCTTCATAATATGTTTTAAAATTTTTAAAATTGATAAATTATTTTATGGAAGCTATGTAGCTACATAAATTGTATACTATAAAAAAAAAACATTGTTAAATTTAATTTTACTTATTATAATGACATAAATTTTATCTTGTTTTAATGTTTAAACATTGTATACATATATTAAAAATTCAAAAAATATGTTTATGTTTATTATAAAAAAAAAAGATAGATAAAATGATATCTATTTGATCTCAATTTAACGGTATCATAACTGCCACATAAATTTGCGATGCATGCAAAAAAATTTCAAATTTAATTAAATAATTTATGTTAGCCACAACAACTTGTTTTAAATTAAAACTGCAGACAGACCTCCTGCAATAAAATACTTACACTCGCATTATTCACAAAAAAAAAACTATTTTTTTGCTAATTTCATTGTCGCTAATAGTAAACGAATTTCCCGCGTAATTTTATATTCTATTTTATTACAAAATCCATTTAAAATTTTTAAAAATGGATGGGAAAAAATTTCTTACACCGGAAGTATTCGAAAAAATCAAAATCATACAAACTACTAAAGGCCCTAACTCCAACTGCAACAATATTTTTATGAATTAATGAAAAAAATATGTATAAGTTTCAATTTATTTTCATTCATTAAAATCACACATATGTTCTTGATTAATTTTGCTAAAGACTTGTTAACTCAATTTGAAGTTTGTAAGCCGATATCTTTATTTTGATAAAAAAAATCATAAAAAACTTTCTTTTTATGTATTTGGATGCAGATTATTTCAGATTTTAGATAATACGATATTAGAGAATTATGGCCGAATTTTTATCGAAAATTACTAAATTAAAATATTATAACCTTTTTTAATTTGATACTTACAACAAATACAAACTTTATTCAATTTAAAATCGCTCAATTTTTAATAATGAATATACACCAAAAAAAAAAATTAAAAGTGATAAAATTTATGTGTTTAGACAAAAAGTACGTGGTGTTGTTGCACATTAACTTTACATGTTTCTTTTTATATTTTAATTTTTTTTTTAAATATTGGCATACATAGGTATATAACTAAATATATATTTTGTCACCTGTTTTTTAAATATTAAATATTTACACTATTAACATTTTATCATACTTTTTAAACAATTTGTTTAAAATAATTAAAATAAAAAGTAATATATTTTTTTTTTGGAATAAAATTGCTTAATTCAATTTGAACAGGTGACTTAATGTCAAAAATTTCCCTTAATAGCAAACAATATTCAAGGGTTCGCAAATAATAAAAAAAAGGGGTAAAAATAATTTCAAAGTGAAATTATTTAATGAACATTTAAAAAAGATAAATTAATTTAAGTAATTTTTTGTTTTTGTATTTTGTTATTTAGTGACTTCTGGTATAAAACCAATTAGGTTTTTTTTATTTCAATTTTATATAATAAAAGAGTAGGTACGCAAAAAATTCTCAAAGTATATTCGACATCAATTGCAAAAAGACATGTATATTTACTTATATATTAAAAACAGGTGATTATTTATTACATAAAAACATTTATTTGTTATCTGTTATGTAAAATTGTACGTCTATAAAATTATGTAATCATTTTTAAAACTAATGTCCATCCTTAAATATAGTTAAAACGAATCCTTATATGTAATAGTAGAATAGAATTTAGAATTATATAGTAAAAGCATGACTTTTAATTTTAAATTCGTTTAAGAAAAATAAACGAATTATAAGAGACTGTAAGATAATTATCAAAAGTTTCTTTAAACAAATTTTAATAATTTTTAATTCTTTAATGTGTGTCCTGTTTAGGTAGTAAAAGATTTTAATCACAATTTTATTTTCAGATAAGGATTTGGAAAAATAATAATAAAAAAAAAATTCTCATCTCACTTTTGATAGAAAAACAAAGGGGGAAAAAATTCAACCATTTTCATGGAAATGCTCAACAAATTTGCTAGAATTCAAAATATAATGACTATGTGTAAATTTTTCCAGGTTTTTTCTTAAATATAACACAAGTATTATCATTTTCAAATATCGCATATTATATTAATAATTAAAATAAAACCAGATATAATTATGTATATTTCGAAGAAATTTATTTACATAATTACATACCTTAATAGTTATATACACATAGCGTAAATAAAGCATAATACATAATAATAAAATATAAAATAATATGCAAGTGTTTTAATTTAAATGTCTGCAACATATAGATTTTATGGTTTTGTTTACTATTCGTATATTTTGTAATCCTTCAAAAATGCATTTACAAAAATCACCAAACAATTTTGTTTACAAAAATATTAATCCTCATTACGTGACCAAAAGTCTGTTGTTTAACTTTATAGGTTCGAATATTATGATTGGTTTTTTTTTTTGTTATTGAAATAATATAAATCTAGGTATGTACGTAAACATATAATATACGTGGTAGGAATACAAGGATTTTTAAATCGATATGTATTTTGGTTTTGGAAAATCTAATTTCTATATCATTTTAATACAAATATTTACTGCAAAACGACTTCTTTATGTTCTCCAACGTACATATTCAGCACAACAGAGAGGCTTAAAAGAATTAAAGACAAATATTTTGTAGTCTACATTTATTTGCTTTGTATTATAATGTGTAACTAAACATTTCCACAAAAATAATAACATTTAGTTCAGTAGTTCTAATTACATTCGACCCCAATTTTATACTTAATACATAAAAAAAAATGTTTTCTTCATTTCTTTGTTCTACAAAAAGTTGTCATTTAATTTGTTTTTTAATTTTTTTTTGATCAATTGATTGTGTCTAGTCTCTATTCAAATAAATATTAATTTTTAATTAAGGACAAATTTTAAAAATAACACTTTTTTTTTAAATATTTAATTGAATATATTTGTTTTAAAGCTCAAATTTAAATTTTGTGTTTTGTTTTTGAGAACGATTTTTGGGAACATTATTACTTTGAAAAGTACAAATACACTAAGTTCATATGTTGTCTTTAAAAAGATAAATGTCAAATGTGAGAAATAACTAAGTATTTGAATATATTATTAGCCACAGAGCGACCATAGTTATATTTTAAATTCAGTCGAAAATCAATCGAATGTTATATTATTTTTCCCTGTTTGGTATTTTAACTAATTTTTTTTTTATTGTAAGTAAACCTATCATAACTATAGCTTTTCGGCATATCTATCAAATTCCTTAAAATTAAAATATCTCAAACCTATACAAAATACTTAAGTCATTGATATAATGACATCAATATAATGTTTGTAGTATATATATTTGTACAATAAAAATTTAAAAATTTTAAAAATAATTTTGTTTAATTGTCCTTGAACTGGTTCGTCATCTTCGCTAATATTTTCTTATGGAAAATAAAAAATAAAAAAATGCACCTGTTTTTTAAATTCAACTTATTTCGAAGGTCGAAAGAAATACGTACACACCTATATATTTTGTTCGATTAAAATATAGCACGAATTATCGAATTTAATTTTCAAATATTTCATTTTTATATATGAATAGAAAATATAAACTCGATATATTTTTATTTCGAACATTGAACTATGGTGTGAATGTTACTGAAAAGAAACATATGCTTGTATAATATGATAACAAAATAAGATACATTTAAATTCTATAATTATATTATACCACGTAAATTATTATTCTAAATCTAAGGCTACTAGAATGAAAATTCCATTTTTTATTAATTATTCATAATTTAAAAATCCTCTAAAAAAAATTAGTTATATGGGCTGAAGTAATGTACAGTACATATAGCAGTAAGTTATCAAATTAAATTATCGTCATTATCAATTTAAATTCACATTTTTGGTTGTATATAGGACATTGAGGTGTCAGGACATTGAGTGAACATTATCTAATGTTCTACTTATTTAAGTATGTACTTGTACACATAAACTCGAAGTCAAATAATAAAGTAACGTTTGGGAGTTAAGTGATGCTTAACCACGATAAAAATAGTATATTCTAAAAATAAATCATGTCAATCTATTTAATAAAGACTTTGAAAATTTTTTGTAAATAATTTAAAAATTTATAAAATAATCAGATTTTTAATAAAATAATAAAATATTTTAATTATAGAATCAATATTTTGATTGAAAATCAAATGGAAGTCAAATAAAATAATAAAATTGAAGAATGTGTATATATTTTTTTTTTATATATTTGATTGAAATTGATCGCGCGACATTGGGTCACCAGACATCAATAAAAAATTTTATGTTAAGGTTTTAATATCTGATGACTTTTTTTTTTTCTTTTATAATTTTGCGATCATTGATCATTTAAAATTGAAAAAATCAATTCTTTTTTAAGACATTGATAACAAAAAAAAAAAAGATTTCTTTTATTACTGTGTTAAAGTTAATGCACTTAAAAAATAAAGATATACAAATAATAATATGTATAAAAAATAAATAAATAAGACGTCTAAATTTTTTTCTAATTTAGTATTAGCGGTTAATAGAAAAAATATCTGAATTTTATCTAATTTACCTCTTAATAATTGCTTTGAATAACCACTAACCGTATAAGAACATTATTATAGGAAAAGAACTATAAACCATTGGCATTATTATGTCAAAACGAGAAAGATAATATTTATTTTAATTATATTTTGAAAATAATTTCAATAGTTTATTTCACTTAATTTACTTTTTTGTTATTCTCATCTCTAGCCTTAAAAAATTTCCAATTTCACTATATTATTATTATACCAATCATTATTTACAATATTTTTCAAGATAAGTTCAAGAGAAAAAAAAAAAGAGATTATTGAACTTAAAAGCCAAAGCTAATTTTATTTTCGAACAAGTATATCAGCCATCAAAATGTTATAAAATTAAATTCAAAAGATTCAGTCAACTGTCATTCCCAAAATATATATGTCAGTCAACTGTCATGCCCAAAATATATATATGTAAATCTGCCCATTTTGACATAATAACTGTACAGTATTATGCAAATAACTTCCACTTTTCTGTTAAGTATTTTTAAGATTTTTTTTTTTTTTTACATTTAATCGGCAAATAATTGATGAATGATTTAAAAAGCAATTTATATTTTTATTCTTCTTATTATTTTTAAACGAGAATTAAATTTAATTTGTATAGATCACACCTTTTATTATAATAATCAAAGATATAATTTTCTTTCTATATACGCATTATATTAAATTTTTAATATTATATAATTTTGCGGGCTCTTAACGTTTGTGACATTTTAATGGGTAAATGCGATACATCATATACCATCAACTCTTTATTATAGATTTAACCGAAAATAAAAAATAACACTAATTTTAGACTGATTTTATTTTTTGATTCTTTCATAGCCGTTCAACAACATAAAAACAGGCAAATGAACATACCTATACATAAAAGTTTTGAAAAAAAAAAAAAATTACAAAAACAATTATTGATTTTTGAAATATTAAAAGAACTTTCGCACAGTTTATAAACCAAAACCATAATAAAAAAATAAAAATTTTGTAAAGCAAAAACTAGTTTCAAATTTGCCATTTAATACTCGTGCTTATAAATTAGTTTTTGCAGAATATATTCATCGTTATTCCTTTTTTTATTGTAATTTTTGAAGTTATATTAATTTATTATTTATTTCTTTTTTTTTTTTGTATTTTCTAAAAAAAAAGATCGTCAGAAAAAAAAAATCATAAAATTCAGTAAAATTGAAGCTTCTTCTTTTTATATTTTTTTTTCATGAATTGAATTCAAAGAGTATAAAAATGACATTAATTTATAATTAATTATAAAAATTTTAGAGTAAGATTTGAAGAATTGTCATCAGGATTCGTGAAAACTCTAAAACTACACAAGACGAGATAACTTAAATGTATAATTTAATTTAAATAATTTGAACTTTTAGCAATTTTCTCAGTCCCTCATTCTATATTTCATAGAATTTTATAGTTTAATTTTATTTCAATACTAATTAAGATTAAACAAATTGAAAAGCTTAAGATACTCCCAGCTGCCGCAAAAATTTCTCAAGATCAATTTTGTGTTAAATAGTTAAATTTTATCACTAATTAATTGTTTTTTTTTTTATTTATTTTATACTAAGGATACATTATTCACGCATTTATTCATTGCTAGAGAAATATTTTCCATGATCTTGATTATACAGGGAAATTATACTTGACATAAAGTTCGCTTTATATAAAAGATCACGTTCGAAAAGCAAGGAGGTAAAATTATAACTTTTTGTGAAAATAAGATATTATGAAAATATTTTCAATCACTTCTAGAGACTCCTGGGCCCTAGCATTAATGTTTTTTCGAAAAACATAAATTTTTAAAATTCCTTTAAATTTAAGAAAAAATTTTTGAATCACTTTTGATATTAAATGAAAAATTTAAACGAAAATAAAATTTAAAATAACAAAAATATCCAGTAGAGATATTTTCATAATTTTTTCCTAATTCCATAATAAATTTTTTTTTTATAAATTTTTTTTTAAATGTTTTCGTATATACAAAAGCAATTATTTTATAAATATTTTATTAAATCAATTCGTGGTTAATTAATAAGACATTTTTATGAAACTTTATATTCATGTAGCTCTTGCCATTTTCAATAAATCCTTATTTCTTGCGTTTATTATATATTATATATACATTTTACATTCTATATACATACATTATTTGTATGTATGGTCCAAATATGTTATAATGTTTAATATGTAGATATATATTTTTTGGCGCATTTCGTTTTTAGAAGAAGAATGTGCGTTAAAACCTTCAGTTATAATAATTCAAACTAAAATTAAATACTGAAATTCATTTAAGAAGAAAAAATATTTAACGTTTACAGGGTGTCAATCATATAAAATTTTTTTTTGGTCAAATAAAAATCAATTTGATATCTTAACTTTAATTTAGTTTCCGAAACTATAAATGAGTTGAATTGTATTATTTTTATTTGAAATTTAATAAATGTTCACATAATTTTATTAGTAGACAAAATAAATTCCTTAAAATTCTCATTCCTGAGTTGAATGTTCTTTTATATACTATTGATATAATTGATACCCTATTTAAAGTTAAAGTTTTAAAATATAAGGATTCACTAAGTAAAAGATATACAAATATTTCTATTATCTTATTCTAATTTTCGTTCAAAATTACAATTTGTAATACCATTGATTAAGGATACTTAAAACAATTTCAATTTCATATATCTCTTTTTTAATGCATTTTTATAGTAAAACAAAATAAAATACTTTTAATACACCGATAATAATCAATTTATAAAAATAATTTTATTTCGTTTTACACTTTCAAATAAAAACACCAAAAAAGAGCAAAAAATATGTTGTAAGAGGTTGATTGTCTTTGTGTATTCTTAATCAATGGTACACGTACAATACATATTATATTAATATATCTACTATATTAAAATATATAATACTATATTTAAATAAAGTATATAATAATATATTTTAATGCGTTGGGGATCGTTATGTTGTATTTAGTGCTATAGAATTTAGATCACTAAATGGAGTATTATATGCGTCAATGCATCAGCGTATATAATGAAAAAATTTAGATGCATCAGCGTAAATAATGAAATCATTTAGATGTTTCGTATTGAATATTACGTAATACCTAAACAAACATAATATCTCTCACAATATTTCAATACAGCCAAATACAAAAAAAAAAAAAGAGAAAAAATGAGAACAAAAAATATTCTCTCTTTGCAATTAAAACAGTATATTGGATATGTAAACAAAATTTGTTATACAACTCGTTCTGTATTTACACAAAAATATATTGACACTTGTCAATTTATATCACTCTACCTTCGGTCTCGTGATATAAGTATTGACTCGTGTCAATGTATTTTTGTGTATACAGAACTCTTAATTAATAACAAATTTAGTTTACATATTCAATAATCTACTATAAATATCAAAATGTACACTCAAAGTTCGATCAGGATAACGATCATAAAAACAAACAAACGAAACTATGTTACAATCTTCTGCTTTCAAAATTTCAATAAAAATTCATAAATCGAATTATTAATTAATTCTTAGGTATAAAAAATATATAATATTTTCATGAGCAATTAAAATTTAATTTAAAAAAAAAAATATTATATTATAGAATTTAATAAATTAATAAATAAAAACAAAATGTTTAAAAGGGAATTAATTAAGAAAAAAAAGTGTAACATAGGATAAGTTTTTAGAGTTCCATTAGTGCTAATGATATATTATGAACATTATAATCATGTGTACAAAAAAAAATTTCTGCCCGCTGAGCGAAAATATAAAATTTCATCAACTTTAATAATTTAATGTTATAATTATCAGAATTTATGCTTTTTTGGCATTTCTCACTTATGACGTTTTTTTTACTTGTTGAATTTTTAATTAGTGATCGATTTGAAAGTAAAAACATAAAAGAAATATTTATAAAATTTATAATTTAATAACTGTACTTTTTAGTTATTTATCCTCAAATATGATCAAAATAATTATTTTGGCAACATTTTTACAAAATATCATAATTTTCGACGATTAAAGGAGAAATTTTTGTTTTCGTTAAATATATTATAAGTAGTATTAGGCAAGTGTTGTGTATGTGTGATTTTTATGAAAAACTAATGAAATATCAGAACTACATTATAACGATCAATGTAGTAAAAAACGTACTGACATGTAAATTTTTTAAATAGGATGAATTATCTTGTCTGTTAGAAATTATTCAAATAAATACATTTGAAAAGCAAATATTATTTATTTAGCATTTTAAATAAATGCATTTGGAGATAATGAAAATTTACGATATGGGACTGATTTGCAAGTTACATTGGCTATAAAATTCACTAATTTTGTGGTGCTTATGTTTTATTTGGGTTTAACTGATGAACTTAAGCTTTACTAAAGTTAGACCTATTTTTGCAAATTAATTTCCTTTTTAAATTAACATTTCTTGTTTTGACATATAACAGGTAGACTATTTCTCCCGGCTTATTTTTAGTCCTTACGATTAAGATAGTGTAATTTTTACAAGCTCATAAGAAAAAATTTTCTTTGTGATTATTAAATAAAAATACTTAAAAATGCAATTTCGACAATCATTAATAATTCTTCTGCTTTAAATCTTAATGCTGTTTTCTATATTTGTAAACTAAATCTTCAATGAAATTACTAAATGATATTACTAAATTTTTCTTAATTTCGTAGCGTATAGTTTTACTTATTTTTAGACTCTGACTAAGTTGATCCTTGGTACCTACTCAATCTTTGATTTTTCAGATATATTCTAAAATTATTGAATCTCCAAATATGTTTTTTAATGAGAGAATTTCGCTGCAAATGTTTTATTTTAACAATTTGTTTTTTATAAATTTCTACATATAACAAATTTTATTGGGAATTTAGTTTTAATGAAATGTCATCAATGTATATAATATTGTAAGTTCCATACCTATCTCTATAATTATAATAATACTACGGTAGAGATAGAGTAAAAAATCAACGTATTCAATTCCACCAATAGCAAAGTATAAAATAAATTATTAGATTGACTTGATGAAGTCTCTTTATTTAGATGGAAGAATAAATAAATAATATTATAAAAAAAAAGTTCAATTTTCATTATGTGAAAAAATTGTGTTATTATTATGATGATACCGCCGCCGCCGCAAAGAATTTATTCTAGACAAGAAATATTATATCAACATTGTAAATTCTAGAATTTTTAATACAAATAATAATGTGGAAAATTTTTTCAATATATAAAATAATGATTATGGCAGGGCAATTTTGTTTTGCATTTTCTTATAATATAGCATCAGAGAAAAGTAAATAAAATAAAGCTCAATGATTTTGAAACTCAAATTTAAAATAAACAAGAAATATTATCAAAATAAATAATTATAATAATTTTGTTAAAATTATAATATCATGTACATGTTACATAATAAAATTAATTTTTTTTTTGTAAAATTGGATGGTTGGCTTATGTCACCTATTTCCGATGTGCCAAACATATTACAACAGCAAAGATAATATTTTCAGGTTCTCTTTTAACATCTTAATTTTTTTTTCTTTTAAACTTAGTTTTAAGGAATTTTAATAATAATAATTTTAATGCAAAAATACAAATTAAAAATATAAATAAGTTATAATTGTATAATATTAATAAAATAAATGAATACATATATAAAAATAAATGTAACAATGTTCTGATCTGATTTAAAAATAAATCTCCTAAAAATATGTAATCAATCAGAAAAATAAGAAAATAACATTCTTTCATTGTAATGTTTATTAAAATATTTTTTTAATCATATTTCTTTTTTCAGAAATTAAATAAAGCTTGAGCTAATATATTTACTAACTAATAATTTGTGTTTGTATTTCAAAGCCTAAAACTATAATTTGTGAGAGAGAGAGGTCTATGCATGGGCACCGGCAGTATGGTGCAAGGTGGTGCAACTGCACCACCTTTCTTTGATAAAAATGTTATTAAAATTTTGATAAAATTGTTAATTTTGACAAAAGGATTCAAAATTCCGGGAGAAAAAGAAAGTAAAAAAAACGTGGAGAAAAATTTTAGGAAAATATTTTTTTCTGAGGAAAATTTGAAGAAATTAAGAAATATTGTACTAACGTTGGCAGTCAACAATATTTAAAATTTCAGACTCGTAAATTTTTTTTACCCTAATGATTTTAAGAAATTGATATCATTACGATATTCTTCTACGTACGTTGAACTCAAAATCCATTGTTGAAAGTAAACTTTTTGATTTACAACATATAAGTACCGTATAAAATCTAAACACATTAAAAATTTGAGGAAATCTTGCAAAAATAAGTTGTTTTTGGGGTAAAACTGCAGTGAGTAAAACCGTTAAACAAATTTTTTTTTCTAATTTAGGGCAAAAAAAATTTTAGTACACAAAAATATAAAAAAAATAATTTTGAGGATTTTTTTTTAAAAAAGTGTCTGTTTTGGGGAAATTTTTTAAAAATTTGAGGAAATTTAATTTATTCCATCTGGCAGCCCTGGTGAGAAATAATCTTAAAAAGTTTTGAGCATCGCATCAGCATGCTGAGATGAATTTTGTCATGAATTCAAAATATTGTTTTGCAAATGATTTTTCCTAAAATCAAAATGTAATTTAAGTTAAGGTTGTTGGAAATTGTAACTTAGTGATGAACCCGCAATATGTCAAAGACTTTGTAAAATTAAAATAATAATTTTCACATGCACCACCTTATAAAAAATCCTGGCGGCGCCCATGGGTCTATGTTCAGTCTATTTTGTAAGCCAATAGCAATAACACTTACCACTGGTTTTGTGGTTTCAATCGTGAAATTATAATAATGCCTATTTACACAAAACAAAAACAAAAATTATATTTTGTTGCAAAAATATAAAATTACATGATTACAACGAAACCAATGAATAAGTTAAAATAACAAATGATCAAAAATCACATAAAAAGAATGAAAATAAATTCAAAACAATCATGTCTACATATGTTGCAGTCAAAATTGAATACATTGCCATCCAATTTAATGACTTATTGCTAAAAGAAAAAAAAAGAACCTTATGAGTATCTTAGGAATAATAAGATGTTTTTTTTTTATTATTATTATTTTTATTTTTTTTGGTTTGTTTTGCAATAAATGGATATCTTTGTTGGTTAAATAAAAATGAAATTCATTAAAATGATAAATACTGTTTGTGTATTTCAATTTTGTTTTATCAACCACAAAATTTTTATTTTTCCATTTTCAAAGTAGATATATAACAATTGTGCAGGTATTATTTAGTGCATATTTATTTGGATAAATTCGTTAAACAAAGTTATACAATTTTAAAATCATCAATAAACATATTATTGTATTCTTAACTTTTTTGAAATCCTTATAGAAGTATATTCGAATTAGATTCGAATTAGATTCGAATTAATTAGATTGAATTCTAACTTCATTTTCAGTTTTCAAAATTATATTAAGAAAATAATTTTTGTCATCAAGCTAAATTTACTTAAATACTTACTTATGATATTTATATAATTATAATGTGGTTTGAAATCATTATCAATTTAATAAGAATTATCATTATTTTCATTATACATACATTTGTTAAAGAATTAATTTAATTTTAAAGGACTGGGCAGTGATCAAATTAATTTTGTATTTTCTCTTTTTTATCGATTAAAAAATTTATGATTCATTTCCAAAATTTAAGATTTCTGTTTAATTTAGTTATTTTGTTGTTTTTTTTTTCTTAAATAGCCATATCTGAAATAAATGAAAAAAAAATAATTCTGATTAAAGTATTAAATTACAATAAAAAAAAAATAAATCGAACTCACGATAATTTAAAAAAAAAAGGCACAAATTACCAAAAAAAACTGTTGGTCTTAAAATATCCAGGCTGACTTTTTCCACCTGAAGCACAACGGCTAAATTGTCAGATGAATTTCTTAATAAAAAAAAATTATTATTTTTGTTTCAACATGTTTTTTATATGCACAATGTAGAAAGAAAACTATTAAGTTTTAGAAATAATTTGAACTATTTCCAAACTTGAGTTTACAATACTCTTTAGCTCTTTAGCACTTAAAACACAGCTAGCTGCCTTAATTCATAAGGATAAAAATTTTCTATAAGGACCGTAGTTAACACTTTAAATAACTATTTGAAGTTTGTCTGAAAATAATTTGCACCAGAAAACGGTCAAGAGATTGTTTAATAGTTATGAATATTTTAGGTCCAGAAAGTCGAATAAATGATCAGACGAACAAACAGACCGATAGAAAAGCAGACAAGAGTGTATACTTGAACCATTTTTCTATCTTATAATTATAATTAAAATTTTTCAAATTGGTCAACCAAAGAATTATTTTGTCAATTTAAAATGTTTTAAAATCAAATATTCGTATACAATTTTTTTCGATTTATTTATTTTAACAACTATTACACTTAAAATTCATATAATGTCAATATATATGTGAAATTGTCTATAATCTATATGACATTTTTTTCGAAGATATGAAACCATTCTACAGAATTTTCTTAATTAAATTTTTTTTTTGGTAAAGGTGGTAACTACTGTTCACTAACATAACTTTCAGACAAAAAAAACTGTTGCTTCTGTAATGTTAATGTTGAAAAAAAAAAAAAAATGAGGATATTTAATCCGCTTAAAACGATTTTTCTTCTTTTTTTTTAATTTTTATTGAATGGATTCTTTTTTTTTTTTTGATACCGAAATGGAATGTTGGAGAATTTATCAATGTAATGTGGAAAATAATATATATTTACTATAGATATAATGTATATAATAGTATGTATTTTTTTCGTCTTCTCAAATTGACGACTCATCTTTCTATTCATAAAAATTTCTTTTTTTTTTATCCATAAAATAAATAAAAATTAATAGTGGCAAAGTTTTTTAATCGCTAATGGAATGCAGTTTTTTTTTTTTCAGAATAAATGAGCCCCACAGTTGTTATAATATTGAAGTAACTATGCTCTATAAAATTAATTGATATTACTTAGAAAATATTGAAGATTTCAATGGAAATTTTATTTATAATAATAAATATAATGTCTAGAAATTTAGCACTAATTCGAACTCTTAGATAAAACTTTAAAACTGTAACTTTATATGCAATGCATATAAAATATACAATACACACTATTATAAAAAAAAAACAATAAAAATTGTCAAATTTGAATTAAAATAAATAATTAATTTAAGTATAAAAAATTTCAATAGTTTTTCGATTTCAATTTATTTTCACATTGAGGTCAGATAAGAACATAAACCAAATCGTTTCCATGTTTGATTTTGACTATATTCTCAATCCAGAAATGTTTCTGTTTTCATGGACGAATAAAATCCTTGTGCTGATAATAAAGTTCCAAGTAAAACTAATAAATTTTTAAATCCGATAAGCTGAGCATTGGATTTAACTCGGTATCTCTTTTGTCTTAATTCGCTGTCAAGTATGGCATTTAAAATTCCGAAAAAATATAAGATAAGTACATACATAATATAATAAAATAAGGAAAAATAAAAATGCAAAGCATATTCTACGCATAAAACTAAATTGTCCATTATAGATTTTTTAAAATCGAACTATTAAATTCAGAAGCCAAATTAAAAAGTCAAACATTTGTTTCTAAAATTTTGAAATAAATTATGGCTGAAAATTTTAAAATTTAAAAATAAAAATTCAGATTGCGAAATTTTTGTTTTTTAATTTTTTGTTGTTTTTTTTTTTTTTTACTTTTGTCTGCCGCGTTTCTAATAGCGCCCGAAAAATTCAAACATAAAAATAATTATAATGACGGAACACCTGAAGACATTTAACCAAACAAAAAAAAAGAATAAATGAAATACACGTTCCTTTTTTTTTTTTTTTGAAATCTTTTTCCCTGATGGACCATGAATTTATTTATTTTTTATGATAAATAAAAAAAAAATAAAATTTATCAACAAATATACAAGACGACACCCAAAAATCATTTAAAATTTTTAAAAATTTATATTCTTGATAAAATTGTGTAAGATAAAAAAGATCACGATATTTTTTTTGAAATTTTTTTTTTTTTTAGAATGTTTAAGAATTTTCAAGCTTATATATTCATTTGATCAAGAAATCTCTAATCGAAAGTCAAAATTAATTTTAACCTATATGAAATAAAGACGGCTAACACCTAACAGCAAGTATAAAAGAGAAGTGAAAGGACAAAAAAACTTTACCTTTATTTATCTAACTTGAACGAGGAACGTAATATGTCTATTAGTTTAGGTTTCATCCTTTTTTGTCTCATTCCGTAGATGTTATCGTCTGCTGAGAAATGAAACAATGTACATATAATGAAAAGTATAGTTTCGAGTAATTTGAGTTTAAAGATTTGAAAATTAAAAAAAACGTATGCAAAAATATCAAGTAACTTAAAATTTTCATCTAAAAAAAACATTTCAATCAACATTAAGAATATTGCAAAATAGTTGTACTTATAAAATCGAGTACGAGGAATCGAATAATGACGTATAAATATCATACGTTGTTTCATTTCTCAGCAGACTTTATTTTGTTTTCATAGCAACTAATGACTTTTTTAATTACATATTTATTTCTAACACCGATTTAGTTTCACCGTTTTTCAAATTTAAAATTCAATTTCTAAAATTTACAACGCAAAGAAATCGCAGCTGATAATGCTACATAGAGTACCGAAATGCATATAGTACTTATCAAATCTATATAGATCGGATTACACGTTCTTCATATCCAGTACATTGCATTCTAACTGTGTACGTATATACTCTTCAAAATGGTATAAATTTCGCCACATAGGTTAAACAACTATGTACTTTAAAGTATTTTAATCATTGGTTGTTTTCGTTCATTGGCCCATAAATATTTCTGAGCATTCTACTCTCTGTAAATTAATTTATAAATTAATTTACATATTTATTTCCTGCAGAAAATGTAAGTTTAAAACTTTCTTAAAAAAGCATGAATTTTTTTTCGAATAAATTGAAAAGGATAATTATTATTGACCATTTTTTCTTCATTTATGAATTTCTCATTGGAAAATGATAAGAAAAACCAAATTAATTTTGATTTTATGAACCAAGTCATATGCACTTTTAATTTAAGTAGAAGAATAGAAATGACTTTTTTTTTTCGTAAGAAGAAGAAAAGTTTCTTTATATATCACGATTAAATACTCTGAACAGGTGCAGACTACGTTTCAATCCGGATGAACTAACTATAAATTTTTTTTCTTCTTCCATCGTTATTAATTCTTATTTTATTTCAAAAACTTATATAAAAAAAAATCTCAGACAGTGCCGTAAACTTTTCAAATAATTTGTAAAGCCATTAAGCTAACAAAAACCCATTCGCAAAATTAAAATTTTCTATATACATAATGATTAATGTAAAATCAAGAATAGGGTATTTACTTAATTTTTGACATTTAAGACACGTTTTTTCACATCAAGAAACATGTACCATATATATTCATTAATCATATATTATCTAAAGCTCACGTTGAGGAAAAATCTTAACTAAATTAATTTTATCTTTCCTTAAACTCATACAACTGAAGTTAAAATTTCAAACAGTTGACATTTTGTACTTTTTTTGCTTAATTATATTTAGTGCTTAAGGCCTAATGTGCCTTAAAATGTTTCACATTTAGACAAGAGTTTCTTGAAGATATGAATTCTGGACAGTTTCCTATTTCGTGCGCTTAAAACCAAAAAGTTTTGTGTTTTACATCATTACATTATATTCAATTATAAATGTCGTAATATTTCATTTTATTATTATGATTATTCTAATTTATTCAAAAAAAATTTAATTTTTTAATTTTTTTAAGTCATAAAAAGAGGTTCTTTAAACCTTAAAATTTTAACGATCAATAATTGCACTAATTGGATAAGTATTTAGTTAAATGTGTGTGTAATATATACATGTACATTACATACTCGATATTATATATGTGATATTAAATAAATACAAACTTTTTATAAGTCCTAAGTGTATATAATAAAGGATAAATTGGCTCCTGGCAAATTTCATTTTTGCAAATTAATTGACATTTAACGATCAAACTAATGGCTTTCTTAAAAAAAAATCGTTATTCTTGGTGCACAATCTTCAAAAAGGTAATTTCCATATAAACATTCTTTTAATTTTGTAAATTTTTAAAGTATATTTTCATGTAAGCCTTATAAAAGTGATAAAACAAGAATAATTTGTCACACCAGTTTTTATCGTCATCTTTAAATTTTGTCATTTAGAATACTTTGTTGTAGTTGCATTTATTAGACTTGCCAAATATACGAATTTAATCAGTACACAACTGATTTAATAAATGTACAACTGATTTTCTGGAGTTAAAATTCTGAAATTTTCAAATAAAATAGTTCAAACCAATACAGAAATATAGCTTTTTCTTTTAAATACATATTATTTTAATAACATAATTAATTTTAATTTACTGATTTTACATTTTAGTATAAGTATAAGTATATTGCAGTATATTGCAGTAAGTTCTTTTAAGCCATTTTTTTATGTTTTAACACCCAAAAAAATTCATTTTGAGTTTTTGTAATGTAATAATTTTTAATGTGCATGTGTTCGGTAAGTTGTATTTACAATCGCAAATTTAGCTCGGTAAATCGGGAAATGGTCTATTACATGCATCAATACACATGCAATTATTCACTTAAGTAAATTTTATTTACATTTCCCTATAATGTAAATTATATTTACTTACTTCATTTTGAACTGCGTAATACTATAAACAAAAATAATATCACTACACTCACAATATTTCAATACAGACAAATGCAAAAAAAAAAAAAATTGCAAATGTATACCACTCACATGCATCATATCAATGTCAAATAAAGTTAAGTTTATAATTCTAAAAATCTATATTTTCCCTCTGAGCAAACAAAAAAAAAAACAAAAGAGAACCAACAAAAAAATAAGCGGCTATTTTTTTGTTTTCCTAAAAAGCGGCCAGTCGATCAGTCGGTGAATTTTCTTAACATGTGTTTCAATCTACTATTTTTGAAGGATCTTCGAACCTCTACTACTAAATTTTTAAGCGAGTGTGGTTGGATTTTAGTACAAAAATTTAAACCACACTTCGAAAATTGCACTTATTTTATTCAAAAAAACAAAATGAATAAAAATAGAACAATGGTAACCTTGAAAGTATTGAAGAAAATCATTTCTGGCATTATAAAGTTTGCTGTCAATTGTCAAATCGTCGCCCCGCAATTATACTGTCGTACATGACAAAACGACAAAAAATGAGTTGAGTATGTAGAGCATAATAATTTTTCGAGCTCTATCGAACTGTCCAATCGGAATCGTCCTATCTCTATTAGTTTCTGAGATATTTAGTGTTGACTTTGACGTAAATGACAAAAAATTGAAATGTTTGGCTCCTATAATATCGTATGCTCCAAATTTTTGGATGTACGACGAATTCTCATACAAAAAAAAAAAAAAAAAGTAGGCAACATTATACTGACGCACACGCCAAAATTTAAAATTGTCAGTTTTTTTTTAACTGTTATTCTACCGTATGTCCTTAAAAAAAGCTGTTTGCGAATTTTCGCAGAAAATTCTTAACAATTATTTTGACGTATGTGTAAAAATTTTAATATTTAGTCTATTTTTTAACAATTATTGTGCCGTAAGTGTTTTAAAAATGTACTATACTGCATGTTAATGGAAAAAAAATTAAGCAATTATATTGTCGTACGTGTATGAAATTCTGAAATTTTTGTATATCAATCTGAGCAAATTGATATTTTGTATTAGTACCAATTTATGTGTAGTGTTGAATGCAACAGAAAATTAAATGGAGTCACCTCCCCCAATTATTGAAAAAAAGCTAATGGAGTAAGTTAAAGTGAAATTAGTGTTATTATTATAATGATATTTAATTATTAATTTTCCAATTTAGAATGATGGATGAATTATTAAATGATGATCAACATCAAGCACGAGATAGTTCTGTTTCAAAAGGTAAAATAAATACATAAATTTGTGAATGTATATTATATAACATACTTCTTTTTTAGACGATTCCGATGATTTTGATTCTGACGACTCAGCGCGCGATCCGGACTATAAAATTGATGCACAAAATAGCAATTTAAAAAAATTTTACGAAAATTTTGATGTTGGTAAGTTTTTAGTGTCAAAAAACTAATAATCTATGTTTTAAAAATATTCTTTCATATTTTCATTATTACAGAATCGGCACCAAGTACAGCAGGGTCAATGGTGAACACACCAAAGTCTCTACAGGATAAAAATATTGTTTTCAGTGTACCTTCTAGCTACTTATCATCAGGCTCTGAGCTAAATACACCAAAGCTAACACGAAAAAGAAAGATTAACAAGGAGAATTGGAAACAATCAATTAGAAAACGTCTTCGACAACAAGGTAAGGACTATGTTTCATCCAAAGGAGTACCAATTGAAAAAAAAACAATGAAACCTCCTTGCCAAGAAAACTGTTTTTATTTATGTAGGAAAAACTTTAGTGCACATGATCGTCAAAATATATTTCAAAAATTTTGGACCCTTGATGACACCCAGAAAAATTGTTTCTATGCAAAATTTGTAAAACAAACTGATGTAAAGAGACGACGAACGCTAAACAGTCCAAAAAAGTTCGCATCTTTCATATATTATTTTGAGAAAGAGAACATAATTCATCAAATTTGTAAACGTTTTTTTTTTAATACTTTGAATATCTCGGATAAAAGAATTTACTACCATTTTAAACATCTTCGTGACCAGAAAACTGGGGTAGTGAATGATTTGAAAAGAGGAAAGCATGTAAAAAAACGTATTTCTGATTTATCTTTACAAAAAATTTCGGAGCATATCAATAGCTTTCCAACTGTCAATGCTCATTATTGTAGATCCACCTCTTCAAGGAAATATTTCGAAGTAGGCTTAACGCTTTCAAAAATGTTCAGTCTGTTCCAGGAAAAACATCCTGATATTTTGGTTTCCATTACAACATTTTCAAAAATTTTTAATAATAATTTTAACTTTGGCTTCTTTAAGCCAAAAAAAGATCAGTGCGATCGCTGCGTACTTTTTAAAAAACAAGAAGAAAGCAAAAGTTTAACTGCAAATAATAAAACAATTTATGAAACACATAAAAAAGAAAAAACATTAATAAAACTTGAACGTGATATCGACAGAAACAACTTAAATGAAAACACCCTCGTAATTTGTTTCGATTTACAAAGTGTTTTTACACTTCCCAAAGGGTTTTCTTCTATTTTCTACTATAAACGAAAACTTTGCGTGTTTAATATGACAGCCACAGTTTGCACGCCACAAAGAAGTGAAGCGAGAGTGACATATTGTTGTCTGTGGAGCGAGTGTCAAAGTGGTCGTTCAGGCAACGATATCGCTAGTTCTTTAATAAAGATTTTAGAAAAAATTATTCAAGATTTTAATAATATTGAACATTTAGTATTGTGGAGTGACTCTTGCGTGCCTCAAAATAAAAACCAAATCATGGCAACTGCATTACTACAGTTTCTTTCCGACCACGATTCAATAAAAAGCATAACTCAAAAATTTTCTGAGCCTGGTCATTCCCAGGTTCAAGAAGTTGATGCAGTTCACAGTGCAATAGATCACTTCTTAAAACTAAAAGAAATACATAGCCCTCTCGATTTGGTTAAGAAATTAAAAAATTATAAGTCGCCAAAAATTAAAATTCAAGTTGTACAGATGGTTTCAGAAGATTTTAAATTGTACTCTGAAAAAGCTCATAAATTGTTTTACCAAGCAGTTCCTTTTTCAAAAGTTAAAATTATAAAATATTTGCAAAATCAGCTATTTGAGTTAGACTTCAAAACTTCGATGGAAGAATTTAATTATAAAACAACATCCATATTAAAAAAAACTACTAAAAAAAATTTGCAAACCCCAACAAATATTTTTGAAACAAATTTGAAAATTTTGTGTGCAAAGAAAATATCAAATGATAAAAAATCTGATATTAAAAGTCTCTATCCTTACTTATCTGAAGTTGATAGACAATATTATGATAAATTAATGAAATAGAGTTCCTAATAAAAAGAAAAATTAAAAAAAAAACAACGAATTACAAAAAAAATTAATTATACTTTTCTACTTTATTATTTTTTATCATATAAATTTTGTATTAAAATAAAAATTATAATAATAAGTATTAAGCTCGCAATATTTGAAAAACGACCAAATATTAATATACTTAGATATATTTAAGATTACTGGTTAAACCAGTTAACCTAATAAAAAAAATATGTAGGTATGTATATAATATTACAAACTTTGTATTTTTTATAATAATTTTGATTTTTGGTTCAACAAAGTTGTAAGTTTTAAGTCGATTATTATATAATAACTACTTTGTGATTTAATGAAAAATAAGTTACCTGAATTTTGGACTTTAATTAGTTTAATGTCTTATATTGTTGTTAAATTTAAGTTTAGATGTTTTAAGTACTCATAATTTTAAAAATGAACTGTAGATATCTATATTTTCATCATACAAATTTTTTAATAGTATTATTAAAATATAATACTGATTTTTGATTGACAATGCTTTAAGCTTCTATATTTGATAATTTTTAAACATTGTTATTAACTGAATATTTTTTAATTTTTGAAATAAAGTTTGTAATAAGTAAAAACTAAATGATCTGTTTAATTTAATTTTAACTTTCACAGGGCAACAAAAAAAGTTTGTGATTTTACTTGATTTGTTGTAAAAGCCTTAATATTCAGCAATATTTTTTCGCAATTATTTTACCGCATGTGTAAAAAAATGACGTATGTGCAAAGAGTGATAGAAAGTCATTCAATAGTGGCGCTTACGGCAAGATAATTTTGAACAAAAGTTCTGGTAGCTCGGAATGGGAACTCTAAATGACTTTTTTTCCGATCTTAAAATGAAGTTTAAGGTTGTAGCTTTCACCAAAAAAAAAAAAAGTATATGTTTTTCGGCCAGTTTTTTTTATATTTACATTCAAACTTTAAAGTCGATTTGCCAAAACTAGGTTTTCGGGATATACAACAAAATAATTTCGGGGCGACGAAATGTCAAGTAAGAATTTTTTTTTCTTTTATCAACAAACGAGGAAAATGGCAGCAACAAGGAGATAAGCGATAAGGTAAAATGTATAATAATTTTAATTATTTAATTTTATTTTTAATTGTAAAAAAAAAAATTAAAAATTATTATAAATTATTATAAAAAATAAAATTAAATAAAATTTAAGAAGATCAACTAATTCCTAAAATAATAAAAAAAACTAGTAATTTTTACAAAAAAAAATTATTCGATTTTTTTTTTTTTTGCAAAAAAGAAAATGAATAATTTTTTTTTGGAAAAATTACTAATTTTTTTTTTTAATATTTTAGCAATTAGCTGATCTTAAATCATCCGGTTTGAAATCATTTCGAGAAATAAATTTACTTCCGTATTAATTAAATTTTATTTCCTTGCTTCATTTTGAACTTTTTTGTTTATTTTTTTCATTGTAAATGTATTGTTTTCAACTCCCTCTCCCATGCACATTAAAGCAGTATACAGAACATGTTAATAAAATGTGTTATAACAACTCGTTGTTATACACACAAACACTATGTGTTTGTGTGTATACACAACTCGTAATTAATAATAAATTTTCTTAACATGTATTGTAATCTACTATTTGTTTACCTACTTAGGAAAATTTAAAATGGCAAGCCTATTAATACTTTAATATTAATTTTTTTAAATATGCACAAAGTTTCATCGATTGAAAACACTATCTTACTTTCTCGTTAACAAGAAATTATTTTTAAAAAATCAACCAACTTTTTTTAAGTGCGATATAAAATAATTTCTTATGTACATAATGCAAATATGTAAATATAGGGCATAATGCAGTGTAGAGTATAACTACTATAGTACATTCAAACTGCATTTTCTTCAAAAATATATTGTCAATAAATGTGCCAAAAACTAATCAAGGGTTTGATTTCTATACTCCAAATATATCTTTTCCAGAAATAAAGTAATAAAAAAAAATTCGAATTCATTTATTTTTAATAACTTTTTAACTTAAATATATGAATATATCTTGGCAGGAAAAAAGTTTTCTATAATTAAGCCAAAAACTAATCAGGGGCTCGATTTCTGTTCAAATATTTTTTTTTGCCAGTAATTCGTTTTAATCATTTCTAATTTTCCTGAATTACACAAAACTTGAATTTCCAGGAATTCAAATTCAATTTTATAAGAATAACTAATTTCATTTAAAACATTCTGTGTGGCTAAAACAATCTGAAAATAAAAATAAAAATATTTTCTTTTCAATTTATTTATAAAATAATTTCATTATTTTAACCAAGAAAAAACAAATATGAATTTTCTCATAATTTATTTTAATTTTTATATTTATTTGTGATCTTAATGTATCCTAACTAGGTACCGTCCTTAATGACCATATTATTATTTTCAATATGAAATTCCATGATTTACCATCTTTCATGATCAAAGTCATATTTTAATGTTTGCCCGCATAAAATATTTTTATCATTTTATGTTAGTCTTAATACATAAACCATTTGGGTAATTTTCGGAATTAATTTTTTGCTCTGTCTGACTATATTTCTAACTATATTACTATTGTTTATACTATAAGCACTCGGTAGTACTTTACAAAATTTATCATAAATTCAAGCACACAATAAAAAGAAGAGATCAATTCAATATTCAAAAATAATTACATATTTTTTGTTTTATCATTTAGGCAACATATAGGACAAACAGTTATTAGAACGAATATATGAATGTATATCCTTAAAAATAAAAAAAAATAAAATATTTAGGTTAAAGAGGTAAAAATTTAATCCATATAATTGTGCTTTTTTTCATAATTCCATCACTAATGGCTTTTGTCATATTTTGGTTTTTTCTATAGTTATGAAACAAGATGATTCCTTGTTACATGATGACATGGAATATGATGTGAATTTGATTAAACATTCATAATGGTAATGTGAAAAAAAAAAGAAAAAAAGACCAATGTAAAAATAAATATTTTTTTTGTAATTTTTTTACTGACAAAAAAAAATACAAAGAAGGACCGTACTTGGAATGGTAAATGGAATTCTGTTCTTTGAACACATAATTTTATTGCAAAAAAACCTTATTTAAGAATTAATTTTATAATATTATATCAAAAATTTAATATATTTAAAATAATTTCTTAAATTAATTTTAATTGTAATAATTTTAAACTGTAAAATAATTAAAAAAAATTCGATATGGAATAAATTTTGGAAATTTGTCTGGGATTTTTAGTATTCCGATTATTGCTATATATTATTAATTATTCGTTATATTACTTTCATATGACAGTCTTATATGACAGTTACAAAATATCTGTTAGAAAATAAATAGAAAGTTTTATTCAACTTAATATCAGATTCGTTTTTGAGTACATTGATACCTACATTAAAAAAAAATCTCTATAGACATTTTATTGACCAAAAACAGTCTAATAGTTAGTAAATGTCAAAGCCTATATATAAGCAAAATAAAATCTTAATTTAAATATTTAATTTTTTGGAACTTCAAGTGACAAAGTCTAGTTTGGCACCAAAAAGAATAAGTCAAATAGATTAAAAAGAAATTTTTTGAGGTGTTTGAAATAAAGAAATTCGATATATACATATTTGCATAAAATTATTTACCACACATACTTATATAATGTTCAGTACATACATTATACGATATCATCAGTACTTTTTTCATATCTTTTGTATTTTCTACTCACATTAAAAGTGTCACATAATGTATTTATTATTTCATATTTATTTCTTTTTTTTTTGTTCATATTTAAATTTAAAGTGTTTAATAAATCTTTTATGAAATTATTTTGTCACTAGAATTTAGAATTAAAAAATACTAAAACGTGAGCCAAAATGTATGTTCTTTAAAAAAAAAAAATTACTATGTGGTTAATTATTTAATAATTCAATTTTTATGTGAACACAGTCTTACATAAATGTGCAATTTTTTCATTACATTTTATTTTACAAAATTTCTAATTAAAATTTAATTTTTCTAAATAGAAAATTCTCTATAGTCTGTTTATATGACAATTATGATATTACATTCCGCGTCATCAAACATAAAGTATTGATTTTGATGTTTTGTTTGAGGAGACTGTTAATGAAGCTTTTAAGCAATTTAACTCCGACAGATATACCAACAAATATATAAAATAAATTTTTTCTTCATCCTTTAAAAAAAAAACTTGTCAAAGTTGGTCAAAATAATTCAAAACACAAAAAACCTAAATTATCATAATTTTCGTTCCTTAGATACCTACTTCAGTATGTACTATACGAGTATACTATTCATACATGTAGTATTGAATCTCTTAATTATTTTAAGTATGTATAGCATTTATTTGTTCAAAGTTTGTCTGTTATTCTGTTGGTTCTAGTCCACTATTCAGTGAGCATAATACATACTGTAATTAAAATTATAGTTTTAAGACTGGGATATACATTTTTGACAGTGTTCAAACCTTCAAATATTAATAATTATTACATTTTATGTTATATTGTTTATTTTATTACCGTATTAACAAAATATTTATTTTTTTATTTATTTTATAAGTACATACATTAACTTAATATGTTAGGTTTGTATCGTATGTATCTGATTCCGGGAACCAAATTAATATCATCATAAGTTATTCAGTTCAGGTATAAATAAAACTTACTAAAAATCATATTTTACAAGATTAAGCTGCATGAAAATATTAATGAGCTGCTTCTTTTTTATTTTCAATAAACAGAAATAACGATCACAGAAAAACAAAAAAAAAATATTTACCATAAAAAAACACGTTAAAGAGTGAAATTTAATGGCGCTTAAAGAGCTTTAAAATTATTTCAACGTGACGATCATAATCGTTTTTATTTCATTCATTATCCTTTTTTAATATCTCTGTCTCCACAATTATATTATTTTAAGATATATAATTATATAATGTTGACTACAATTCTAAATAATATTTTTTTTATTATTTACATTAAGAACTGAACAAAATAAATAACAATTACCATTTTTGTAAGTAAATGAACTAAAATGTTCTTTTAAAATATGTGAATTGTCAGAATTAAATGCTTAGCTTTATAGCTTAAAAAAATATTCTCTTCTGCTGGTGACATAAAACATAATATCATTTCTAAAATATTATATACCTACATATTAATTTATAGAAAATTTCAATAAACCTGCAATTATATAATTGCACGTACCTAAGTTGAAAATTCAAAGTATTCGATTGCGTGTCATAAAGTTATTAAATTTTAAGATTTAGGGCTTGCAATTTTGGAAAAGCTTTTAAGAATTTTTTGCCCTAAATTAATTAGAAACTTAATTTTACTAAAATTTTAAGAATTTTTCTTGAACTTATTTAGTGAGTAATATAATTTTTCTCAAAAAAAAAAAAAAATAGTTTATTTTTTAAAAGAAAAATGCAAAGCATTAATCAAAATTTTCCAAACATTTTTTTTTATTATTTTACGTCTGCTTCTTAAGATTAAAAAAATTTCTTTATTGACTTAAAATTCAATTAAAAAACACAAAAAATGTGTAACCTTATGTTCCAAATAGATTTTGTTAGCTTTTTTTTTTTTTATTTTATTTTTCTATATGATGAAAAATATACATAAATAATTTTTTAAGAAATTTTCAAAAACTCATAAACATCAATTCACACTTTTAACATTAATTGGCCCGTCTGCCCGCTAAAAAATTTTTTTAACAACATACGTTATGTGTGTATAATGAAAGGTCTCGATAGAACCAATAAAAAATTATAAAGAAAAGTAAATATAGTATATGTAGCTATATGTAGTATTTTAAGTTTATCCTGGGAAATGTGTAATGTAAAAGCATACAATTACTATTTTTTTAACTAAATGCTGAACAAGCTTTGCCTCTATGTCTTAAATTCATTGTTTAAAGTTTGGAAATATATAATTTGAAGAAAACTTTATAATTATAATTTAATATAAATTTAGAATAAATAATTGCACTTCGGAGACGTAAGATAATTTTAGTTCGATTATAAGATGAGCCCAATATTATACTGATGTTTATTCATTCGATTCGACACAATTCGTGGAAAATAGTGACTGCAAATAAACTGAAAAATCAAACGAAAAAAACTTATATATTGTAGGTGAACACAAAAATTAGCAAATACCTATAATAATATCACCAAAATGTTTCTCTAATTTGTCTAAAATAATAATTATAATATCAAAATCAAAAGTTTACTTTTTCTTATTTCCACAAGAAAACAAAATCCAATTTTAATAAAGTGCTAAAACTGTTTAATGAAAACTAAAGTGTTTTCTTTCTGAAAAAAAAAAAAAAAATTTCAAGCTTTTCCAACCAAAACAGATTTTTCACATATTTATGTGCCTATTTTATTTTTTTTTTATTTTTTTGAAGAAAAAAATATGAAAACTTCTCTAACCCCAAAATGATTTCCTCTTAAAAGATATATAATTTTCTTTTTTTTTTTTCTTTTTTGTTAAATCTCTAAATCCCCCTCAATGTTTAACCAAATTATTAAGCACACGCGTTGCAATAATAATTAATAGAAACAAAAAAATAAATAAAAAAAATTATATATTAAAAAAAAAAAAAATGTTTGAAAAAAAAAAACTACCACCTGGTACTCAATAATCATGATGTCAAAATAAAAATTAAATTCCAGAAAGAATATACTGAAAAAATATTCGATCGAAACACCGTTCAAAATATTTAACAACTTAAAAGGGCTATTAGAAAATTTAGTAATAATAATTTCTTTGGCTTTACGTTAACTGAAATTTTTTGCCACTATATTGAGGTTTAGTAACCAAAAGCTTATTAACCAGAAGTCACAATATTTAAGCCAAATAAAATAAATTTTATTTCTATAATATTTAACAATTAAAATTTATTATTCTAATACCAAGGACTAGTGAAGTTTGAACTCTGAAATGCCATATTAATTTAGAAAAGCCAATAAAAATATTTTCGATTAAAATGAATCTATATAACCTAATCGGTTAATTCAGTGGGACAGCAAGAGCATTTGACTTTCTACTTGGCATACGCTTGAAATACGAAATTTGTAGAGTTTTTAATTAGAAACTGAAAACTGCCAAAGCTTTTATAAAGTGAATTTTTATTTATTTTCTATTCAAAAAACGAGAAATTGTAATATGTTGATAGTCCTACCATAAAAAAAATTTAAAATCTTTGTAATAAATTGGATTTCTATCCAATCATTCGTTTTATATCGAAATACTAAAAAAAACCAATTTTATGTTTTCCACGATATAAAAATATAACATAAAAAAAAAACAAACAACACTTACAGCAAGAGGAAAAGAAAATTTAATTTTTTAAAAATAAAATTTTAGGCAAAAAAAAAAAAACTATATGTAATTCTGATAGATCAAAGCGATGATGAATTATATTTTTAGGGAACTAATAAAAAAAAAAAATAAATCTAGGAGAATTTATAATAAATGCACTTTTATGTCCGTCTGGGGGCACATGGCGCAATGGTTTAAAAACATTCATCTTCATTTTTATATTTTCTAATTTTTTTTTTTTATTATATAGAATCACGCAATGACATCTTCCGCTAACCAAGAACTTAGCTTTACAAAAATAATTCATTACAAATGCCTATATTAATTTAAATTTCATATATGATTATCACATTTATATACTTTTATTATGAATATTTTTGGGTTTGATATAAGAAGTTTAAAGATTGTGGGGGATATGCATATACAGTGAAACCTGCCTAAGACGGAACCGCAACGGACCGGAAAATAGTTCCGTCTTAGACAGTTTTCCGTCTTACACGGGTTGATTTGAAAGGAAAAATCAAAAGTGAAAAAAAAAAAGTTCCGTCTTATACAGGTTTCCGTCTTATACAGTTTCCGTCTTAGACAGGTTTCACTATATTTCTATTTATTATATCTACTTTATATCATTTTTGAACCCTGGACATACTACAGAATTGTTTCAGAATAGTTAGCTCTTTTTGGATAGTAGAATTTTCATTAGCTTAACCAGGTAATTCAATTAGTTCCTTGGATACACCGGTGTTTACTAAAAATGGTCTAAAGTTTCTAGATTACGCTGTACAAGTATAAAATACAGCTTATTTAGGTAAAATAAATTTTTTAATAATTTTATTAAAATTTTTTTAAATATTGAATCTAATTTTTTAACTAAGCAATATGTAATAATAATTATTTTTCTTAGTATTGAGGAATTTTTTATTTTGAAATAAGACAATAACAAAATAATACTCTTTTCTAAATAAATATAAAACCTCAAGGTTAGAAATATCAAAATATCTCGCTGCAGAAATTTTAGTATCGATGCAAAAAACATTTAATTAATAACAATCGACAGGGTTCCAATAAAAAAGATATTTTGAAAATTTTGAACTTAACATAATAGGTAAATACTAAAAGAAATCATTATCATTGCACTGCCAACTTCTCAATCTTAACTCAAGTAAATGTCAATGAGGCAATGTTAAGCGATACACCGAACAATATGCGGGTAAATTAAACAGAACAGTGAACGAATATTATGTAACTTTGATTTCCTTAAATTTTAAACTAAAAGGTTTCCAATATTTTTTTATTTAAAAATGAAAACACGACATGTTTTTGCAGTTTATTTCTTTCTTAAACTTTTTTTGAAAACTTAAAAAAAAGTATGTTTTCCAAATTTGATACATACCCAAAAACTAAAAATTCTATTTTTTTTTGGAATAACATAAAATACATGTAAGAAAGAGTTCTATTTTCGTATAAAATAATTAACATAAAAAAATAAAATATTTAAAAAAAAAAAACAAGGAAAAAGCATATCTTTCAATCTGATTAAAATTTTCATCACAAAAAAATCTACATCCCGGAAGTTTGAAAATTTGTTTTTTTTTTTTTTCTTATTATATATTTTATTTTTACGTTTTGAAAATTAAGATAAATGAAATACCGTAAGTTTTTCCTGCGAAATTTTCCAAATGTGTATAAATTGAAATCTACTAAAAAAAAATTAATTTTCTTTTTTCGAGTATTTTTCACATTATTAAATTTAAAATAAAAGATCATGAAACGAATGGCCAAAATTTTACGAAAAATAAAAAAACTGGCCGCAAAACAAAAACACGATTTTAAGTTGAATTTTTTTTATTTAAATTAATTCTATTACATTATAATCTAATTGAGTATTTGAAATTCTTAATTCATTTCTTAAATTGTTGTCAGTTAATCTGCTTCTATAAGAATTTTTTGTATATTTTAACCCCGAAAAGAAACTTTCGCAGTTATACGTTGTACCGAATAAAGAAATGATCTTTAAAAAAGGTTTTCTTATATTTGGATAATCATTTTCAGTTAAGTAAATTTTTAGGAAATTGCTTCTATCATCTGAAAACAAATCATTTTGCAGTTCTAACAATTCCAGCTGAAATGATTTTTACGTCTACTGAATTTGTTTCAACTGAAACATTAAATTCAAGTATCAATTTTCCTATATCAGTAGCAAATATTTTTGTAAATAAACTTTTTCTTTTGGAAATTATAAATCGATTCTACTGGCCGCATAAATAATTAAAATTGGCCGAATGCGGTCAGATGGCCGCACTTTGGGCATCCCTGGTCTATAATGTTTAATAGCAACATATGTAAGCTTTTGCTTGTTGCAACTTCAAAATGCCTTATCAGTAATTTTAATTATTTAATAGAACCGACCATAAAAAAACTTTGGGAAAAATAAGCTGTGACTTTATGGATACACAAGGTTACATATACTTTTACCAAGAGACTAAGATATTAAGATATTACCGTGACTTATAATCTATATGGAGGTAGCTCATTTCACGAACTGCATATTTAACTTTAGTGGCTTCTTAAGCGGGCACAGAGTTTCCAGACCTCCGTTGCACAACTTAATTCTTACAATGAATTCAAACTCATTACCCTTATCTGAGCTAATAATGAAAATTTAAAAAAATTTATTTTGAGCCATTACAAATATCAGTCCTCATCAACAGAATTCAATTCAAATCAATATATTTATATTAATAATAAATAATTATATATATTTTTAAGTGGAAAATTTAATTTATTTGAATTAAAATTAAATATTTTTCCAAATAATTAATTTTTAAATATATATTCTAAAATAAAATAATTTATATAAACTCTGTGCTCATTACTGAATAACAGATTCTATCAGAATTAAATAAAATGTTATGTTTTACGAAAAATTAAAAAAGAAAAAGCAATCATCAACATTATTAATTGATTAACAGCCGGATTGGAATTTAATAATCAAAATCAAATCGTTATGAATAGCACTGACTATAGGCTATAACTAATTTATTCAGATGAAAAAGATCAACTTTTTTTTGAAAATTTGAGATAATTTTTAACAGGGTTATATTTATTAAGTCTAATATTATTTCATTATCTTCTACACCAGACAAAGCATTACATGCAGACAAAGTTAAAAGTCACAACTCAGACTGCTTAAAGTTACTCAAAGGCGACTTAGCTGAGTACTGTAATCGAACATATGAATTTCACAAAATAAAATCTATAATTATTAATAGGTAAGTTGATAGTATCTTTTCACCAACTTTTATAAAAACAATATTAAATTTCAAGTAAATTTAAAATTCAGATTAAAATGCTGTAAACATTAGTTTTAATTATTATAGTGATAATAAAAATAATAATAATAAATGAACTCATTTTTTATTTTAATTAAAATAAATTTATATGTAAAAAATAAACTAAAATATAATAAATAAACTAAAATATAATAAATTGATAAATATAATATCAATAATATATAATTACATCAATAATATTTTATATAATAACATTATAAGTAGATATAAGTATATTAGTCATGACTTGTGTGTAATATTTTTACATAAAATATTTTCCACTCAATACTAGGTACATTTTCCACAGTAAAAAAGAAAAACATGTAGAAAAAGAAAAACAAAAAAAAAAACAAAATAGAAAAACAAAATAAGATATTAAAATGTTAGAATATCTTTTTATATTAATCAGTTATGTATCGTATGAAAAAAGATTTTCGCCACAGAAATACATGTGTTCTTGATGTTAAGAAAATGTTAAAAAAAATAAAATAATTTTACAAATCAGATTAAATTAAAATCTCTCTTATTTACATCTGCAAAAAATTTACAATATTATATTATTTATATATACCTATACATGTATTTTCTACATATATAATTTACTTACATAATATATTTATATGTATGTTGTAATACACACATTTTATATACATAGATAGAATATCATTGATATGAGATTTTTGTGGGGATATAAATGTATTATTAAAGTTTGTCTAGCACCCGTTTGGCGCCAATCTATCAAATGCAAAAAACAATAAAAATAAAAATTTTCAGGAAAAATAAAGTCATTCAGATAAAATTTCTAGAATCGAATAAATTTACATTTTATTAGAATATTAATTTTTTTTTTTTTACCATGTCCTTATTTTCTTTTACAGGCGGCAAGGATTATACAGTATACATATTATGTGTATATTGTTTTTTGTGTAACGAACGTGTTTATAGTTCAGACTATAAATTAGGTAGTATTCGTAACATTTTATTACGCCGATGGATTAGAATGTTAAAAAATTTATAGAAAAAAAAATAAAATATTAGATATTTTATATTATGGTAAAATAAAAAAGCCTTAAGTACAAAAAAAAATATAGCCATATTCCATATTTATAGGTGCTTAATCATAATGTCATAACCCACTTCCCAAACAGATGTTAACAGAATAAAATTCTTATTTGAAGTTGATAGGTGATAGTACGAAGTACGAAGTACGATATTAGCTACTAACGTCCAATCTAACTAATGTTACTAAGTTTATGCAAGATTTTTACATTTTTAGATA
This sequence comes from Hybos culiciformis, assembly GCA_964007475.1. Taxonomy (NCBI): domain Eukaryota; kingdom Metazoa; phylum Arthropoda; class Insecta; order Diptera; family Hybotidae; genus Hybos; species Hybos culiciformis. The sequence goes on along the minus strand of OZ023273.1, from coordinate 137,793,794 downwards.
CAAATGTATTTTTTGTGTAAATTGTTTTGATATTAGTTACTATATTATTGTATTTATACATTGCAATTTCAGTCTGTTATTGCGTATTTGAATTTTAGCATCCACAAAGTTCTCTTCTTTCTTATTAGCAATATGACTTGAAATACAATGGCTGGTACAGATTGATGTATCCAATTTAATACAAAATAAAACGAATTTAAAAAAAAAATAATTTTGTATTGAAAAAATTCTCCCATAAATTGTTGAACTTTTAATTAATTTATTACGTATTTCTAACTAATAAAAAAAAATCCAAAAACTATCTAAAGTGCTTTAAATTTGATTATCTTACGAATTAAAAAATCAAACATATAATTAATTTAATTCGCAGGTCATTCACAATCTGGTTTATTTATTTGTTTTTTTTTTATTATGTTTGTTTTTGCTGCCAAATTTTAAAATTAATTTAAAATATTTTTAACGAAGAATATAAAAAGACATTACACACTAAATTTTCTAAATTTCAATTATTCATAGAATATTTCTATATAATATCAAATATATATATTATATTATGTATAAATAAAGTACAATGTATATATATATATAATACATATATTTGTCTCATAAAAATTTAAATTCATACAAACATATCTTTTATTTTGATTTTTCCAATTAAATCAGAAATAGCCTTGCTAAGTGATAGCTGACGGCTTTCTTTCTAAGTTATTTGTTCTCTGTTTAATTTAGATTTTTCATTCTAAGTAAAATATCTCAAAAAAAAATTAATAAAAATCATGTAGACAAAAACACATCTGGGACGATAAACTCAAAAAATAAAAAAAATTATTCTAATTGTGAATAAAAAAAACAAAAATAAAACAAAAATAAAATTCTATTCAGAAAATTAAAACTAATTTTCTGATGAATTCTTTAATAAGGTGAAATTATAATTTAAGTGGCGTTAAATCTGAGCGCCATGTCAACTTAAGATACAATGGTAACAGAACTTCGTAAAACTCAGATACTTACCACAACATCTTATAATTGTACTTTCAATATTCGACAATATTTATTTAAGTCTTTTGCGGAGATTTTAGTTGCGTTGCACCATTGTTGCATCCAGAAAGGATTTACTTGTTTTTTTCTTGAAACCATATCGAACATCTCCTTCTAGGTTTTTTAAAAATTTGTATTAGATGATGTAATGTAAGAAATTGTCTTTCTAATTTAAAAAAGTTTGATACGATGTTTTGATGGAGATGATTGATATGCAAAAATATTTGGTACCTGATATTTAGGGATTGAGACAATTTTTTCTCATGAATTAAGATCATGATCCAAATAGCCAAATTTTTTAATAATATATGTGTGATCAACAGGGGCGTCGAAAGCCAACACCGGGCCCGGGAAAAGATTTTTACAAATAAAAATTTTTTTTAAAGGTTATGAAAATAATCAGAATTATGGTGTACAGGGTAGGAAATAAGATCACATGAGAATCAGAATGTAAAGTTTTTTCGCTTTATATAAAAACTTGTATACTCCACTTTAATTTATACAACTTTAAAAAATCACAAATAATTAGTAACGACAACCCCTCCTAGATTATTTAAATTCGGACCGCAGTCCAAACAGTCTAACAAATACAAACAGTTTGGATGTCTAGTAATAGTAGAAATAGAAAATTAATTTTCTGAAAAAAGCTGAAAAATCAACACCTCAAAATTATACTTACTATTGATAAAATTTTCATGCACTTTTTTTCCATAACAAATCACTTTTTATGTAGAAGGACTTTTTATGTAAAATAATGACTGTGATAAGCATGAAACTTAATATCACATATGTATAATGTATAAGCATGAAACTTAATATCACATATGTATAATGTATATTTTTTTGTCGCAAAGAAAAAAAAACAAGCGGGCCCCTTAGCTCTGTGGGCCCAGGGAATTATACCCCTCCTCCCCCCCCCCCTCTCGACAGGCCTGGTGATCAATAATATTGAGATCAAAGTTCTCCTTTGTTTCAACTCAATTTTGTATAATCTTTTGAAAGAACAACAAATAACATTTTCAATATATTGTATAGGTACATGTACATAAATATAATATTTATAATTAATTTTTTTTAAGGATCATTTGTAAAAAAATCAATTTTGTTTCTTTGTTTAACTGCCTAAATTTTATATAAAAAAGTTTAATAACAAAAATTGTCTAGCCTACTAATGATTACTTTCCCTTATTAAATTCCTCAAAATCAAAAATTCACTTTTTTTGTGAAATAAAAATAATGCAATAATGTCGCGCCGCCAGCCACTTTTTGGTATATTTACCAAAACAAATTGTTTTTTTTTTGTTTGTTTTAAATAAAATTCATGAAAACTCAATGATGGCACACTAAAGTACAACGGAAAATCATTTTCAAAGTCTTGGCAGTTTTAATTACAAAAAAAAAACGAAGTAATAATAAAAAAAAAATAGTTTTATTATGATAAAATTTTCTTAAAAAGTTGGCTTTAATATTTATTAAATAGCCACAAAACCAAAATACTGCAAATTTTGTTCATTTTTGTATATTTAATGAAATTTAATTATTGGGAAAATAATAACTATTATTTCAAACCCTGGAAAAAAGTTGGAAAATACAACATAATAGTATTCGCATTTTTAGACGATTGCAATCAGAATCTGAACATAAAGTTCCGAACACAATCTTGAACTTCAACAGACTTATATATTATTGAATTAATAACATTCTTAAATGATTTTCAGCCATGTCTTTTAGTAATTCAGAAATCGCATTTAAAAGTAATGATAAAAAATCTTATTTAAAAATTAGGTTAAGTTTGTACAGAGTTTAGTTAGAGGGTTTTTATATAGTTTATAAGTTGATAAAAAATGTCAAAAATCGTATATATTATATAGACATTACTTCATATGCATGCGTAAATAAAATAGCCTCTTACTAGTAAGTAAAAAAAACTATTTGTCGCAAAACAAATCAACTCTAAAAACTTACACTTCTAATTCATATATTATTTTTAATGTTGAATTTATTTAATATTATTTTAATTAAAATAAATAAATAAAATTTTGCAATAAAAATTTCGAATGCAAGCAACATTGTAACGAAACAAAAAATTATTTTACGGTCTAAGTAAAATTTATTTACCCCCAACCACCTAGCAAAATACACACGTTATAGCATAGCATAAATAAAAATATTGTATTTTTTTTATGGTTAAAGAGAGCGAAAATTTTATTGAATAATAGATAGATAGACTTAAAGAAATAAAACCTAAAAAACAATTTTTTTTTCTTTTAATTTTCACGCACAAGTTCTAAAAAATGGGTTTCCAAACAAATATGTATTCAACAAATACGCAACCACAACTTCAATTCATCCACAGTCTTTGCAAAAAAAAAAGCTAAGTACTTAGTAAGCAAAATTTAACATTTTGAAAAAAATTGGTCGTAAAATAAACTTAAAACAATTTATTTAGAACTAAATTTGAATTCAAAAACTTATGAGCTCTACTAAGCAACTTTTCTTTAGCACTTTAAGCGCAATTTATATATTGGGTAAAATCGTTTTTTTCATATAAAATTTTACTGGAGAATTTTTTTTACGAAATCTGTAGTACATACTACCTTTAAATTGCGCTTAAATAAAAAAAATTATAACAATTCTATATTCCGCACTAAAATTTCAATAAAAAAAAAACTGTAATGGTTTTGTTTTTGAGCAAAATATTGAAATTCAAAATGCTTTCTTTCGATCGCAGAATTATGGTGTTATGATCGTTCCATACAGAAGTGTTGTTGTGGCTTTAAAAGCGCCTTGTATATTTTAAATGTATAAATTTATTTTGGCGAATTCAAATTTGTATGAAAATTCATATTTATTTTTCTTAGTGTTATACAATATTATTTTTTTCAAAAAATAAATAGATACTTACATCAAGTATTATGTAAACAATTTCATTCAGACGAGGAAAACAAACAAAAATAAATAAGTAGTAAAGTAGATAAATAATATATAGGTGGTATTTATGTAAGTTTTTATATGAAAATAAAAGATATCTAAATTATAATAAAATAGCGTGAAAAATTATTAAAATTTATTAAAAGCACATCAAAAAAATAAAACATAAATGAAAAAAAAAATTAGATATAAAATGTTGTCAAAAAAATTTCATTTAAGTATATTTCCTTGTTTTAGGTAAAGATCCAACTCTACCATTAATATTTTATTTTTTTAGCTCAAAACCTTATTATCCTGTATCATATTCCCAGTCGCGTAGTGAAGGGGGGGCATGGGGGCATCATGTCCCGGGCGCTACTCAAAAAGGCGCCAAATGGTCCGCAAAACAAAAAATTGCTGGATAATTTTTATTTTTATTTTAATTGATTTGTGGGAAATATATTTTAAATTTAGGGCCAGTGTATTATTATAATAAATGTTAATTCGTAATTAAAAAGGAAAAAAAGGAACACTAATAGTCTAAATCAAACTGTATAATAATATATTTATAATAGAAATGACACGTCTTCGGATTTGTTTTTCTTTAAATTTAAGGAATTTTATTGTTCTGGAAAGTGTGGAAAGAGAAAAATTTGAAATGATCAACTTTGATGATATTATTGATACATTTGCTTCATCAAAAGCAAGGAAAATTTATATATAGTAATTAGTATTATAATCATATTATGTTAAAATATATGTATCTCTATAGAAATAATAAATATTTAATTTTTTATTGTTTTAAAACTGCGTGTTTTTAAAATATTTCTTTATAAATATGTAAAATAAATAGTAGGTATATTTTGAACAAATTCTAGATGATCATATACATTTCAAAATCTAGTCTTGTTTTCTCAACTAAATTTTTTGTCTCAAATTTAAAGCCTAGCTTGAGCCTACACTCAAAAAAAAACAACCGTAAAATCTATGTATTCTTCCGTTAAAGCTAACGGAAAAATCATGTGAAAGTGAACCAGTGGAAAATGTTGTTGGAAATAACAATTAAAAATTGTTGAATTTTCCGTAAAAAATAAATGTTAAAAAGTTAACGAAAACATACGTAAACTTTACGGAGTAGTCCATAAAGTTTTAAGAAATTGAAAAGTACGGAAAATTTTAAGGAAAACTCCATAAATCTTATCGATGTATGTCGTTAAAATTACTTTAAAGGAGTACCCGTAGAATTTTAATAAATTTTCTTAACTTTAAGAGATTATCCCGGAATATTAATTTTACGGACTAAATCCTTGGTACAACAAAAAAAATGTTAAAATTACGGTTTTATACTTAGTTTTTTTTTGTTGTTTTTTTTTGTTGTTTTTTTGTTGTTTTTTTTTGTTTTTTTTTGTTTTTTTTTGTTTTTTTGTATTTTTTTTGTTTTTTCTTTGTTTTTTTCTTTGTTTTTTTTTTGTTGTTTTTTTTGTTTTTTTTGTTTTTTTTTGTTTTTTTTTGTTTTTTTTTTGTTTTTTTTTTTTTTTTTAGTTTTTTTTTTTCTAGTTTTTTTTAGCTTTTTTTGTTTTTATATTATAGTTTTTATATTGTTTTTTTTTTATTTGAATGGTCACCCATCTAAGTTCTATCACAACGACGCGTTGCTTAACCGCTTTGTTCAATGTTATGAATTCTTTCACTGAGCTATGTCAGTGATATACAACAATGTATTAATAGACAATATAAATTCGGTTTCTATACATGCGAATTAATTTAAATTATTTATAGGGGTTAAGGAGTTTCCCGTAATAGTATAAGAGTATCCGTAGATAATAAGGAAACATAAAACGTTAATATTTTATGGGCTTGTTATTAAACTTTCATTAAAAAAATATATACGATTTTTTTCGTTGAAATTAATAAATTGTTGTTAGTTTTAACAATTTCCTTGTTACTCTATCAGCTCAATTTTAAGGACTTTACTTCATCAAGTCTTACCGTAGTCCGTAGTTGAATTTTTTGATGAAACATCCGTAATACGGTTAAAAATGGTATCTTTTAACGTAAAACCCGTTGAATTCAACAACTTTTAGTGAATGAAATTTCAACGGACATAAAACATTAGCTTTTTACGGATGTTTTTTTTTGAGTGATGACTTTATTTATTTTACTTTATTTATTTATTAATTTGCGAGTATATTTTACGGGGGATGGAAATAAGGCCGCAGGAAATAAGGCCGCGACGTTTTTTTGTTGCGGTCTTATTTCATTTTGAAAAATGAAATAAGGCCGCGAAGATTTTTTCGCGGCCTTATTTCGTTTTTCAAAATGAAATAAGGCCGCGAAAAAATCCTCGCGGTCTTATTTCATTTTGAAAAATGAAATAAGACCGCAAAAAATTCCTCGCGGCCTTATTTCGTTTTGAAAAATGAAATAAGGCCGCGACAAAAAAAAACAATTATTCGGAGGGCTAATTTCATTTTTATAAACGAAATAAGGCCGCGTAATCTTGTGAGGTGAGCACACAGGACAGGGGGCAGCAGGGCGGCGGGCGGGCGGTTGGTCAGTGACCAACCGCCCGCCCGCCGCCCTGCTGCCCCCTGCCCTGTGTGCTCACCTCACAAGATTACGCGGCCTTATTTCGTTTTTCAAAATGAAATAAGGCCGCGAAAAAATCCTCGCGGCCTTATTTCATTTTTCAAAATGAAATTAGCCCTCCGATTAATTTTTTTTTTGTCGCGGTCTTATTTCATTTTTCAAAATGAAATAAGACCGCGAGGATTTTTTCGCGGCCTTATTTCATTTTTCAAAATGAAATAAGACCGCAACAAAAAACCTATCGCGGCCTTATTTCCCGCGGCCTTATTTCCCGCGGCCTTATTTCACTGCGCTATATTTTACATTCAATAATATATGGTTTTCGAATAGGGGGAGGGCGCTAAAAAGGTATTGTTAAGCTCGCTACGCCACTGCATATTCCTATTATAGGAACTTAATATAACGTGTATATTCCCTATTTAGAATCTGAAAAATCTGAACACTCTTAAAACATTATCGAATTATATTACAAAACTTAAATCTTAATAGCACTAAAAATAGAGAGGTTTGTAATAAAGATAATTAACGTCACTATACAATCATCAGTGTTTGGCAAATAATTGCGATAAAAGATTGGGTACAGAATTATTTAAGATTGAGTAATTCATAAAGTAATCATAAAGTAAGCAGTATTGATTTGACCAGATCTGGCTTATAAACTTTTTCTCAAAATTTTCGGACGAGTTAATCGTAATAGTTATATTAATGATTGACAGTGAAAATTTAAATTATTTTATATACAGTTTTATTTTTATTGGTTTAACTTTAGCTTTTAAAATTTTTTTTTTAAATATTTTCGGACGACTTGAAATATAAATTTTAATTCATATAATAGAAATATATTTTAATCGTGTATAGATCGCGTAATATTTTAATCTTAGGAAAACTTTGAAAACAATCTGTAATTTTATTTATGTTAGGTTCACTTAATGTACACAGATATATACATCGACTGTACATTTATTTTGAAGTGAGCAGATCACAGAAAAAGAAACTATTTTGAAATAAAAAAATACGTTTCGCTTTTTTCTATATATATACATAAATATCATAACATGTTCATAATTTAAGAATTTAGATTTTCTAGTAATAAGTTATTACTGTAATGTATCGTGTATATTTGCATTTAATAACGAATTGAATTGAATTTGCCTTTTTACCATCAAAAAGCTGAATTAAAATAGCTCTAGAAACAGATGTCTGCATCACTACCGCAAATGTCCATCATTAAAAACTAAAATCCAAAAAGTAAATGTGTGAAACATGATTTCAAAATTTTTAATGTTTTTTATATTATTTTTCTTTTGATATTATTTTTGATTATTTATTAAATGGTTATCCGAAATTTAGGTAATTAAATTTTGAGCAGGTGTTAAATGCACATAATTTTTATTTAGATATTAAACTTTTTTTTTACGGGATTGAACGCAAAAAAAAGTATAAGTAAAACAAAAATAATTTCCTAAATTTGTTTGTTATATCGTACAAAATTCTGTTCTTTAATTGCTAAAATAATTTTAATTAATATCTGTTGAAAATTTTTTTTCAACTAAATTTCAGTATTATATAACTCAAACTATTGTATGTATATGTAAATTATTTTACTTAATTAATTAGATATGATGCTTATTATGTAAATTACTAACCAAATTCTATAAACTATACAAATTCTATAACATCGTCGAATTTAGAAAATTAAAAAAAATGTAGAATTTGAAAACAGGAAAATAGATTTTTACCTTCTAGCAAAACAAATAAAATCTGAAAATTTTTTTTAAGTATATTGAACTAATTCATTTCTTAGTTTACATCAACATTTGTAAGTGTAATCAGAATACCAAAATTTTTTTATTATGTAATTATCACTAAAATTCTTTATTTTTCTTCCATACGCATTTCCTTATTTCGTCCTTTTTTTAATTCATTAGAATTTCATAATATCATCGACTCGTATCGTATATGGATCATTAGTTATTTTTGTACCTGAAGTTGAAATTTTTTACTTAATACTTTTTTTTTTCAATTTATTAATACAGGTGATTTCATTTGAAAAATTGCATCATAATTATTCTTCTCTTTTTTTTATAATAAAATTTGTTTCAAAAGAAGAGAAAAAAAAAAAACAGATAGATACCTTTATTTGGTATTAAATTATTTATTTATATGGTTAGAAGAAGGGAAGACTTATAGACTATTTATTTATTATCCTTGTCAAAAAAAAAAGGTGTTTGATTGAAATTTAAAGAAAGGATAATAAAATTAAACTATATTATTAATTATTATTAATGCTATTAATTTTTTAAACTAAAAATCAATAAGAATACATCATTACATAATAACGATTTTAGTTGTTTATATAGAATTAAATAAGAAACAGAAATAAAATCTTTTAATATTTTTTCTGTTTTCTAAAATCATAAAATCAGTTAAATAAAAAAAAAATTAGAAATTAAAATTATAAATACATCGTTTTACGACAGAATCCTCAAACAAATATACATATATACACATACATACATACAAACATATATTGAGGTACAAAGTCCTGCAACACAAAGTCCTTCATTTCGGAATCTTAATTTTTCAACATAAAAACTTGAATGTGAAGAGTCTCATATTGAATTAAAAATAAAAACAATTTCAATTTCTTTTGATATAACATTGTGTAGTGAACGTTTGAAAGAAAAAGTCTGATAAAATGTGAAAAAAAATGGATTAAATAATTAAATTAAAAAAAAAAAGTGATAAAAAAATAAACAATATTTCGAGATTCGATTACTTTTTCACACATTTACATCAATCGAAATAATTATGGTAGTTATATCTTTTATAAGATAAAATTACGAGAAAACTTACTCTAATGTTATTAATACGATAATTTTAATTTTATGTTTAATCCATTTTTTATTATGACATTGATATAATTTGATATTGATTACATTACAGATAGGGTTCCCAGACGTCCTCCTTTTTGGGGAAAGTCCTCCTTTTTGATAGTAAAAAAAGTGTCCTCCTTTTTTTCATTATTTCGCATTTTGTCCTCCTTTTCCATTATACTCTATTTTTTCCTCCTAAGCTAAGTTAAAACATTTAAAAAAAAAAACTACACAAAAATAAACAAAACAATGAGTAATGTCGGATATAATTTTTTATAAGTTAAATTTCATATTAAGTAACTGACTGAGAAGATACTTTGAAATAATGTGATATTGATAATTCAATTGTGTTCCTCTATATCATGGGTGTCTAAACTATGACCGTTTGAGGGCCACATTGGAAAGAAAAAAAATTTGCTGGGCCACACATACAAAATTTTTTCAACAAATTGAAATAACAATTAACTCAATGTTGTTCTATTAAAATATAAATTAACTTTTTTTATTATTAATTTTTTGATTTCAATTAGATATGTTAGGTACATATATATTTTAAATTTGTAGAAGTTTCGTTTCATTTAGTTTGGATGTCATAAAGATGTAAAAAATTCAAATTAATGAGATGGATGAATTTTCAAATTTTCAAAAGTAAATCGATACTACGTTTGAAAGACGAGGTTGCAGTTCTTAATTTATTTTCAAGATGTTTGTCCTTGATCTTTGTCCTATTTCATTTTTTGTATGCTTTATTTTTGCAAATAATTGTTCACAAATATAGGTACTGCCAAAATCTGAAGACATTAATAAAGCATGATTGTGAAAATTAGGGTATTTATCGCGGGGAAGGTAATCTTTATAAAACTCCAGTAAAGAAAAATTCCCAAAATTTTCCTTCAGTTGAATGTCACTTTGCATGCGTTTCATTTGAAGATTTGAAGGTAATTTATTTATTTCTATACAAAATGGGGTAGAAAATATGTCAAAATACTTTTCATTTTTTCGAAAATCTTGAAATCTATTTTCAAACTCTTGTATTAAATCAAAAATGAATGCAGCATATTTTGCATATATTGTGCAACTCATTAAGTTAATATCATTAAGTTGTAATCGCTTGTATTAAGCATTTGAAATAAATAAAGAAATAAATACACAGGTTTATGTGCAACCAAAGTACTGAAATGAGAAATTCGTAAATTTAAATATTTTAATAATTTGCTTTTGGGCCCCATTTTAAAAGCTTTTGTGCCGCATGCGGCCCGTGGGCCGCACTTTAGACAAGCATGCTCTATATTATTATTTAAACGAGCCCTGCTTCATTAATATTCGAACGACTTATTTTATAATTTTTCATTCAACATTTTTATATATTTCTTGTTTTTTTCTTCATAAAATTTTTATTTTTCAGTTAAATTTATTTTCCAAAAGTATAATTTTTCAAATTTTTTTCTGAAGCATCTCAAAAATTTTCGAAAAATGCCATTTGTCAGCCTGTATTTCTGCGATGCTTCAAAAAAAGTTGAAAGAGGACTTTTCGCAAAAAGTTCCAACAAGATTCTTTTAATTTAAATGAGAATAAAACTCAAGAAAAATGTAAAAAACCATTTAAAAGTAAGGCGTACGAGCAAGGCTCGTTTAGCAGTTTTTCATAAAAACCCATAATTTTAAAAATTCATAACTTTTGATAGAAATAACCGATTTGGACCCTTAGAGATACAACTAAAAGGTATTGAATTAAACTTTTCAAATAAAATAAAACCATTGATTAAGAATACAAAGATTCTTAGCTTCATACAACATTGTATTCTTAATCAATGATAAAACTGAAAAAATTTGCGTATCCTGACTGCAAAAAATCACATTATTTTCATGTTTTGAGATTTTGAATACGTGTGGGACAGAAATTTTTTTTTTTAAATATTTTATTTTTAAAGCTTAGAGCAGCGGTCGGCAAACTATGACCCATGGGTCACGGGATGACCCAAAGCATCATTTCATGTTACCCGCTTCGAAATTTTGAAGTAGTTCCCAAATCAATGAATATATTTTTTGCTTACAACAATTGCATATAAAATTTTTTTGTCTACAACAATTGCATATAAAATTTAAAGTTTTTCCAGCAATTGTTTTTGTAAGTCTTAGACAATGAATAAATTAACTTTTGATTTAACTATTTTTTTTTTAAATTGCTTTCATATAAAATTGCCACTGACCCACTGTAAGTTTAAAAAAATCTCATCTTAGGCGAATTTTACCCACGACTAAAAAAGTTTGCCGACCGCTGGCTTAGAGAATAAACATTATAACATCAAAAATTTAGAGATGTGTTTCGAGATATGATTTTTTAATATGTCCCCTTCAGTTTATTTGCATGGAAATTGAGTTATTTGTATTGGAAATTAATATCGTGTAATAAAATTTGTAACAAATTATTTTTTCAAATAATTTAAAAAAGTTTTGTCTCTCCCACACTTTTTCAAAATCTCAAAACATGAATATAATGTTATTTTTTGCAGTCAAATTCAATACCTTTTATTTTCATCTCTAAGCGTCCAAATCGGTTTTTTCAAAAGTTATAATTTTTAATATTATGGGTTTTTATGAAAAATGCTAAAAAGTGGATTTTTCAACCCGCCCTTACACTGAAGATTACACTCGAACTAATCTAAAAAAAGGATGGGTCTATTTTTTTCTTACACTTAAAAAACCCTGAAAGTTTTATTTAAATCGGAAGGGGTCGGGTCCAAAATTTTAAAAATTTTGATCGTTTTGGCTTGTACATATATATATATATATTTTATATATATATTTTTTGTTAGGATGTCCTCCTTTTACTACGGACAAATCTGGGAACCCTAATTACAGATTAGAATATAAATATAAATTAAAAAAAAAATACTTCTTTCTTTTAAACAATTTTTATAATTAAAAATAAAAAAATTTCAAAATTATTGTTAAAAAAGTTGTAAGAGTATCAATTTACTTAATAAAAAAAAAAAACAAAAAAAAATTACGTTTTTTCGATGAGAAAATTTTGCGCCAAATTTATTTACCTATGAATGAAGTGTCTGTATAACATAATACATATTAAATTATAATTTTTTGTTCAAATAAAAGATGATAAAATTCTGAAATTTATTAATTATAAGTCTTTTTAAGTTTTTTATAAGTTCTTTATTTAATGTAGGTAGTTCCTTATACCAAACTGAAAATGCTCTAAGTTTTCAATAACCACATAAAATTTATATAAAAAATATAGAGCAGTATCTCAATGAAGTATAACCGGCTTTCAACATTTATGTTTAAAATATTTTCGGAATATTTTTTTATTTTTTCTAATATCACTCTCGGCTCATTTATCAACTTTCGTCGAAATCGGCTTTCAGTCACCCGGTCGAATCCTCAATCGGGGCAAAAGTCATATACCAATTTCCACGAAAGTCCGTTTTCAGCACCGTTCTTCCCACATATTAATTTTAATCAGAATCCATTCCAAAATTTAAATACATATAAATTCTACATGAAAATAATTTAGACTCTTTACCTGTTGGGAGCTTATAACTCCGTTGTCCGAACTCTGAGAATCTCACAAATGAACGAGATTGCGCATATTTTGGCATCTAAACGATCATATTTTTGTGATTTTGGTTATTGTTTGAAACTTATTATTATTAATACGTAAATTTGGGGATGTGTAAGAATAAGAATTCAAAATAAAATATATAACGATTTTAGCAATGAAATATTTTTCTAAGACTAAAACCATACAAACGGTAAAATTAGCGATAAGTTTTCTTACCGCTGATTTTAAACATTTTTATTGTCGTTAATGCTAATTCTTATTTAAATCTTTAATCGTTGAGTCATTTTGTACAAGCTATTTGTACAAGCTATTCTACTGGATTTAATCTCAACTTGTTGGTTCAAACACTTCGTTTCGTTATATAAAATTGATCTTTTACTGAGTAGAATTTAATATCAGGGCACGTTGATTCGCTTTTTAATATTCTAATGTTAATATTGTGTTTGTGGCTTGGCATGTTGTAGAATCAATAATAAAATACAATAATAATAACTTTAATCTATATATACAAGTACTTGTTTCAAAATTTAAAAATATGAATTTCAATCAAGTGAGAATGCTAATTTTTTCTTTTAATTTTATAGAATATTAACAAACTTAATAAATAAATGACATATACAACATTTAAAATTATTGTGTATGCCTTGTTTTTAAATCAAAAATTTTTATTAATTTTTAGTCGTATCCCTATAAGACCAGATTAGACTGCAAGAACCGTGCTAAATTTTCGATTTTTGACCTTAAAACTCCATATAAATTGGAAAAATTTAATAAAAATTACAAACATAAATATTTATATATTTTTTTAATTATTTTCATTTTTTTATTGTCTATTTGATATACGAGTTTTATTCTATTAACAATTTTATTTAACGCAATCAAATGGATTTTTAATATTTTGAAAGTTTGTTTTATATGTTATTCGTTTATTGATATAACAATTAACGCTATCAAAAGACAACAAACAAAAAAAGTTGTATTTTAAAATAAATATTTTTACATCATAATAGATGTAAAAATTAAGTATTTAGCGTTCGCTTGAATTTATTTATTTATTTTTTGTAAATAATTTAAAACATAAAAAAAATCTATGTACAATTTTCGAACAAAATGTGACTTTCTTTTAAAGTAATGTATTGTGAAATCTACAAAATTTTACATTCCAACAAAGTTTCGTTTGTTTTCCTTTAAAACAAAAATTTTTGATTCGAAAAAAAAAATTCTTTTAGATTTATTTTGCTGCAACTTGTTTCATACGATTAAGAGCACTGCCAGCTTTGAACCATTCAATTTGTTGTTGATTCATCGAATGATTTAATGAAATTTTATCTTTTTTTCCATCTGCATGTTTGAGTTCACATTCAACTGGTTTACCTGGAGCTAAATTTTTTAATCCCAATAATGAAACTTTATCATTAGGTTTAATCTAAAAATAAAAAAATATTTTTTTTTTAAATTTTAAATTCAAAATTAATATGAAGTATAAATTTTTTAAGAGAATAAAATTTATTTGAGTTATTACTTTATCATAATCTGAAGGATTAGAAAACGTCAATGGTAACAATCCTTGTTTCTTTAAATTAGTTTCATGAATGCGAGCAAAAGATTTAACAATAATTGCACGTGCACCCAAGTGGCGTGGTTCTAAGGCAGCATGCTCCCGTGATGATCCTTCACCGTAATTATCATCACCAATTGCAACCCATTTAACACCTTTGGCTTTGTATACACGAGCTACATCAGGTACACCACCCCATTCCCCAGTTAATTGATTTTTAACTTTATTCAATTCACCGTTTTCCTCATTTGTTGCAGTGATAAACATATTGTTTGAAATGTTATCTAAATGACCTCGAAATTTAAGCCAAGGGCCGGCAGCAGAAATATGATCTGTGGTACATTTTCCTTTCACTTTAATTAAAATAGTCATGTCAACGAGGTCTTTACCATCCCAAACATCGAAAGGTGACAATAATTGTAAGCGCTGAGATTTTGGATCTACTTTGACTGTAAGTTTGGAGCCATCCTAAAAGAAAATATAAATATAATTATTCATATAAATTGACCACTATAAAAAATAAAATTCAATTGATAACAAAAAAAAACTTACAGGTGGTGGAGCAGCATAGGTATTCTCACCAGGATCAAAACCTTTAGCGGGCAATTCATCACCAAATGGAGCTTTTAATTTGAATTTTTTTCCATCAGATCCTGTTAATTCATCCTTGAGTGGATTAAAATCAAGACGACCAACAATTGAGAGTGCGGTGGTTAGTTCAGGACTAAAATAACAAAACAATAAATTTAGTATTTAATTTAGATGTTATATACCGCGGAGATGAGTTACCAACATTAAAATCTAATAAAAAATATTTGTCAATCAATTCAATTGTTTTAATAAATAATTTACATACCTTGTTACGAAACAATGAGTTTGAGGATTGGCATCATTACGCCCTGTAAAATTACGATTGTACGATGTAACAATAGTATTTTTTTCTCCTTTCTTAACGTCTTTACGATCCCATTGACCAATGCAAGGACCACAAGCATTAGCGAGTACGGTACCTCCAAATTTATCTAAAACCTGTGAAATACCATCACGTTCAATTGTTGCACGAACTTGTTCTGATCCAGGAGTAACATTGAAAGGTATAGCAGACTTTAAACCGTGATTCATTGCATCTTGAGCAATACTTGCACATCGACCCATATCTTCATATGATGAATTAGTGCAAGATCCAATCAAACCAACTCTAATATCCATAGGATATCCGTTTTTCTTTGCGTTTCCAGCCAACTTACTAATTGGGTGAGCCAAATCAGGAGTAAACGGACCGTTAACATGTGGCTCCAATTTATCTAAATCGATTTCAATCATTTCATCATATTCACATTCAGCATCAGCATGTAATAAAGAGTAAAATTTGAACGCTTGCACAGAAATGTCATTTCGATCTGTTGATTTTAAATAAGCAGCCATTCTATCATTGTATGGGAAAATTGAAGTAGTAGCACCAATTTCAGCACCCATATTACAAATTGTAGCCATACCTGTACAAGAAATAGATTCCACTCCTTTGCCATGATATTCAATAATTGCACCAGTTCCTCCTTTTACTGTTAAAATGTCAGCAACTTTTAAAATAATATCTTTTGGTGAAGTCCAACCACTTATTTTACCGGTTAAATGCACACCGATAACCTTTGGGCATTTCAATTCCCAAGGAATATTTGCCATTACGTCGACGGCATCAGCGCCACCAACCCCAATACATAAACAGCATAAGCCTCCACCGTTTGGAGTATGTGAATCAGTTCCAATCATGAGGAGACCAGGGAAAGCATAATTTTCTAAAATAATTTGATGAATAATACCACTTCCTGGTTTCCAAAAACCCAAACCATATTTTGCGCAAGTTGATTGCAAGAAGCTAAAAACTTCAGCGTTTAAATCTTTAGCACGAGCCAAATCTTTGACACCACCCACTTGAGCTTCAATCAAGTGATCACAATGAACTGTTGATGGTACAGCTACTTTAGGCAATCCAGATGAAATAAATTGAAGTAATGCCATTTGGGCCGTGGCATCTTGCATAGCAACACGATCTGGCCGCAAACGTAAATAAGATTCTCCACGTTTGATCTCTTGATTGTTAGGATCTTCTAAATGTGAATATAAAACTTTTTCAGACAATGTCAATGGACGATTGAGACGTTTTCTAATAGTCGTTAAAGTGTTCTCTAATTCCTTATATGGCAAATGACTATTTGGATCAAATTTTGACATCGGCACTTTGATATCTTTGTAGTTGACAGATGATGCATGCACATAACGATTTTGATTAGACAATGCATAACGAAGAGCAGTTTTGAAACTCTCCTAAAATGATAATAATTTTTAATTTTTCTTTTTTAATCTTCTTTTTTAAAATTATGTTTTCTAATACTTTTGAAAGGTGGTAGGAAATCTAGATATGAGCATTGGAAATGGGATAATAAGGAAATTGAAATAGTAACCTCATATAAATATTTAGGAATTACCATTACGCCCTCCCTAAATCTAAACCATCACCTAAAGGAAAAAATAAAATTAAGCAAGTCAGGGATATATCTGGTTTGGAATAGGTATTTAACTAAAAAAGAAGTTTCGTTCAAAGATAAGATGCAACTATTTTACTCTGTTTCGAGGACAATCTCATGTTACAGTGCACAAGTCTGGGGAGGATCAGAGTATTTAGTCTTAGAAAGATTTTTAAGATTTTTTCTAAAAAAAATTTTATGGTTGCCAAAGACCTTTCCCAGCTATATTCTAAGATTAGAAACAGGTATAGATCCTATTTATATATATACGTTGAAATGCCATTTTAATTATATTTTAAAAATTTTGTACAAATTTCCTGATTATAGATACCCTAAATTGATAGCTATTAGATGTATTGAAAATAAGATTGGATGGTATGAAAACTTAGACAAGTTAGCTCATGAAAACGCAATAAATTTAGAGAATTGGTCAGGACGTGAAAATGAATGGAAAGGGTTTTTTGATACTATCCATAAAAATATAAAAGAGTCAATTCGAACAAAAGATCTAGAATTGGCAACAGAAAACTCTCAAAACGGAATGTACCATATGTTAGATTATGTAAAGGGAAGAGAATATTTTCTGTCAAATTTAGAAGTGAGATATTTAAGTTGGATAGTCAAAGCGAGATCTGGTTGGGTTGGTATTAACGCAAACGCCTGGAGAGAGGGCACGGCTAGGCTTTGCTCACTGTGCAATATGAACGAAACTGAAACCATAAGTCATTTTATAGGCAGCTGTCCAATATTAGCTCATTTTAATGATCTCAATGAATCAGAAATAATTACATTAATAAATGAGGGTCCTTACAAATCCCTGGTTCAATTTGTCACAAAGGCCTGGAGTTATAGAAAATTTCTTATTGATGCATTTAATTTTTAATCAATGCTAATATTATTTTAAATTTCTAGGAAAAGGATGCAATAAACTTGATATAGAAAAATATCTTATAATAAACATGTAATAAACTATTTAATCATTTACTATTATTGTTCTTTTTTTTTCTTCTTCTTTTTTGATGTAGTTAATTAATTTTATTATATTTTTCAATTTATGATTTTTTGTAGTTAATAGGAAAATTGAATAGTATTTTTTCTAGGGATCTTATTGTTTTTTTTGATTTATGATTTTTTTGGACTAATTATGTTAATATTAGTACACAAAATCATGGTAAAAATAGCAAAGCCAATCTTGACAGACAGCAAATATGCTATTGTCGTAAGTTTATTAAGGAAATGAAGCAATGTATAATTTAATTTTTTTATATGTTATGTAAAAAAGAGAAAATGAATTCAATAAATATTATTATTATTATTTATTATTATTATTATTACTTTTGAAACTAAAGGTTCTAAAAAATTTCCAACCAATTACAATGAAATTCGATTTTCTACTTAACATTATTGTTAAATGAATAAATCAACTTTTTTTAAATGTTATAAATTTTTTTGACCATTTTAAATTTATTTTACTAAAATGTCAGCTGTTGATCGCAATGAAGTATTATGTTTATATAAACTCGTTATATAATACAAGTGCAGCATAATCATTTGATCGTTGAATCTAGTTCGTACGTAAACTATAAATAAATCTGCCTATTATTGCAAACTAGAAATTTTGAAGTTTTAGAGACAGTGCGTCGACATTCTTACAGCGAATATTTTTATATATTTAATTGTCAATAAAAATAAAATAAAATTATCTTCTTAAATACTTAAATCAGTAAATAAGAGTGGAAAAATAATTAAAATTAAGGTTTTTTATTTTTTTTTTTCATAAAACCCAATAGACGCATAAACTAAGGATTTAACCGACCATAAAGATAAATATTTTTATTTTTTCAGACTAAATTTTCAATGGTTTTATTAACAAATAGATTTTAACTTAAAAACATGTATAAAGTATGTACATAACTTACTATCGATATCACAAGCCCGGAACAAATCTTTTTTTTTTTACCAAAATACTAATTTCAAAATTTTATTAAAGATACATATTGTATATCATTAACAAAAAAAAAAAAAGTCAAAATAATAATTTTTTTTTTCTATGATTTATAAAATAATAAAATAGCTTGTTAAAACTTATGATTATTTGTTAGGAACAAATAAAAGAGAAAAAAAAAACAAATAAGCCTAGACATAAATGTAATATTCGCGTATTATAGATCTAGGAAGTTCGAATGGTAAGATCATTAAAGTTAATCAAAATCCCATATTATCTCTAAGCTTTTAAAATCATAAATCTCAAATTTTATTTTGATTTAAATTCAATGAAACCGCACTTCTATTTTCGTTCAAATCTAAAGTAGAATATTATAATGACTTCACTCAATATTATTACAGAGCTCTGACAATATGTTTGAAGTTTAAATAATAAACATTGGTTCCAGAAAATGTCTTAATTAAAAATTTAAGACAGACGTGCCCAAAATGTTCACGACATAATGCATGACAGACAACATTTAAAAGACCAGACAAAGTGACCAACATTTAAAAGACCAGACAAAGGGCATCTATAGTTCTATCTGATAGACGACTCCTTTTTTTGGAAACTAAGTTTCCCGCTGTCCAAAAATTGCGTTCATTCTGAGTAGGCGTTGCTTTATTTTAAATATTATAAGTTATTACCCTTTAGGAAATTTGATTGCAATATTAAAATTACAGAATATAAAATCCAAATTCAAATAAGCATAAACATTTTGGAACAGAATTTATTTTTAAATTTCTCGAGACAAAAAAAAAATTCTCGAGACTACGAGAATTCCCGAAACATGAATATTTAAATTTCTCGAGACTCGAGACATTAAAATATGTAAAAGTCTCGAGATTTCTCGAGACGGGAATTCTCGATCACAATCTCTAGTTGCGCCTAACAAAAAAAAAAAAACAAAAAATCTTAATCTTAATTTTCTTTTTTAATGTAAAAGAAATTATGTTTTGAATAACATCAAGCTAGGTATGACAATTTAATGGGAAAATTTTTTATTGTTTATGACTTTGGTTTTTAAGAAATCGAAAATTTTTTTTTAAATTTTCAGTCTAATTTTTAACTTTATTTAATTCATATGCTGCTTAATTTAAATTTTTTACGAATATTTATTATTCCGATTTCTTTTTTGTTTATTTGGTTCCGCAATTTTCACAAAAGAATTCGGAAATAGTTAAAGATATCTACATAAAAAAAAAAAAGCTGTCAATAATTGATCAATTAAAGTGATTTCTGTGTTGTTTTTTTTTTCATAATATGTTAATACTTTTTTTTTTCTTTAATGTTAATAAGTGGAAATAAATATTAATTAAATTTAATTAAAAAAAAAAAAAAAAAAGAAACCAAAAAAACTAGTTTACGCAAAAATAAATTAAGGTGAAATTCAAAATCTGCTAATTGAAATTTAAATACAAATAGTGGAAAAAAAAGAAGATTTTTGAATCTGAACATTTATTTAGGTTTCTTCTAATTGTTTTTTTTTTTTTGACAACGGCACGTCAGAAATTTTCAAATTTCCATTTTTTAATAAACCTTCCGATGAAAATATATATACATAAAAATTCTTTATTTATTCTTTCAAAAGTCAGAAAATTTTATATATGTGAATAAAGATATAAAGCAATTTTCGAGGTCGAATCTCGTACCTATTTGCTGTGCAGAGAAAGTTAAATATGTATAACATCTAGATATTTATAAATAAAATATAAAAATTAGCTATTCGATAAAAAAAAATTCAATTATAATTTAATCGAATTCCCCCCGAACTGACAGCGAAGTTCAACTTATTCGAAAATCCTATTCACGTGATGAAATTTATTGTTAGCAATACTGAAACTGAGAATAGAATTATGGAATATATAAGTTCGAAAAAAGATAGTTGCTTTATAAACTTTCATAAAATATATCAAACAAATTTTATTTCTATTCAATCATCAACTGTAAAAGCATTAAGCTTTCCAAAAGATTTGTTTTTTTTTTTTTTTTCTGAGATTTTTCATTTGCTCCTCACAAAAATTGAATTCCCGCTAATAATATTTGTAAACAATTTGTCTTTTTAAATAAATAAAACTACATGTATTTTTTTTTTCTATGTACAGAAAATTTTATTTTTTTTTTAAATAATTTGTAATAATATTTTTTTGGAAATTAATATAAATAAAAAATAATATTGTAAAATGTGAGAAATTTTTGCGTAAATTGATTGAAAAATAAAAAACCAAAAATTTGAACAATAATATAAGAAAACGTAAAATTTATTAGTTTAAATTTGATTTTTAAGGAATTAATATGTTTAAAAAAAATTCATTAAATAAAATTATTTTATTATTTATTTTTATGTTTTGGATATTTCCAAATAAAATTAAATCAAAATATTCTAAAGTTAATAAATATTCGGAATTATTGATAGAAGAAGAAACAAATAATTTTAATAGTAATAATAAAATCGACGAATTATTTAATGAATATTCAAATAAAAATAATAATTTAAAATCACAAAATAATGATATAATTACAAAAATGTATTTAGATAAATATCCAATAAGGAAATATTATGTAAGTTCTATGTTTATTTATATCGTATCTGCACTTGGACCTTAAAACTGACCTTAGAGCGGAACTGACCTGTAAACTGACCTGTGAACAGGCCTTTCTCATACAAAAAAAAGGAAAAAAATAACTAACCTTTGCGTAAAAGGCCAGTTTGCAGACAAAAAAAGTTAGTTTGCAGACAAAAAAGGTCAGTTTGCAGACATTATAGTTGCCAACTTTTCTGCTTTTTCCTTGCTTTTTTCTGCCTTTTTTCTATTTTCAAAAGGTTGGCAATACAAATTTAAAAATAAACAAGTAAACAACAAACAGAAATTCAAAATTTTTAAATAATAAAATTTGAATTTGGAAATTGGAAATTTTTAAATAATAAAATTTAAAAGTAAAAAAATAAAAAATGAATTCCAGCAAAAAAAAAATAAAAATAAAATGCTGTAAAAAAAATACAAGTGTGTACGGGTTTCGTTAAGGCGACCTTACGAACTGACCTTTGCAGACAAGTGCAGATATGGTATTAGGTAGGCAAATTTATGGTTAAAAAAAAACATTGTATTGAATTTTTATAAACTTTATTTTATAATAATTTTTTATTCATTTTCATGTTTTTTATGTTTCAATATTAGTATACAGTATTTCAGTTTTATATTACGATTATAGTTTATATCGTGTACTTTTAATTTTTGTGAATATTGCAGTGTAAATTGATAATAATCTGTTGATGTTGGCGATATATTCAAATCTGAATTTAGGATCCACCATAAACTACATAATAAAGTACGTTTTTTACCTACACATTATTATCGTAGATATCATGCCATGTTCCCCCATATAAAACATATTATTTACAAAGTTAATAATAAAATAAATAATTTTTAAATTCTAACCTATTTATGCTTATAAAAAGCTTTTAAAATACGTTCCTAAATCTAATTATCTCTTGATTCAAAAATAGAATAAGGTATGTTTTTTTGTTATCATAATGTGAAAAACTGAAAATTAATAAAATCAATAAAAACAAATTTGTTTAATTTGTAGAAAGTAGAATTACTTACACCTTAATTTTATTTTTTTATTTTTTTTTAAGAATATTTCCAAAAATAATAGGGTCATATCATCAGTGTTATCGCCCTGGGTGTCACAAGAACAACAACCAAATAATTTTGTTACCCAAAAAGATTCACTTAGAATTACAGGTTTGAAACAAAAATGTCACACATTTTATAGTTTTTTTTTTCACAATTTTTAATTATTTTTCAGATTTTTCAAAATTTATTCACAGCTTGAACTTAGCTCCGAGTAAACTTATGTCATATCAATCCAATAGCCTAGGATTAGTAGAATCGTCAAATGTGGGAACAACTGTTTTAGATTCAGAATTACAATTGTTTCATAATTTTTATCAAAATAATAATGATGTTCGAACAAGAACATCACTAGTATTCCCAGGTACCTAGCCTAAACTGCATTTATTATCAATAATTTTACTTTTTCAATTTATTTCAATTTAGGAACCATTTGGTGTGGAGCAGGAAATAAGGCTATGTCCCAAAATATGCTTGGACTATTTTATCAAACCGACTTATGTTGCCGACAACACGATATGTGTGGAGAACAAATGAGCCCCGGTCAAAATAAATATGGTTTAATTAACAATGGTTATTTCACTAGATCTCATTGTGATTGCGATCGTGACTTTTATTATTGCCTGAAACATTCAAATACAGTTATTTCTACGAAAGTGGCTTATTTATACTTCAATGTATTAAAACCACAATGCTTTCGACAAGAATATCCAATAATACAATGTCTTGAAATGTAAGAATTTTTATTATTTTTTTTATATATATATTTATTTATTAAATTTTAGGTATAAAAGACGTTGTCAATCATACGTAGTAGATGATTCGAAACCAAAACAGTGGCAATGGTTTGACAATAGATTATTTTGAAATTTTTTAATGCAATAAAATGGCGAAAAATTGAAAAAAAAATTTGATTCCATTTTAAATCTGTCATATAGATTAATTTGTGTTATTTTTTTCAATGTTATAGATAACACTATCCATTTGATATCTATTAAGTTACAATTACGATTAAAAATTATCTCATTTTATCGCATGGTTTAACATTTTAAAAATTCTGTTTATGTTTTGATATAGTTAAACAGTGTAATTATATTTTTTTTACATAATTAAATTAATCAAAATGTAATGAGAATCAATTTTTTGGTTAATTAAAATTTCTTTTTGAAATAAGCATAAAACAATTTAGTACAATATTATATTGATTGCCAGTATTGTAATCAAAATATAAAAATTGATCCGTAAAAATTTGCAGGAGGATTGACGTAGAACGATAAAGAAAATACCTTACTACGACAACTTTAGATTTCAATATTTCATAAAAATAATAAATTTGATTGACACCAGAGACAAACAATTCAATAATCTTTGTACTTCAATCATTACAAGATAATCATTACAAGATAATCATTACAAGATAATCATTACATGATAATAAAATTCAAAAATTTAATAAAAGAAATAGAAATTTTTTAGTTGAATATATAATAGTTAAATATGTGAAATAATAAATGTACATTTTCCACCACCAGATCAATAACTAAGTTAAAAGCTTAGCAATTAAATGAGTACCCAAAAAAAAACAATCTTGAAAATATATGTATCTAGGCTGTTTTCTATAAATAAAATTATATTTAAAATTTTCCCTTAAAAAAAAAAAAAAACAAAGTATAAGTAATCATTAGATTAACAGAATAAATAAATAATTACGAGAAAAAATAAAAATATTTAAAAACTGATAAGAACTGTTCTATAAATGAAAATAAGTCTGAAATATTGATTAAGCAACAAATAATCAAAGTACATAAAAATAAATCTCTAAAAATATGTAGGAGAATTATCGTAAAATGGTTAAAATAATTCCTCGGAAAATACCTATTACGATTGTAGTAGATTATAAATTTCAATAAATATAATAAAATAAACTTGACACAAGAAAAAAACAATTCAATAATCTTTGAATTTGAATCATTGCAATAAATGAAAAAAAATTCTAATAAAAGCAAAAGAAGTTTCCTGGTTGAATATAGTAATCGCTTCCAGATTTCATTAATAACCTACAAATAAAAAAATATTATAATGTCCAATAATTTTGTTTAGATATACATTTCCCTCCAACCCAGGTAAATAATTAAGATTAAAAAGTTAAACAATATAACCCGACAAAAAAAATCTTGAGAATGTGTATAAATATAACATAACTTATCAAAACAAAATTTCCCCTTCAAAAAAATATAATATAATCAGAAGAATAAAACTGAAAAAATTAATAATTTAATTATTTGTGCGAATAAATATTTAAATACTGATAAGTGATAAGAACTGATCTAAAAATGTTATGAGTCCAAAAAGTTGATTACATAATAAAAACAAAAAAAAAGTAATTAAAAGTGTCTATTAAAGTATAAAAGTTACATTAATAATACTTAATACTTAATTTATTAGGGAAATTTAACTTATTCACAGATGTCAAAAAATATTTTCTCTATATAGTTTTTTTTTGTATTCATGGTCACACAAATATACTGTATCTATGTTTGTACAATATAACTATATTTTTGTAGTTTGAAAAAAATAAATGCATATACATATTTTGGCACTATCAATTTAAATTGATAGCAGTGTTACCAGAAAGTTCATTTATACATAACTGAGAACATCAGCTTCAATATTTTGTTTTCTTCAAACCATATATGTTAAGTAAGATTTAAAAAATAAAAACTTTATTCTCTTCCACTTTAATTAACCCTACACTGAGAACGATGATAAATGTATTTTATGGGCGTTGTAAATTTATTTTATCGCACAAAATATTTTTATTTCAATATCATGGCACGGCAGGGGGCTAAACATTTATTACTTTTAAAATACAATTACTTTTGCAAATACAATTATCCTGCAGTCATTACTAGTACTCAATACCAAAGTATTAGAATTTTTACAGCTCTGTAATTCGGGATGTGACAGCAGGAATACGCTCTCTAGAGAAATTTTTAGGTATCGAACTAAAATTAATATGAAAACTAATTTTATCCGATGGTGTCGCAAACTATAGTATTTCGTGGGATCATTGCATAATAATCAAATATAAAAATTTCAAGGAATAAAATAACTATCTAGTACTACTCGCACTGCTGGGTTAAGTTATATGCGAAACAATATAAAATTTTTCTAATTACATGTTTTTGGTTTCAACTAACGCGCATAATAATGTTTTTTTCTTCCGCTAATTTAATTCAACCAAGAAATCTGAATTTTTTCTACTAAATTATATTGAGTTATGGAATCAAAAAAACTTCAATAGTTAGTAAGTGTGTACTACGACTTAAAAAAATAGCAATTTCTAAATCAATACCTACCTAAAATTTATTATTATTTTTATTTTTTTTTAGATTTAAAAATAAAAAATAACTATTAGAAATTATTTTTTATCATAAACAAGCTAAACAAACAATAACAAAATAATAAAAGAAAATTATAATTTTCCTGTCAAATTTTGTCTTCACTTTTTTCAAAAGAGAAATATTTATTGATTAAGAAAATAAAGGACACAAAAAGTCAAAGCAATCTCATTTTTAAATGAGACAATGTTTTAAAAAAAACAAGAAAATACTATATAGGTACCTACTGATCGTAATTTTTTTTTTCTGGTGAAGGCCATTTAAATCTCAACTTTTTAAGAATTTTGGCGTAATTTTCATGAAACAATGTACCTACAATGTTTGCACTTACTTAATCAAAAACTACGATATTAATAAATTTTAATTAAAATTAGAATAAGTACATTGTGTGTTGAGAAAATTGAAATATTTTTAATATTCGATATACCTAGTAGGTCTTCCAAAAGAAAATTGGTTTATACAATCGGAATTGAATTAAAAAATATAAGCCTAGGTATATAGGTAGGTACACTAACTAGTCCTAAAGGTAACATACAGGCAGGTAAGGTAGGTACTTCTTACTTTAAATTATTCGTAAAATAATTCAATTTTATTTAAAATTTGCTCTCTTAAATAAAACATTACACAACAAATTAATAATTTGAATACATTAATGAAATCCTAAAAAAAAAAAAAAAAAAATAAATAAATAAATTAAATGTTAATCTACATTACATAGGACCATAGAAATAATAGTAAAAGAAAGGTGATTGACGCTGTGGTAAGAAGTGCGTGTTGAAAATTGAAAATGTACCCCCCCAAGAATAAAAGTTAGTTTCCGATTGCAATATTCCCCTTTTGTTAAAACTTTTTTCGTATAAACGGAAAACTATGATATAGTTTTTTCGTGGTGAAAGTGAGTGGTGAAAACTTGGGGGGGTACATTTTGACAGTTAAACAACAACAACTTTCACTTACTTATTGTTTTCCTTTTCTTAAGGAAAAAAAATTCAATTGCCAGGCTGTGCATAGGACCTACATTTCCTACATGAACCTCTATCAGATCAATCATTCTACCAGACAAAAAAAAAATAATTTGTCACTAGGTAGGTACCTCCTACCTATTCTCAACTCGATTTACCTACTTGACTATCCAGGAGACATTTTAATCAAGTGACGTTTGTGTGCCCTACTAAAAATTTAATGTGAGTTTTTACGGTAGAGTGTGATGGCAACAAAATTATTATTTTTATGAATTAAAAAAAAAAACCAAGATTGTTTGCCAAATTGCCAAGATTATTCTTCTTTGTTTTTACAATATTTTTACTTTCTATTGAAGTGGACATCATACCAAAGAAAAATAAAGGAAAAAAAAAAAATTTTTTTTTTTGCTGAGAACGAGAACGGAAAAATTTGTTATCTAACCAATTTTCTTTTTAGGTTATGACTTTTTAAATTTTTAGTTTTAAATTATGCAAAAAAAAAAAAAAAGAGTAAAACTTTTTGCTGGCCGCTTTTTGGATAATTTTTAATTATAAAAACAACTTAAACAATATTGTGTTTAAATTTTTTTTTGCAAAAAAATGTTTCTTAAAAAAAAATTAAGTTTATTTTTATTTACTCTACTTACGTTATTCGATAGGAGCCGTAATGCCATTTTTCTCAATAAGTTTTTCTTTTTCTTGAATTTATTATTATTTAATTTTTTTCACCAGGGTAACTTCGATAAATTAAAAAAAAAAAAAATAAAGATTATTTGAAATTAATTTCTTTTTTTTTTTTGTTTCAAATTTCTAAAAAAAATTATTCTTCTTGTTACACAAATACTGCAGCTTCTCTACTACGAGTATTTGGAGTGTACTGTTGTTCTGTTGTTGATCTGGTGTTGTTCTGCGGATAATTTTAAAGGCAAAAAAAAAAAAAGCAACATAAACAGGGTTGCCAAATATTTCGAAATGCAACAGTACAGTATTGTTGGCTTAATAATTTTTATTTAAATATACATATTTTGATTCAGAAAAATGTTACAAAAAATTAATAGAAATAAAGAATAGATATAAAAATCAAAGAAAAAAAATATCTCAGTAATTCTGGTTACTTTCCTCTCCGAAAACTGACTTTTTCAGTCCGAAAACTACTACTTAACTTTTAACACAAAGTTATGAAAAAAGCTATAGGTATATTATAGGTTATTTCTAAGCAAAGGTTATAGTTAGAAGGTCTAACGCCTTGTTCACACTTCGCTAATTTAACATGTTCGAAAGGAGTTAAACATCTTTGGAAAATCGACCGTTCAAGGTGAAAACACAATTGGGGCGACAGCGATTTTTCATATAAAAAAATGGCCTCAATTGTTTCATTCTCATACAAATATATGGTTTTTGACAGTCGCTATCGTTGTCGTTACGCTGTCGCCCCAATTGTGTTTTCACCTTACCATGTTTAGTTCTGTCAAATAAAGAATTTCAAATAATACCGGAGATAAGCTCAAAAGAACTGACGCGCCCAAAAAAGTTAAAATATATGAAGTTGTGTCAAGGTTAAGAACTCGCGCGTCATTTATCTTGAGTGTATCTCCACCTTTATAAAATTTCAAAGTCAAAAATGACATACCAAGTAAAAATTAATGCACACTGAATATTGCCTAACAAAATATTATTCAAAAATTACTCATTCATCCCTGAAAATTAACATGTTTTTGTAGAAACATATTGAAGAACGTGTTTCTGTTTTAATTTTTTTACTATGAAAAAACAACATCAAAAACACCAACGGAACATGTTCGTTGTCCGAACATGTTAAATTATCTAAGTGTAAACAAGCTATAAGTGCAGATACTGTTTAGTTTAGTTTTAAGATTAAACTGCAGATCTCGTACTTAAAATCTCTGCATGTGAATTTTTTTTATTACCGTATTAATTATAAAATTTTATTTAATTTAATAAATCATTAAACGTAAATTTGTTTTGTATAGATTGTCAGTCTATTGCATAATATACATTTATGCTCATTTTTTTCATTTTATGTGGGCCATACACGGTCCATCTTGGTTGTACACCATGTTGACAACAAGTTGTACCTTTTGGCACAAATGACACAACTTAAAATTAAAATTTTTATATTTTTTGCCAACCAACTTCGAACCGTCAAATTGGTCGGCCAACAAGTTGTCAACTTGCCCACACACGATACAACTTGCCATATTGTCAAGATGTTGTACAACCAAGTTGGACCGTGCATTAGAAAACACCGCAATGTCTGGTTGAATATTTGTTTGCAACTGTTAGGTTATATATAGTAAGCCATGCAAAGCTGGTGGTTTATTTGTTCCCGCTTCAGCTCAGTTTACCGCTCAGTGCTGCTACTTGCTACATTGTTTATTATTGTTTTTTTTTTAATAAATATAAATTATTATTAAAAACGCTAAAATAAAATTAATAATATTATTAAATTAATATCATCAGTATAAAATTTTAAATTAACATATTAACATAAGTTTTTGGTTTCCAAAACAAAAAAAAAATCTTTTTTTTACGCTTTGAATTCATCAAAAATTGAAAATAGGCCCACTCCGCCCGATAAGATGGATGAACTGAATATATTAAATGAAAATTCTGCTTCTGTTGTTGATATTTTCGACTACACTGATTCTATTCCATTTGAGGATATTTGTAGATTGTGCATTTCTTCTCCGTCTAGTTTTGAAATTTACTCCAAACCAACTATTGATATTCCTGAATTTTATAAAATAATTAAATTATTGGCTCACGAAACAGATCCAAATGATAAATTACCAAAGGGTATTTGTCAAGAATGCGGAGAAAGACTATTGCAAACATATGAATTTAAATTGCAAATTGAAAATTCCCATTGTGAGCTGCAGAAAATGTTAATAAAATGTGAAAATTCTCAAGATAATAATAAAATGGAAAATTTTGGAACACAACACATTGTAAAAATTGAAAATTATGAACAAAATAATGATATTAAGGAACATTTTAATACCTTAGACTGTTATGAAAATAATGAAATTCATGAAACCCTAGAAGATAATGATAACACAGAAAATGATAATATTCAACTGTTACCTGCTCCCAAAGAAATACGAATGCTGCCACCTGAAGAAGAAATGAAATGGGCTGAAAAATTATCAAAATGGGTGAAAAAACAATCAGAAGGAATTCCGATACCAATTAAGAGAAAAATAAAGAAACAAACAATTGCAATTAATGAAGCACAGAAATGGATTTATGAGGGCGAAATGCCTAGATTGGATTTATTGGCTGATGATCCAAAATATAAATTGCCCAAAAAAGAAAAGAAAAAATGTTTTTATATTTGTGAAATTTGCGGAAAAAAATACACAACATTGCAAGGTCTTCAAGGTCATGAGTGCGTACATATTTATTTCAAAAAAAAAGTTAACAAAAAAAAAAATTAGATATCCACATCTTTGTACATTTTATCATCCTTATCTAAATTTTTTAAGATATAAGAAGCTTTTCTATGAATAATTTTAAAAATATTTATAATATTCCGAGCTCGTCTCCAATTTCAAATTTAATATTTTTATCAGTTCAATATCGTGCCGATTGCTCGATATCGATACAGAGCACCTACCCATTACCATAAATTATTTAAAATATTATTCTTGGTCATTTGTGGTCATGATGATTTTTCAAAACATTTAAATTTTTATATGAAATTTTTATTTTTAAAATTTTTTTGTTTTGTTTTAGGTATATGCACACAGGAGTATTGAAATATACCTGCATATATTGTGGTTAGTAAAATTAAGTAAATTATAATAATTAAAATTACAAAAAAAAAAAAAAATTAGAATAATTGGAAAACTATATCAATCGAAATATGTGTAATCCGTATGAATTATTCACATCGAAATGAATGGGCTAATGCAATCAAATACAAAATTTTTACATATAATCGCATTTCTAGTAACCTAATTTATAATAGTGGAATGTTTTTTTTCCAATGAATGCTTCTCCAAAAAGAATATTAGTTAAATTAATTATGTAATTATGTTGATTTTATTTTTCAGGGAAAAAATTTGGTAATCTGATGAGTCTTAAATCTCATTTGAAAGTTCAACACGAAAATAAGCGAATTTTTACATGTCAAATTTGTACAAGGTATGCTAGGCATTTTTTTATATCTTCAAAAAATATTTAACTTTAATAAATTTAATAATTTTTTTTCAGACAGTTTAATAAAAAAAGTAATTTAACAAATCATGAGAAAATTCATTATGAAAACGAAGAAATTACCTGCGATTTATGTGATAAAATATTCAAAGGTAATTGTAAGTATCGTTCAATTTGTGTTTTTTTTTAACTTTATAGAAAAACCATCACGCAAAAATTATAAAAAAAAAATGGCAAAACTCTAAATTTTGAACGTTCTGAATTTGAATCCTGCATTTAATTTGTTTTGTAATAAAACTCAAATTTTAAATGTTATTTTAGATCGCTATAAGTGTCATATAAAAAGAAATCACACTGCTTCAAATCCATACAAATGTTATATATGTGATTTAAGTTATAAATCAAATTCTGGTCGAAAGAAACATTGTGACACTCAGCATGGTGGAGCCGGAACAAAACCGGAAGGAATTGATAAAGATTTTCCGTATAATTCGCATAAATTTATATCACATATATTAGAAAATCAAAGTTCAAATCAATTATGAAATACGGTTGAAAAAAAATTTTTGCAAATTTATTTTCACAATAAAGTTTTTATTTATAGAAAACATTTTTTTTTTAAATTAAATATCACGAAAAGATTCTGAACACCTAAATAACAAAATCTTATACCTAAATTAGACATTTAATTAGTGAAGAAAATAAATTTAATATTTTGTCTTAAGTTATTTTGAATGTTATTAAGTATGGCTTTATGCAGATTATTCATTTGATTATGAATATTAGTTTCTCTCAAATCAATCAAAAACTTCAAAAAGATTTTCACTAAGCGCTAAATGAAAAAAAAAAAAAACAATATTAAAGGGATACCGTACACCTTGGAATTATTGAGTTTATTTTTGATATAGGTAATTCAACATTTACAATAATTTTCTTAGAGTAACATTAAAAGAAAAACATTATTTATTTAATTTTTGCAAATACCAATAACTCCACATCCTATTCTTGCACCTAAAAATAAATAAAATAACACGTTATTTAAATATTTAATAATCAAAATTAAATAAAAAAAAAAAATTAAGATGTGTTTGCCTAATTTTGCTTATAAAATTAAGTAAAACACATAATTCTCAAACAATCTTTTCTAAAGACATTATATAGTTTGACCCGTGTTAACTTACCGGCATTACCAGTTGTTTTGCTTAATTCATGTCCACCAACTCCTAAATCATCGATGTCTTCATGAACTACTAAAGTTCTTCCAATAATTGATTGAGGTCCACACAATGAGATTTGACTATCAACAATGTTAACCTTGGCAACACCATCAGATCCAGCTTCAATGTTACCTAAATCACCAACATGTCGAACCTAAATTTAAAATATAGGTATAGGTAGATACAGAAAATAATGTTAAAAAAAACAAATAAATTAAAACCCTCTTTATATTCTAAATATTACAGCGCTCTCTGGGCCTCCATGATCTTTTCCATGTGGATTGAAATGAGGTCCCGCCGATGTGCAACCATTGGTATTATCTCCAAATTCGTGAATATGGAAACCATGTTTACCGGCTTTTAAATTTTTTATTTCACCAGTGACCTTGACTTTATCATTATCTTGCTCAAAATTGATAATACCGCTTGCATCACCGTTAACAACAACAACAGCCTTTGTGGACATTTTGATTGTTTCTAAAAAAAATTAAATGAGATTATTCATACTTATTTTGCGGTTTCTCTTTGTATATAATATTATGTTTGACCTAATACCTATCATAATATAAATATTAAAAAAATATACCTAACTACTGGTGTAAGTGGTATACGTAGGTACCTACCAATTGCAACAAAACTTTACGTTAGTAGGTCTACCTAATTATATTTTCATTGTCCCCCCCCTCCCCTTCCGCATGATTCAATTGAATCATAGATACAAAGTTGAAATAAAAAAAAATCTACCGATTTACATTAGAGTTGGGAGCACCTATCCCAAAAATTATAGGTAGGAAGGTACCACCTACCTACCTTACCTGGTAGATAGGTACTAGAGATATGTTATATTTATTTTGAAATTGTTAAGCTGAGGTGACAAGATAATAAAAGAAAGGTTCTGTTCTATTCTATAAAATTTGGACTACGTCTTTAGAATAGAATTTTTTTAACGATTGGAGAAAAGAAATAAAAAAATTGGAAAAAAAAATGCCGATTTTTTTGCGTAACATTTTTTAATCGGGGACTATAAATTACCTTAAATTAATAAAAATCAAAAAAAAAAAAACCTTAAAATTAAATAAAAAATTTTTAATTAACCTTTGTTCCTTCTCTGATGCTCAATTACAAAAAAAAAAAAAAGGAATAAATTAAATTTTAATTTTAAAAATTTCGGCGAAGCAAAAAAAAAGCACAAACTTCACAGCGGCTGAAATGAATTCAAAATGATGAGAATTTTTTTTAATTATCAATCAATAATCAATCATCATCATCATTTGGTGTTTTTTTCTAATCTTTAAGGAGAAGCGGCGGTAAAGTTGAAAATTATTTTAAATTAATGTTTGGTTTTAATAAAGGAGGCTGTTATGTTAATGTTTTTAATAATAGTCTACTATATAATAAAACAAAAACTCTCTTTCCTTCGAATATCTACACAAAATATTCCGAAACCTACACTCATTTGTAGGAACAAAAAAATTTTAAGTTTTATTTTAATGCTTATAAAAATCATTAATTTAAAAAAAGTTATATATTTTTTCACGGATTACTCAAATATCAATAAAATACAAAATATATATTTCTTGTGGAAGGTGTTGACAATTATGTCTTATGGTAGGTGTTGACAATTATGTTTTATAAAGGAATATTCTGTTCACTGAAATTTTTGTCCTAATTAAATGTTACCAGTGGGATCCATCTAATTTATTGAAATACACTAATCAAGTATTAACTAATAAACCACAAATCCACAATACCTTATTATTTACTTCTAGCATTTGAAACTGATACACAAAAGTATTGAATAATTTTAGATGTATTGTGTAGAAATAGTATTAAAATCATTGGTATATTTTAAATGCAACTTTTTATTGGTTTTAAAACATGCCAACCTAATGTCTAGAACCCTTACTACAAATATTATTAACTTCCGGTACCTATCTACCTTTGAACATAGTACTAGTAAAGAATGAAATATTTTCATCAAAATACACTTATTTAAATTATTTTTAATATTTTAATAGTAAACCAAAAAACATCAAATCAGTTTTTAATACAAATTTATAATTCACATATTCTTATTTCTTCAAAAATAAATAAATAAAAGTTCAGAGTTTTCACAATTGAATTTAGGCCGTCCATTTTAAACATCTCGTATCTTGATGAGTTCCTAAGCATTTGACTGAACAATATCGTGTTCCACAAGCGGTACATGTGTAATTTGAAAAATTTCCACAAACGGCACAAAAATGTCGAGATGGTAATTTGGATGGTGGAGCTGATGCACTAAAATAATTTGGATCTTCGTTTATTTTGTCTTCTTCCAGTAATTGAAGAAAATTTTTTCGATATTTTGCTCGATAATATTCAGATCCTTTGCGTTTTGTTGATTTTTTAGTTCGACTTGTTTCTAAATTATCTTGAAATTTTGGAATTTTTTTCGATAAAACTAAATCACCATGTGGATCCTCATGAAAATTATCTTGTTCCAGGGCTTCCAAAGCTTTACGAGCTCTTCTTTTTCGTGCAGCTTCATCCAGGACTCTCTTTTTCTCGGCATCCTTAATTCGACTTGATTCACGTGCAGCCATTGTGGTTTATTTGAAATTTATTATTTTCTTATTTTTATTAAATATGATAAATATATAGATATATTTTAAGCTTCTCGTTCATGCAATGGGAAACTTATTTTATCCATTAAATCATCAACTCTAGCCTGTAACGTTTCAACAATATCTGTTGAAATGAATAAATGACCTTCGTCTAAATCTTGAATTATGAATTTTTTTCCCAATGCTAATGTTTCGTCTAAATGTAATAAAAATTGTTTCATAGCAGGATCACTAAAATTAAATATGTGATAGGTGTAGAATAAATATAAAAACAAAATTACTTAATGCAGTTTTTCTTATTTGTTTGACAATTGATGCTAGGGTGCGACGTAATAACCCATTCATTTTTATGCACAAAAAATATATTTTATTAAGAGCCCATTTCAAAACTAGCAACTATTTTAGAAACTGAAAAATTATTTTCATTCCTAGGATTTCTAATTTTGGAACGACGATTTCACACGGGGCCGCGCAATAACTCATCGGTCGATTTTGGATAAGTTACATCCATTTTAACTCATCCGAAAATTGGCCGATGATTTATATCCTTTGCCATGACATAACTCATCCACCTCAATTCTTATTTGTGATTTGTGGCAAACACTTGGGTATTTACTCATTGGCCGATAAGATATATATGTAAAGTACAAAATGTCATAATGTATACATTTGGCGGTAAATGTGTACATTAACTACAAGATTAGGCAAATGTAAGTTTACCATATCGTAATGTTAATAATACATTACATTTACCGACCTGATTGGCCCCATTTTTGTGTTAGGAGTAGAGCGAGTGTCCAGAACGCGATAACGGGGAAGGGGAGTGTGGGCGGGGGGACTGGTGGTTGGTCAGTGGGATTTGTGGTGCTTGTTTAGTGTCAAACCGAAACAGATTGTATCGTTATTAAAGCAAAACTTTAATTCCTTTTTAAAATTAATCATGAATTTGTTACGGCTTTTATCTGTATCTTTCATAAAGAATAATGGTTAAAAAAAAAAAATGCACTCACCATTCAACAATTACACCTTTCATAACATTAACCATTATGAAGGAGGAGCATTATTTTTTAACAATTCTGACTTTCTGAGTTCAATTCAATTCAATTAAATTATCTGCTAAAAAATTAAATTCAAAAATTTATGAACCCCAAAATATGTGTTGAACAAACTTTTATTTGTTTGTTGTAATTTGTAAATGTATGTAATGTAAAATTAAAATTTTACAATTATTTAATTTTTTTTGTTCGGCTGTGGTCTGTGGATTATGTTTTGACAGATACACCGACGAAATGAAGTAGAAGCGACGCCGCCTAAAAATTGTATTCGTTGAATGATGCATCAATAAATAAAGCGACATTGGCCTTCTTTAAGTGATTTGGTAGGTTCAAAAAAAAAAAAAATTAATTTCCGTACAAAAAAAAGAAAAAAAATCTAGTGGCTTTGTTTGCAAAGAGCCACTAAAATCACGAATCAAATAAAAAATAAGCGCCACTAAGAAAAAAATAAACTAAATGGTTGCACATTTTTAGGTACCTACTTGACAATTTTTTTTTTTTTTTAAAAAAAGAAACAAGATTTCCAAACGAAACCGAAAAAAACGAAATTAGAAAAAAGAGAAAAAAAAAGAGCAATTATGAACTCATTTATCAAAGTTAGTGGCTTTTAAGGTTTAAATAAACATAATTTGGTCTACAAGATACAGCGATAGCTACTAGCGTCAGATATATTTCTGGAGTTAACTCATTTTATTCCAAAGTTATTAATTAATTTTTCGTAATTTGATCATCATTTCAAATCGTATTTATTTTCATTTTTTATTTGAAAATTATAATTTGACAAATAATTCTCAGCTGTTGAAGCTGTCACCAGACCAGGATACAAAAATAGAAAATTTTTTAATTTATTAAGTCGCTTGTAGACAGTAGTTCTAATTGTGTGGTTCATTCTCGTAAATACACGGTGGCTATTTTTTTCACGACTCAATTGATAGGAACTGGCATCTGGCAAGGCAGCATTCGTTTTATTATTTCAGCGTTACCAACTTAGGGGTTTTCCCCTAGATTTAGGGGCTTTTTTTGTTGACAGAGGGATTTTTAGGGGGTAATTTGTTTCAGGGGTTTTTTTAGGGGTACGATGTATGATCTTAAAAGCGAAGATTAAGATGACATTTGTAATATTTTTGATTGCATTTCATAAGATACCTTATCTGCTAATTTTATTATAAATAAATAATTTTATTAAACTGCATAATTTACGATGTGCGTTATATATTTTTCTTCAAGCATCTATTTGAAATCCTCATAGGTATATAAGTGTAGCTGTTATAATATGTATAAAAAAAAATTTAGGGGTTTTTTAGGGGGAAATTTTATTTTTTTAGGGGGAAACATTTGAAAAGGTTGGTAACCCTGTATTATTTATGTTTTTTATTTTAAT
The DNA here is from genome assembly GCA_964007475.1 of Hybos culiciformis. Classification (NCBI taxonomy): domain Eukaryota; kingdom Metazoa; phylum Arthropoda; class Insecta; order Diptera; family Hybotidae; genus Hybos; species Hybos culiciformis. The sequence continues at coordinate 137,756,295 of OZ023273.1, read as the reverse complement.
AATTCTCTGCTGTTAATCTTCTTCTAGCTAGAAAGAAGCTGGATGCCAGGGCTGCCAGATTGGGGAATTTTTTCCCCAAACTGAGGAAATTTTTAATTTCGGGGGAAAAAAAAAAGTTAAAAAAAACGTGGGGAAAAATTTGAGGAAAATATTTTTTTCTGAGGAATATTTGAAGAAATTCAAAAATATTGTGCTGACGTTGGCAATCAACAATATTTAAAATTTCAGACTCGTCAATTTTTTTTACCCTAATAATTTTAAGAAATTGATATCATTACGACATCCTTCTACGTACGTTGAACTCAAAATCCGTTGTTGGAACTAAACTTTTTGATTTAGAACATTATAAGTACCGCATAAAATCTGAACATATTAAAAATTTGAGGAAATCTTGCAAAAATAAGCTGTTTTTGGGGAAAAACTGCAGTGAGTAAAACCGTTAAACAATTTTTTTTTCTAATTTAGGGCACAAAAAAATTTTAGAACACGAAAAAATAAAAAAATAAATTTTGAGGAATTTTTTTCAAAAAGTGTCTGTTTTGGGGAAATTTCTTAAAAATTTGAGGAAATTTCATTAATTCCATCTGGCAGCCCTGCTGGATGCTGAGATTTCCATTTCTAGTTCCAGAAGTGAATAAAGAATTATATAATTTTGACTTGAATTTAATTTAAAAAAATATTTTATTAAGTTTATATATGGATTTGTAAAAGATTGATAAAGTAAATTATTTTTTAATTCAATAATTATGTGTAAAAACAAAATACATAATCAGTTTTCCGTATACTAGTAGCCGGCGTTTTTTTTTAGGTAAGAACCAAACGTAAATTCATTAGTTTTTTTGTTTCTTTTTATTCATGAATAATTCAATTCTAGCCCCACCCATCATACTTTGACATTGTTGATAAAGATAGGTAGTTTACAAATTATATATAATAAGATGATTAGGCTAAAGTGCAGATGAATTGAACCTCTCCGAATCGGCTGAAACTTGGTGGGGGGTGTGCTTAAACCCCCGAAACCGAAAACAGTTCTTAGGGCCCATACAAAAAATGCCCATACAAAAATGTATGCAAACTTTGGGAGGCCATATCTCCGAAACGGAGCCTTTGCCCCAAGAACTGTTTTCGGTTTTGGGGGTTCGGGCATCGCCTCTACCCCCCCTTCAAGTTTCAGCCGATTCTGAGTGGTTCATGTCATCTGCACTATCTCCGATGATTATCTACAACAATAACAAATTAAGTTAATACAATGTAAGACACATACAATTTCTGTAGGTTACGTAACGTATAGGTACCTATATAATAATTCTAGCTATTCCACTTACTTTTATGTTTCAAAACATTTTAATTCTATTATTAATATTTTTAATAACCTACAAATTTCATTTGTAGTTCATTCTAAATCTTTAGATAAATGATGCAATTCTTAATATTAGTATTATGGATACCTAAGTATTTGGCGTTTTCTCTTTTGTGTGAAATTCTTATTCTTTTCTATACATTGTTTTCCACCTACCTACTTACTTACATCTACGAAAAAAATTAAAAAAAAAATTAATAAAGTAGGTACATGGGACATGATTTAAAAATTCTCTTGCTCCTAAAAAGCTTCTCAAAGCGCTGGAGCAATACTTGTTTTTGTTTTTTTGTTTTTCGTTCTTCGTTTAAAGTAGTTTTGTCCAAATAAAAATTTTAAGTTTGTAATAAGTTTTTGTTCAAAAGACTTTGTTTTATTGTTAATTATCTCGAATGTTTATATCTGTTAAAATGAAATAATAATAATAAAAAAAAAAAGAATGTGGTGTGGTGCAACGTGTCAACAACTACATTTGCATTTTACAATTAATTGATAATGTTAATTAAATCGAAAAATGTTTTATACATACTTAAATGATATTGAAGAATGTTGCGACATTAAACACTTAAAACGAACATAATTATATTAATTTTATTTAAAGGCTCTCATCGTGCCTTATTTTATTCACAGGTTAAAAGTAGTCTCGGGTACGAATGTTGGACAGATTTCTCGCTTAAGAATTTCGTTTAAAAGTACATACAATGTTTTTAGTCTTCGTAACCTTAATTATGTTTCGCCTTATGCTATTAAGTTTCTTCGATGTTCACTTGATCCCTTAAAGTCTCGTATCTTACAAAACAATTACGTTTCAAACAATTACAAAACAATTACGTTTACTTTATTAATTTTTTGGTTTTTTAATACGCTCTTTTCAGATTAAAGCAATTTAATTATCAGGCTTAGGAAATTCTCTTACTCTTGTTATATTCAAATTCAAACACAACGTTCGGGTTCTACTAAAAGGTCTGTAGAGGTATTCAATTTTATTTTATTTCCATTTGATTATCACTATGCCACTCTCTTTTTTGTTTTATTGAAGCTTGAATTTTATTAAATGTAGTTTGAAGTTCTTGAATTACTAATATTATAAGCTTGATTTTTACATGTAACAACTTTTAAAGTTTTATTTAGATATAGCATAGGTAATTACTTATTCATAGTTTTAAGTTATTTTATCTGTTGCAATCGTTGCAATCTTTCTTAAATGGACAGTCGCCTGATTGTATAAATGAATTAATCATAGGACTGTGTAGAACTATGGAAAAACAATTTTTTTCTATCTTAAATTTAAATTGAAAAAATCAAAGAAATATTTTTAGGTAGAATTATATGTGTGGTCGAAAAATTATTTTATTTAAAAGGTTATGGGAAGAAATATTTCCTAATATAATTCGGTAATCGGAAGCAATCAGCTGATAATTAATTTCTACCATTCAAGTAGCTTTCAAACTAAAGCGTATCGCTTTTCCGACTGGGAAGATGGAGAAAATTTAGAAATTAGTGTAAAAGGTGGTAGATTAAAATTGTCACTCCAATTTAACCTCTCTGAAGCAAACCTTAAAATGTTTTTCTGTGCTATTATGTTAAGATTTAAGAACTCCGAATTATGACTATCATTAACATGTGAACAATTGAGCTCTTTTTATTTTTTTCTTTATATCCATCTTCTACTATATGTGTTGGTTTTCATTTAATTTTTAATCTGCTATTAGCCCTTATGCAATATATAGTTTTCTATAGGTTAAATATGACAATTATTACTACGATGGCATTCATGACACTAATTCATTCATATATTCTGTAGCTTTATGAATAAATTCTTAAGATTTACACAATAAACAATTTCTAAGTTAAGTTTTTATTTTTATTTTAGATAATACCGAATATAATCATAAACTTTATAGTTCAAAATCAGTGTACACCTACTATTATGATAAATCATTATGTAATTAATATAATGTGTAATGATGGTAACATGAAAGAGCAATTATTGTAGACCTGATTTTTACTAAGAAAATATTTTTAAATTTTTAATTCATTCATGAGATGATAATATTAATATTATGTAAATCTATTATAATTTACCTATTAAAATCAATCAACTAAGCAATATGTGGTGTGCACGGAACAAAAATTTTGTAAAAGATAAAATTGAAGAAATCATTATAAATAATTTTGAATTGAATGAAAACAATTTATCAGAAATTAAAGAAATTATAAAAAATCATTTTAATCAATCACTTAGCAAATACGATAATAGTTATATTGAATGTATATATATAAAACATTGTTCAGACTTGTGGCTAGCAGAATTGACAAATGTATTAGAAGAGCTTACTAAAAGTAAAGTTTCAATTGAAAAAATTGTTGAATTATTTCTAGAAATCTCAAAAGTTCAATGTTTGAGTAATGTTCCCAATCAATTAACAAATAGTAGTAGATATTATAAGATATTAAAAGAACATGATAGTTGTATTAGTAACGGATTTAAAAATGAAATTTTAAAGCAATTTAAAGAAAAATGCTTGGAATTTATAATTGCTTATTATGATTCGTTTGAAATAGAACTTAATTTTATAAAATCTTTTCTTAATTTTTTCAACTCTTTTTGTACATTTGAACCAATTAATAAGTTGGACTTACCTGGATTTTGTTATGGGGACTTGCCGTACGAATTTTTTTTTAATAATATTATGAAACTTAAAATAGACCATGATACAAATATAGATTCCACAATTAAAACATATTTTTGCGATTTAAAGCGAATATTAAAACTTCTCATGGAAAATGGTTCTTTTCATTTAGTAAACGAATTTAAAGAAATTCTAAAACCATATTTAAAGCCAGTATCTATAAAACATGATAAAATAGGCTCTCGATCAATTATCGAAGTAAGCGGGAAAAAAATTATAATTAGTGATATTTTGGATGAACTAGAAAGTACTATCCATAGATTTCCAGATATAGATGATATTCGCTTTATTGGTGCTGATGTTATATATATTGATAGTAATTTTGTCAAAGAAAATTGGCACGGAAAGAATATAATTATTTTTGCGAAATCAATAAAAATACGTGGTAAGATTAAATGGGAAATATCTGGGAGTCATAATGATCATATTTATGAAACTAATGCAGGTACAAAAGATCGTGATGGCGAACGTGGAAAGGATGGTTTTGCTGGAGAGAGTGGTGGTAATGTATTGATCCTTATAGAGACCGCAGAAAATTTAGAAAATTTTAAAATTATTTCTAATGGTGGTAACGGAAGTAAAGGACAAAACGGCGGAGATGGAAAAAAAGGTGAGGATGGACAGGGTATTACAATAGATGAGCTTGTTTAAAAATATCCTACAGCTGGAAAATACAAACATGATGAAAAAAGGAAAGCTATTAAACAAATTATTGCAAGTATTCGAATGGAGGGTGCAACAAAAAGAACTGTATGGTACGCAAATAGTACGCAAGGATCAAAACAAATGGATAATAATATAGTTGACAATATTTTTATAGATGAAATTTTATCTGATGTGGAGAATAATATAGTTGTCGATATTTTTATAGATGCAACCACATCAAGAGGCCAACAGATTACTTTTTCTTTTTACAATAGTAATCGTTTTTGCCCATGTCATACTTATTTGCTTTACAAAGGATCGCCAGGACAATCAGGAGGTCGTTTTGGTGAACATGGCCGGGGTGGTGAAGGTGGATCTCCTGGACACATAATAGTTAAAAATATGTTTAATAACGAGGAATTTAACCTTGATGTATCTAATGATTCAGGGGACGACGGAGAAAATGGAATTGATGGGGAAATGGGGAAACCTGGGAAAAACGGTTGGGATATGGGTTATATCGATAATAGTTTTTGGGTTGATCATGAAGTTTTTGGTAAGGAGCAAACTAAAAAACTGTGGATACAATATGGCGATAAAAAAATTTCAAATTCTGCTTGGTGCCCAAAAAGGGAAAAATATGCTGAAATAAAGCAATCCCTTCTTGAATATGGAATGAATAAAAAATATAATGAAAAAGAATATTTTAGAGAAAATAAAGGCAGAGAATCTCAAGCTCAATCAGTGAAAAAAAAAGTCATACCAAATGACATTGCATCCTATTATGCAGATCATTTCGATTGTTTACTAAATACTTTACAAAGCACAATATCCAATTCAAACAAATGTAAAGAACAATTATTACAACAGATAAATCAAAAACAATGTACAAAGGAAAACATGAAAACGAGAATAAATGAACCATCTATTTATTTTACAAAAAATAAACAAGCTGATTTAATTTTCCCAAAGTCAACATATAAAGACACTAGCGATGTCAAAAATATTATTGATATTATAAAAAAAAATCCGCACACGTTAGCAAATTGGCTCAAATTAAAGAATTTTGAATTAGAATTTTCTGATCTCGAGAATATATTTAAATGCTTTCAGAAATCATTCAAAACAAGTGTTTCATATGTCGGAAAAGCTCTAGGGTTCGTACAAAGTGTTTCAACAGTATTTTGGAAGAGAAATACTGTTGAAACACAAATAAACGTTAAAAATATTGATGAAATAAAAAAAATAGAAAATCTTTTAATTGATAAATATTATCTAGCTACATTACAAAAAATTTATTTAATTCAAATAAAATCTTATTATGAAGGACCAAATCTTCATGAAGAATTAAAAAAAACACATGAAATTTTTTCAGATGCTAGTAAATTTTGTGAAAAAAAAAAAGAATTAGATAAATATTTAAAAGATAATAATGATAATTTTCTTAATCCTAATTTTAATCAAGAAAATAAAGAAAATTATAAAAATAATATCGAGTTTTTTGATACAGATAAAGTAGAAGAAAAAATTGTAGATGATATTATAGAATATTTTCCTCAAGAGGAAAGACAAATTTTAAAGAATCGATTGACATCAATTAGATTCAAATATACTGGTCAACACGGAATTTTATATAATATGTTAAAATGTTTTTCAAATAATGGAAGACATGTTTCTTATCAAGAAGTATGCTTTTTAGTTAATTTAATTTTAGAGTCTTTGAAAAAAAAAATAAATGAACGAAACATTTATTGTTGGATAATATTTGCTAATTTTCAAAAAAATTGGATTGATGAATTAATATTGCGTGAATTGCAATATTATTTTAAAAATATTAATTTAAAAGAAGAATTTAGAGAAAACTTATATAAAATTCAAAATAAAAATATTTTATTATTATTTCATGAAAAATTATGTCAAAATAGTAATATTTCCATTAAATGTGTTGAAGAAACTTTGTATTTATTAAGTAATATTGATACAAATGAACTAATTAATTTAGTAGATGCAATAGAATTATGGCCTTATGCGCTTAAAGAAAAATATTGGTTGTCATTAACAGATTGACAGATTGGAAAAAAAATGATGATAGAATTGGTGATGCTTCATATTATCTTCTATCAGCTGAAAATATTTTTGGGTTTGATTTAATTAAGAAATTAATTAAAATTTTAGAAAAAAAAAAATTAACACCTCAAATGTTAATAAATATTTTAATTAAATTTCATAATGATGAATTGAATTTAAATAAAAATGAATTAAAAGTTTTAGAAACGGAACCTAATGTTAATGATTATATAAAAGAGAAGAGTGAAGGTGCTCATGAAGATCGTGATGTAGATCAATTAATGATATTAATTAAAAATAATGGTAATACCTCACCACCAATCCTCAACATTTTACCTAAAATTGAAGAATGCTTAAAAAATATGAATAAACTTCCCAAGGATTTTAACGAAAATGATATAAAAGAGTGGTCAAAGGATATTAAAAAAAACAATAGAAATGATTATGAAAAAATGCTAGCTGTAATAGATAGAGCCATTGAAATAGTAAAAAAATTTAAGCTACGTGAAACTCAAAAAATAGCTATATTAGCATTATTAATGAATGATTCTAATACTCTGGCACAGGTATATACTGGCGAAGGTAAATCATTGATTGTAATAGCAATATCAATTATTAAAGCTCTCCAAGGAAAGAAAGTAGATGTTATAACTAGTTCTTCTGTACTAGCCAAACGTGATAGCGAAGAGGCTGAAGATATTTTGAATTTATTTGATGTTAAAGCGTCGCATAATTGTATTGAAAATGTTAATGAAAGAACTCAAGTATATTCATCTAATGATATAGTATACGGTGATTTATCTAACTTTCAGCGTGATTACTTATTGCACGATTTTTATGGAAAAAATATTTTAGGAGATCGTAATTTTGAAAATGTTATTATCGATGAAGTTGATAGTATGTTGCTTGATAACGGTAATAATGTTTTGTATTTATCTCACAATTTGGCAGGCTTCGATAAGCTTGAATCTGTTTACATTTTTATTTGGCAATGTGTTAAATTTGGAAATTTTCCCAATATTGAATCTATTAAAGAAGCAGTAATGAGCGATTTATACGGTATAATAAAGAAAAAAGATGTTGAAAAAATTGAAACAGGATTAACTGAAAGCAAAAAAAATATTATTTGGCAAAATTTAATTGAAGCTAAAATTTTAGATGAACAAGGAAAATTGTTAGAAGAAAACATTGATATTAGTAAGCTGGATGAAATTCTAGGTTTTGGTCCTTCGGATGAAGTTCGTTCTTATAAAAATCGTCTTAAATTTCTTATAGAAGAATGCATTGGAAGGTCACGGTGTATACATGTTCCTAATTATCTTAAACCTTTTATTGAACAACATCTTGAGTCTTGGATACAAAGTGCAGAAATTGCCATGTATATGAAAACATACCAAGATTATGTAGTTGATGTTGACAGAGATGGAATCAGTTCCGATTTCAATCCTGATATTATAATTCTTGACACAGATACCGGAACTGATCAAAAGAATTCTCAATGGGGTAGTGGATTGCATCAATTTTTACAGCTCAAACATGGATGCACTTTGTCACATCAAAGTTTAAAATCAATTTTTATCTCTAATGTTTCATTCCTTAAACGTTATAAGCAATTGTATGGATTAACAGGAACTTTAGGATCACAAACCGAAAGAGACGTGCTAAATGAAATACATAAAGTTAATTTTGTAATTATTCCTACTTCTAAATTAAAACAATTTGAGGAAATGGAACCTATTATTTGTGAAAATGAATTAACGTGGAAAGAAAGTATATGTAAGGAAGCAAAAAAAATAATAGAACAAAAAAGATCTGTATTAATTATTTGCAAAACGGTTGAAGAAGTTGAAAATTTACACAGAGCGTTTGACACAGAACTTCAACAATATATTCACACTTACACACGTGATTATGAAGAGTTTCGTATAGCTAAAGATTTAAAACAAAAGCAAATTATTATCGCTACAAATTTGGCTGGCCGCGGAACAAATATTATAATAAATGAAGAGTTGAAACAATCCGGAGGACTTCATATTATATTAACCTGTTTATCCAGTAATGTCCGAGTTGAACAACAAGCATTTGGTCGAGCTGCTAGATGCGGCGATAAGGGATCCGGTAGATTAATTATCATGAACTTAAATGGTCAAGAATATATAGGTTCAAAAATTATGGATTTTAAAAGAAAACGTCATTCTGATGAATTTCAACGAATTTCCGATATTAAAACTTATTATGAAAATCGGATAAAATTTGAGGAAAAGTGTTTTGAAAAATTTAAAGAGGCATATAAGAAATTTTCAAATTCTATTTCATCTGGTAATTCTTTTTGTGACGCAATTCGCGAGGGAATCGAAATCTGTAAAAAAACTTTACCATGTGTTTCCGTTATTGATAACGCTTTAATAAAACCTATAATGGGTTCAAATTCATTAAAAAATAAATTGATGAATGAAAAGAAAGAATTATTATTGCAGTGTTGTTTAGATAAATGGTCATTATGGTTAGACAAAAATGGTTTAAATTTAAAAAATATGAAAAAAGATAATAACATAGAAAAAGAACTTGAGAAGTCTTTAAATATCTTTTTAGATCAATTGGAGCACAAAGGTCTAGATCATGATGAATTGGATAATATATTAAAATTGGTTAAATATAATCCAATTAAAATTATTAAGCTGGGAAAATATTATTTAAAAAAAGCTGAATTTGATATTGCAATTACATTATTTGACGAAGTAATTAAAAAAGAACCAAATTTTTGCGAAGCAGCACATTATTATAAGGCATTTGCTATAGTAAAAAGAATTAATAACACAGGTAAAATAAAAGAATTTAAAAATGAATTAAGAAAAGCTGAAATATTATTTAATGAACGTATTATTCATACTATATCATACGCCCATACTATTGATTGCATGAAAGAATATAATGAGAATAGTATTATTCAAATTGATTCGTACAAAAAACAAAAAAATAGTTTAATTAACTTATATTTAATGTATTTACAAACAATTGTTAACATTTTAGGTGATGTTGTAAGTCCAAATTCGTTTATTTCAAATACTATTGACGAAAATGAAAGCAACAAAATATATGAAGATTTAATTGGTAATGGTATTTTGAAAGAATCAAAAATAAAAAAAAATAAAGTCACTGATGATGAGCTTAATAAAATTATAATAAACAAAAATAATAATAATAGTGATATGTCTCATGGTAATTATTGTTCATTAACAAACAAATTAAAAGATTTTCTTTTAAGTTATGACAAAGATGGAAAAATTTCTGATTTAAATGAATTTATTAAAGGATTAGAAAATAATTTAAAATTACCTGGTAGAGAATTATTTTGGGAATTATTATTAGAAAAAAATATTTTAATTGATGAAATTAAATATGTTAAAATTGATTCAGAAAAATTAAAAACAAACGATGGAGAATTATTGAAATTGATCGAAGAAAAGATTAACTCGAATGACAAGAATAATATTAATTGTGATTTAAATGAAATTTTTTTTGATGAAAAATGGTTAACAGAAATAGAATTTTCTAACGAAATTAATAAAAATAAAATAATTTGTGAAAAAAATATACTATTGGAAATTATTGAAAAAAATAAGTTTGATTTATTATTTAAAAATGATATAATCTCATGTAATCAAAAAGCAAAAATAAATTTGAATAATACTGATAATATATTATTACCATTTTATGACTCAATTAAACTAGATGATTTTATTCAAAAAGCAAATATTAATGAAATTGATGCTAAACTTATTATAAAAAACCTTATAAAACTTGGAGCTTTAATTGAAGTGAATAAGTTAAATAATAATGAAAATATCTTCAAATTAAATATAAATTATAACGAAATAAATGATATTGAAATTGAGCCAGCAGTTTATGAAAAATCCATCAAAGAATTATTACATGAATGTTTTATATATAGAGGAGCTCTTCAAAGAATTCAACAACAACAACAACAGCGACAACGACAACAGCAACAAGAAAAACAGGAAAATGAAAATGAAGATAATTGTTCTTTAATTTTTTTAAATTTAGAAATTAATTTACACAAAAAATTATTTTCTGAATTATTGGATCGAAAAATTATTAAACTTTCTTCAGTTTCAAAGAATAGTAATGGTTATAAAAAAAAATTAAAAAAATTTTGTAGAACTTTAAAATCAAAAGATGAAAATTCTATCACACAAATTTTAGATAAATTAAGTTCATTTAAAAATTTAAAAACACCTGATGGTGAACTAAAATCTCTAGAACAGTTTTGTAATCAAGAATTTGAATTATTAATGCCAGAAGAATTGAATATGTTTTATTCAAATGAATTAGACTTATTTATAGAGCTAATAGAAAAGAAATATACATGGAAAATGATCTTTGACAATGCAATAATTACAGCTGTTGGATTAGTTGAAGTTGTAATTGGTGCTGCATTGACCTTTTGTACCTTTTGGTTTGATGTTGGAAATATGATCATTAACGAGGGAATAAATGATCTTATGTATGTTGTCGACAGTTTGTTGTCCGGTAAGTTTTGCTGGGAAGATTATACATATTATAAAATTGTGAATGTGGGTATGTCAATAGCTACTTTTGGTTTTAGGAAACTGTATTCCAGAAATATTAATCAGCCAGTTGGTGCTAAACAATTGTTTCATCCTGGTAATGATATTGGTAGAAATACGACACAAATAACGCACATAAATGATACTGGAAAAAAATTAACTACAGAAATATTTAAAAAATATGTTTTCGAAACTATTGAAAAGGGTGTTGTCAGTTCTTTTTCTAAAAAACAATCTGACATTACGATCCAACGTTATTTGGTAGAATTAGCTGATAAAATAACTTCTAAAGTGTTATTAGATATCAAAGAAGCAATTGATAAACATAAAATTTGGGAAGGATTAGATAAAATGCATAGTAATGTAGGTGAAGAAAAAACACGAGAATTTGTAAAAAATATCACAAAAGAAATTTTTGAAAAACTGAACTACTTTAAAAAAATTAGTCTGACATTTTCCCGAATAGTTAGCGATTTAATTAATGAAGAAGAAAAATCTAATAAAGGAAGTTCCGGGAATGATAATAATGGCTATAATGAATTATTAAGGTTGTTTAAAAATATTTTTAATAAAAGTATATTTTGGTTTGAACGTGGTATTGAACTTTGTAGCGTTAGTGATTTAGTAAATAATTTTTTAAATAAATTGTGGGAAGAAATGAAGATAGAAGAATACAAAACTAAATCAAAATACGGTAAAATGAATGATGAATTTAAAAAAGAAATATCCGATATTTGGAATAAATTACTTAATGAAAATACTGGATCAATAATATCACAAAAAATTAAAGCCTCAGCGATCAAAAAAGGATTAAATCATTTTACACAATCTGAAGAAATAATTAAAAAAATATACTTCAACTATAACCAGCTTAGTAAATTTGCGAAAATTAGAGAAAACAATGAAAAAACGATAAATAATACCATCAAAATAAAAAATGAACAGAATTGTAGCAAATTAGCAATAATAGAAGACATTATAGAAAAATATTTTAAAATTTTATCAGATTTATCCACTGAAACTAATAATCCTGAGTTAATAGCGCTTATAATTGAAGAAGGTATTCCAATGAACAATATATGTGCTATTGTAATTACAAAAATATTAGGAAAAGATATTGGTACATTTCAAAATGTTTTAAAAATGCTTCTTAATTGTGAAGGTTACAATTCAAATAAAGATTACTTATATCACGCTCTAACAAACCCTCAACTAAAAGAACAAATCAAACCTTATGAATTGAGCAGAAAGGAGGTAGCAAAATGTGTTAGAGAAGATCCAAAAATACGGGATTTCATTAAGGATTATAAACATCTTGTTGAATTTGATACAAAGAGTGGTATTATTAATGGTAGCACAAAAAATCTTGATGAATCAATTTTAGTGCTAGATAATGTGATTCTAAAGTCAACCGTTAAAGATTTCATTAGAATAGCGGGAAATAATGAAAATGGTATTAAAGTAAAATGTGCTTGGGATGATGTTTTTAGATTATCAAAAGAAGATAAAATAGTTTTGATGTCACATAACTTGGATAAAACTCTTCTAGGTTTGTTACCGAATCGCATAAGGTTGTTACCTGATGGTATCAGGAAAATAATTCGGATGCCATTTGCAACTTTGTTTGAATCAAACAATCGCTCTCATGAACTTAGGGATGAGATGGATTGCCTTGAAAGTCCTGACAATCTTTATTTGGAAAAATTAACAAAACGTTTGAAATTGATTAGTGAAATGATGGAAGATGTTGTAAAACAAAATAAATACGAATTCGAAGATGATTTCAGAGATAAAATTATTGAACATATGAGAATATTGCGTAATTTAAATGCTGTCGAAAACTTTCGGGCAATTAGTTTCAATCCAAATCAATAGATTTAGAACCAGATAGACAAAAATAAGGGGCATAAAAAAAATCGCTTTTTTGTGTTTTTTTTTTTTTTTAAGATTCTCTTGTTTTTTTTCCACAAATAAATTATTATAGTTCTTATGTGTATAAATGTTTAAACGCTTTCGAATTTCGAAATTTCACAAAAAATGTTTTCTTTTTAATAATATCAAGGCTTACTTAATTTAATATTGCGTGTCTCGCACTAGAATGATCTTAGACTTTAGAAATCCTTGATTATATTCTAATTATGTTTATCGAAAAAATTGTAAATGTAAAATTTATTTGTGTTTTAAATTTATCTTTACCTACACAATACACTAATGTAAGAGATTATACGTTTATTAAATGTTGCATTTTTTGTTTTGACAAAAGTGCCTAATTTTTCAGTTTCGAAAATTAATAAAAAACTAATAAAAAGACTCATAAAATTTTAATGAATTATTCTTTTTAACGAAATGTCTTACATAATTAGAAACTTCAAAAATATGCTATTCTTTAGTTTGATGTAATCTAATTTATTGATTAAAATATCAAAAAACAATTATTATTTAAGAATATACATTTAAAAGTATAATGTGAGAAAACTTAAAAAGAGATTGAAAAAATGTTAGTCAAATATTGACAAAAAAAAACTTCTTTTCTGTAATTATACTTTCTACGATATTTGAATATAAGTACTTAGGTATAGTACGATTCAAATCACTTGACCAATGAGCTTTTAAGAGAGGGTAAAATTTGAATAAAATTATTATACAAAAATTGCATGAGCTTTTTTCTTAAATAATTTCCCCTAAATTTTGTATGCATTTTTTAATGGAAAGGGAAAGCTTTGCATAACGGATTGGTCAAGTGATTTGAATCGTACTATACACAAAAATTTTTAATTGTAAAATTTGTTCCGTTAAATGTTTTTCATTGAGACTTTTACATAGAAAACACTTAATAATTCAGAAATAATATTATTAATTTTAATTTCATATATATTTATAGGTACACAATTCATATAGTACGATTCAAATCACTTGACCAATGAGCTTTTAAGAGAGGGTAAAATTTGAATAAAATTATTATACAAAAATTGCATGAGCTTTTTTCTTAAATAATTTCCCCTAAATTTTGTATGCATTTTTTAATGGAAAGGGAAAGCTTTGCATAACGGATTGGTCAAGTGATTTGAATCGTACTATAATAATATAGGTATGCATTTTTTTAATGTAATTTTAAAATATTTCAAGTAAACGCCTAAGTCAAGTCTCACAGAAAAAAGTAGTTTGAAAATAGATTTTTTTTTTTTAAATTATTATTTCAATATCTAGTTTCTTGTAAATTAATATACTTTTCATTAAATAATGTGACCAAACGTATAATCAAAGTAGCAATTATAAATTTCCAAAAATATAAAAAAAAACAACTCACATGTTGGAAGGTAATTTTATAAATATTGTTGCAATTTAAAAATTAAAGTTTTGAATTTTTATAAAATTTTATGTATAACTATAGTATATTTTGTTTTAAGAGAAATTATGAATTATTAGATTTAAGTTAAAATTTTATTTTTCAAAATGCAGAAAGCAAAGTTCCAGCTTTTTTTTTGAAAATATTCTATGTAAGTTATTTGCTTTTTCTTATTTTATGTTTTAATAAAAATTTAATTGGCCAACATTTTTTTTTTAGCTGGCAACCATCACTAGGAATTTACATGTGTAGATTTATGTTATCGACTGTTGAAGATAATAAATTGTTTTTTGTTTTTGTGCGATCTGCTATTGATAAACATCAATGTACATTTGGTCAAAATGTTGAAGGTAAACAATATTATTTTTTGCTTTAAAATCTGAAAATTTTGGTCTTTTATAAGTTTAATTCGTTAAATATTTTCTTATTGTATTAATATTTAATATATATTTAAATAAAAGACATGACGGCAAGAATTTCAAATTTCTAATGTATTTTGTTAGCATAAATTTTTTTGTTATTGTGAATTCTTATTACAATGATAAATTTACACTTACAATATATAGTACGATTCAAATCACTTGACCAATCCGTTATGCAAAGCTTTCCCTTTCCATTAAAAAATGCATACAAAATTTAGGGGAAATTATTTAAGAAAAAAGCTCATGCAATTTTTGTATAATAATTTTATTCAAATTTTACCCTCTCTTAAAAGCTCATTGGTCAAGTGATTTGAATCGTACTATATTAGGAATTTGAAAATTATGTGCGGTAGAAGAATAAACGTAATACAATATCTGTAGTTCTAATTAAGATTTTTAAATTCTGTAAGTTAAAAAAACATCAGAGTTTCAAGTTTGGTTTTTTTCTACTAGTTTCCGTTTAATATTTTTGAAATAATCAAAAAAATTTAAAACTTTCAAGTTTAGGAATTTTAATTTATTAAAACAAAATCATAATGAAATGCTCCATAAAGGGCCGACTTCAACTTATAAAAAAAAAAGTGGCATATCTTTTCACGAGCAAATCATAAATATCTGTTTTTTATTCCTAACTACTTGTAAAAACATTTAATTAAGTTTAAATAGAAGGTTTCAATTTCAAGCGAATATGTTTTTTAAAAGGTATTGAATTTTAACATTAAAATTTTATATAACCAAAATTTAGAATTTATTGATAATAAACCAAAGAACATAGCATTTTGAAGATTTTTGATTCAAAAAATCATTTTGAATTAGATTCAGAACCTTACAACCAACTTTGCCAACAATATTTTTAAATTTAGATTATCTCGAAATGTAAGCGTAAAGACCATGAAAGAAAAGTATTAATTTCTTATGTATTTTAGTGAAAATGTAGAAACTTTATTGTGCGATAATAACGATAATAATAATTCAGTTGAAATCCCTTGTGAAGTCCTTTTCTGATTGGAAATATTTTTAAAATTTGTTCCTTAAAAATAAATGTATTCTTATTACTTTGTCTTTAAATAATAATAATTTAGCAACATTTTTTATTGATTATAACCAAAAATATTTTAATACAAGATGTAGATTAAAATGTCTTTGTTATAACGTAAATTAATAAATAAATGAAACTTTTCTAAATACCCACTGAAAAATGGGAAAAAAAGATTGCCAAAAATATACACATACATGAGTATCATTTTTTATTCATATAGTTTTAGAATTTTTGTATGTAAATATAGTTATATCAAAAGTTATATAATATATTATTAACAAAATTCTGTTTTTTCCCAATTTTTGCGAACAGTTAAAATCGTAGTTATGCAACATATATTAATATACAATATATGTATAAGTTGTATAATTTTTTGAATCGTTTTCCATCAAAAATGTAAGAACGGACTATATTTTTATATGTTATAAACTAATGAACTAACTAATCGATTTAATTCCAAAATATATCTCATTCACTTTCACTTCGATTTAAATTTGGTATTATCATGTAGGGGTTCAGAGTTCGAAGTTCTCAACGAGCCAAGGATCTAAATAATTTTCATATAAAATTTATATAATTTTACATTTTTATTTTATTTTAATGGAATCCGATGAAAATTGTGTTGGGTAGATAGATTAGAGAAATTTAAAATGGTAAGACCCAGATTATTTCCAAGGGTTCGAACTGGGCTCTAGATTTCCATGAAAATTGTTATTTGATATTCGTAGTGATGGAACCAAAAAAATTATGTTTACCCTGGTTGTGTTGTGACCAATGTATCTTAAAAGTAAATTATCTTAAAACGAAATTCTAAAAAAAAAACACACGAAGCAGTCATAGATCTGAGTCGAATGAAAATGAATTTTTACCCCCTACAGAATTACTCAATAATATCATACAACGCGCCTAAAGAAGTATTAACTTCAAAAATAATAATAAATCCGAGAATAAATCTAATATCACATTAATGATTAGTGCCCAACTGAAACAATAATATTTTTTTTACATTTCTTTTACATTTCTTCACAATATATTTTTTCTCCACAGAATGATGATGAAATGAAATCAATAATTGCCTAGTGACAATTTGAAAGTAACACAAATTGCAAATTTTATTCAATAAAATGTAAGGAAATTTAATGTTATAATACTTGAACAAGAAAACTCTTAGTGAACTTTTTTTTTTATTTTTTTACAGGGATTTGTTTCAAATAGTTATTGTATGAACCAATGCAATTATAATGATTATTCATTTTTTTGAAATATATTTTTTTTTGATTTTATTTCTTTTAATATTGTATTTATCAAACATATATTCCAAATGGTTCGCTTATTTACATATCCCATTTATAATTTAATTTTTTAAAAATATTATCGTTATGCTTTTGTTCTGCTTTAGAATAAATAAATAAATTTTGTAGTAGGTATATTTAAATCAAAAATCAAAATACTTTTATTTTTCAAATGTTCCCAACTTTCATACCTTTTAATAATTATTACTCATATAAAAAATAAAAGATTTTTTTAAATTTAATTTTGGTTTTATTTCATCTAAATAAGTTTTTTTTTTTTAAATAAGATTTTCAATTTCTAAATTAATTTTACATATTTTAATAACTAATAATATTTTCGTTCACATTTTTTTTTATTTTTGATTTCTTAAGAATTTTTTTTTATTATTTTTTTTTACCTTGTTAATTAATAAATATGGAATGTTTTTAACTAAGACTAAAAAATCTAATTAATAATTCGGTAAAAAAACATAGAGTGAAAATGGTTTTTTTATTAATGTAATATTTTATTCTTTATATATTTTATACTTTATTTTTTGTTTTACAGCGTTAAATTTATAAATTTTATTTTTTTTATCTAATCTATGATTAAAAATATTTATAATTAATTTTTCATTTTATAAATACATTAATTATAATTTTTTTAATATTACAAATTCACTCAATAAATTTAATTAATTACACTCATATTATGCAACAGTCAAGTTAGACTTGAGTGTTGTTAAGCTTGGGAATAATCCAAACAATTCAAATATTTTTTGACAATTGTGTTAATTATCGAAATATTCATATTGCTTACATTGTATTATGCTTACAATATCTGTGTCACAATGTAGTGACAGAATTGATTTCTCAGTGTCTGTGTATTGAATTGTCTGTGTATTGGATTTTAGAATATTAAAACAAAATTTAACATTCTTTTTGTTATTTTTTCTTAATTTATGGAAACAATTTTATATACTAATTTTAATTATTTTTTCTTTTAGTTTATTCTCTTAAAAGTAGGCTTTTTGCCAAGTACTTCATTATTTTTAAACTAATCAAATGTTTATTGTAGTAAAAAAATCATTTATGGTAAAACAAAGTAAAATTAAAAAAACCCATATTGAATTTGCTTAATTTTCAATAATCTTTTCAAAATTCATTTATTTTTATTTTTACATTTTTCAAAATTCTTTCACTTAGGTTGAATTAAACTCAAAGTAAGTTGAAATAAGGAATTTGTAGTTATTGTACATTTTAGCATTTAAATGTATAAAAAAATACATAAATATTGATTATCTAATTATTAATAATGCAATATGCAAACTATGAATTATTTTTATAATAATAAATAATACAAAAAAATACAATAATCTTATTACTTTTACTATTGAATGTTGTAGCGTTTAATACTTATTTTTCCTTAATTTCATTTATATAAATATTTTTATATTCATTTATTTTTTTTAATAATAATCAATGTCTTCTTTTTAAATTTGTCTGATAGCTTGTTTTACTCTTTGAGATCTAAATTTATACAAAAACTGGGATTTTTTTTATTTTTGCCTTTATCTGCAAAAGAAATTTTTTTTTGTAGTAAAAATCAAACTTTAATTATTTAATTTAAATTTTTATGATTTTAAATTTTAATTTGTTTAAAATATTTTTTATCATGCGTACACTGACAGGGTTATGTTAAAGCTGCGACAGACGATAAGAGCTCCAATATAAGAATGGATAAACAATAAGAGCTGCTGAAGCGGCGACACCAAATACATATATATTTCTTAGTTAATGCTAGTATCGTTGCTCTTGTCACTTATCGCTGCTCCAACATATTTTGTTTTTAAAAATGAAAAAATCCATAAAGGCAAGAAAAGCAGCGAAAAAATTTATTAATAATGTTTTAATAAAGACTTGAATATCCAATATTTGGATGACAATTGATTTTTACTGTAGGTACTTATATAAATTATGTGTTTTTGTAAAATAAAAACCGATTGATTTTTATTCATTTATTTTTATTAATAATTTAGTAAGTGTATTATTTTCCCATGTAATTTACTGTTTTTTTTTTTTAATATGAAAAGTAATTAGTAATAAATCTCATACGTATATTGCCAATATTTTTGTTTTGATGAAACTAAAAAAATAATAATGATAAAAAATGTATTCAAATACACAGATAGGTAGAATTATTAAACAGTATTTATCACAAACATTTTGAAATCTAAAAACGAAATTTAATTTTTTTAATCAAACTTTACATATGAGTACATATTTCTATTTTCAATGTTTTTCTTCATAACGATTACCCGCTGGTAAAATAAAATTTTAAAATAAAAAAATTAATGTTAGGTAAAATTTTTGGTAGTTTTATTTATGGTTAAAATTTTTTTTTTAAATATATCGTTACATATACATATACAATGCATATACGCGCCGTCAGAGCCAGTAGTCTTTTTCATTTGCAGTTGCTCAAATATCATTTTATGGGATAGACTTGAAAATGGGACTTACAGTCGCAATCCTTTTAATCTATTACAATTCTAAATTATTAATTTTTGTAAAAACATTTGAAATTATATAAGTTTGTTAATGGTTTGATTAATCTAGAATATAATTACAGTGGTATCAATATGAAGAAACCATTATTGTAGTTATTATTTTAATAACGATCAAAGAAATTAGAATTAGGATTAGAATATTCAACTTTACCTTTTTGTTTTCTTTTGTATTAAATTAAATTTGTTTAATTCTAAGGAATGATATGTTTATCAAAGTATATAACTACATTATTATTAATACTTAATTAAATTTGATAATTTTTAATAATCTATCTTATAATATGTCTATTATATTATGTATTTAACTTATTCATATACATATACATATTTAGTTTTCTATAATTATAAAAAATTTAACTAATATTTTTTTTTTAAGTAGATTCAAAACAATTTTATTGGTCATATTTTTTCTAAAGTAATAAAAATAAAATATTTAAAAAAAAACCATATATTTTTTGTCATAAAGTGTAAACATTAAAAATGAATTTCAGGAGGTGAAATAATATCTTAATCCAAAATCTAAAAAAAAGGATCAAACAAAATTATGATATTATCATTTAAAAAAAAATACGTAGTGGAAGCAAAGATTTTCTGAAAAATAACATTTGAACCGAATTACAACCAAATAATAATATATTTTATATATATTTATTGAGAAGAACATTCTATAAGTGTTACCATACACTTAATAACCATATCGTCGACAATAATTTTCTACTACATATATCCCTAAAGAAAGAAAAATGTTAATAATTTTTGAATATGAAATTCAAATTGAATTATATGTTTTTTAAAACTATATAAATAAAAAATTATATGTCAGGATCAGAAGACTTTTATAAAAGAAACATTTCGCCGCAGTTGTATTATATTTGTCTGTGATATTACTTAAATACATACATCAGAGTAGATGAGGAGGAAAAGCCTAAGCAAATAACAAATAAATTGAATTAAAATTGAAGACTATTTTGATCGCAAATCAAAATTAAGAGAAACTTCAAAATACCAATTAGTTAATTAAAGAAAAAAAAAATTTTTTTTAAATTATTTTTCTGTAACAATGTAAATAATTTTTAATCTAAAACTAAAAATATTTATGATATAAATTTTTCTAAATCATTTAATTTCATTAATTTTCCTAATTTATGCATATTAGAAATATTATTTTCTACCTAATATATTATTTAAATTAACATTTTATTTAAATTAAATATTTAACATTTCAAAAAAAAAAATTATTATTTATAGTACCTACATTGATTTAATTTCACATTATTTTATTAACTTATTTATAGTTATATTTTTTAAGGTTATTTTTTTTTTCAAAAAATTTTTTTTTTGTAAATCTAGAAGAATAGAGTTTTTCTTTTGTTTATTAAAGGCATTTTAAAAATTTATAATTTACATATTTTTTTCATTAAATTTTCTATCTGTTTTTCACATATTTTTTGTTATTATTTAGTTAGACAGAAATAAGTAAAACTTTAATATCAGTTTGACATAAACACAATATTACTATTACATTATTAATAATATAATAATTTATTTAATCATATTAATTATATTTTATTGGTGTGATAAAAAGTGATGTCATAGTCAAGTCAAACATACAATTAGAGCTTAAAAAATATAAAAAATCTTCAATGCTAAAAAAAAATGTTTATTGTAGGTTCTCTAATTGTGGAAAGAAAAAATGAAGAAATAAGGTTTTTTTTTCTAAATTTTGAATTTAAAATTGCAATTTATGCTAGACTGATATTATTTCGTAGATTTTTAGAAGAATAATATTGATTGATATTAATTGTTAGGACTAAGGATAATAAAGATGTATTGAATTTGTATTCTCCTATTAACATAATGTCGATAAAACTGAGTTTGAGGAAAACTTTCTCATAACTGTAAAAATATAAAAATATTAAAATTTATTTTCTTATTAATACTCACATTATTAGTTTTCAACTGACATATAAATATATTTTGGTGTTTCTTAACCCTTTCAAAGACGCGGAACACAATTATGTATATATTTTTCTCGCGGAACACTAACATTAAAAATTTTAAATTCGGTATTTAGCAAGAACTTAAAATTAATGAATAATAAAAAATCGAATATAATTTAAAAAAAAAGATATATGTATTAATTAAAATTAAAAAGGATAAATTATTACATAGTTTTAAAAAATAAATTCTGAAAATGAAATTAATCAAATAATGAACGTAAAAGTACGTAAAAGTATCTTTCTTAAGTTTCTAATTTTCAATAGATTTTAAATTGAAATTTCGCAGAACACTTGGACCATATTCGCGGAACTCCAGCGTCCCACGGAACACCGGTTAAGAATCACTGAATTAAGGGATAACACAAATTTGTAAATTATTATCGTTGTCTCGGAATTAAAATCAATCAATTTAGATATTAAGGATAAAAAAACTTTCGTTCTAAATTTCGATTTTTTTTTTATTTTCAGGAATAATATTAAATATTTTAGTTTTATATTTTTTTTTTTTCAATTTTATACGATCCAAAATATTAATTAGTACGATAATTCGAAGTGCGATATTTTCGAAATTTGTTTTTGTTTTCAAAAAAAATCTAACTATGCGTCCAATTCATAAATAAATTTAGAAAGTATTAATTAACTTGATGTACAGTTATACGGATCTTCAGTTCGAAAATTAGGATGATCCTCAAAAGGTTTTATTCCAGCTTTTTTCTTTTCATCTCTAATTTTTTCAACAGCTGTCATAACTCTTAAAAAATTTTCACCAGCTAATTTTTTCAGATCTTCAATTGACCAGCCTTCACCCAATAGTTCAGCGAATAATGTTGGATATGTTGAAACATCTTCAAGTCCTTTCGGTGTGCTAAAAAAAAAATAAATAAATTAATTACTAATTCGATAAATGTCATTTTGTCATTCTGAAAAAGCATATTATATTTTGGAAAATATAAAATTTCTATAAAAATACCAAAAAAAAAAAATTTTAAAATAACAAATTTGTTAGTGTAACATGTAACATTATATCCAAACATTACAGACACTTATATAATTGTTTGCGAAAATTTAATATTTTTCGTTCCCAAAAAAATTAATTAGAAAAGTTGATTAATAAATGTAAAGATTAATATAATAATGCTAATATTCAATTTAAATGATTTGATTAATTTTCGAGTTTACCGAAAAACTCCGAATATTTTTGCAAAGGTGCAAAAGGGGAATCTTCGTCAAAAATTTTTTTTTCTACAATAGTCGAAATAATTTTGTCGCTTTCCAAAAATTCCACAACAAAAAAAGCCTTGATGAAAAATTATGCATATTATTTTTATTACATAATTCCATAGATCACCAATTGTTTTTTTTTCCAATTGAAATTAAATATCATTGGTGGAGAATTTAATGAAAATTTAATGAATGAAGGGAAAATTTCGTATAGTTTTTTTAAATTCATGTATTTAGAGTCACCTGGTACACAGATGTTACACCGCTTTTAAATGTAGTGCACCTATAAATTATGCGAAGAGTTAGGTTCTTTTTTTTTTATTTTTCATTTAATAAGGGAAATTTATGCTCAATTTCTAGCACAATAACCTAACTAAATTTATTTGTAAAATTATTTTTTCTTAATAATATATAATTTAATAAAGGATTCACAATGTAAATTTATTCGCTATGAACATTTTATTAAAAAAAAAACATATGTATATCTGGTTCGCGGGCAATTCGTCTAAAACAATTCGTCTAAGCTCAATTCGTCTAAAACAATTTGTCTAAAACAATTCGTCTAAAACAATTCATCTAAAACAATTCGTCTAAAATCAATTTGTCTAAAACAATTCGTCTAAAATTAAGTAGTCACAAAATTCGTCCACAATCAGGGATTACAACCCTATTTAACAAAATTTTGCATGTAAATTGCGCGCACATGCAAAATTTTGTTAAATAGGGTTGTAATCCCTGATTGTGGACGAATTTTGTGACTACTTAATCTTAGACGAATTGTCCGCTTATTCCGTTTTACTCAAATTTAATATTAAATTAAATATTAAAAATATGATAAATGAAAATTTGTTTTCTTTTTAAATTTAAATTGAATAATTTAGTTGAATTTGATACAATATAGTTTTAATAATTAATTTATTTCAAACGATTTTCCTTCTGAAACGAACTACTTTAGAAGAACTGTTATTAGATGAAAAGTTTTTAGACTAATTGTTTTTAGACGAATTGCCTTTTTAGACGAAATTTTATTAGATGATTAATTTTTAGACTAATTGTTTTTAGACGAATTGCACTTTTAGACGAAATGTTATTAGATTAATAGTTTTTAGACTAATTATTTATAGACGAATTATTTTAGACGAATATTCCAGGTACCTGTATATCTATTTATATTTTGCGTGATTATGAAAAAAAAAATCAATATATGTGCATATTTTGTTTTGATTAAAATAAATTGCATTTCAATTATAAATATTTTTTTTTATTAAAATCTTCTTGTTAGAGTAACAAATGTTGATGAACATTTTGTCAGTGTGTCATCAGAATAAGTATAGCTTAAGAGCCGGAAATCCATATATTTCAATTTATCAAATATATATGTATTGTATTTGTATATAATATATCAGTGACAAGAAAGAAAATAATATCTTGCATTACAAGTGGGTACAGATTAAATCAAGCATAATTTGTTCGCAAATTACATACGTTGCAGAATTTCTTAAAGGTGTCCTAAAGAGAATAAATAAAAAAAAAAAAATGTTTGATTTTAAACAATTTTAAACAAAGGTTATTTAAAATATTATCTTATCTTTGCTTACAATGAAAAAATAGAAATTTTGATAATCTATAATATCAGAATAGTTTTAAAGTATTAAATAATAAACGATGTTAAATTTTTAAACGCTGAATAAAAAAAAAATTACTTTAAGTGTCTTTAATACGTATGCAAGTTGAAACATTCAAAATATTTGGAATTTTGAAGCAACGAATCCTTAAATGTATGATGTCAATTATATAAAATGAAACCCAATTTTAAAAGTATTAATTTTGTTATAGGCATCCAAACCATCTAAAGAACTTCCATACATTCACAAATGAAAAGTTAAATGTCCGCACTTACATATAGATGGATATGGTTTTTATCTTTGTTCCATGGAAATTATGTACGAGAATTTTTCAAATGATTGAAAAAAGAAAAAGCTATAGTTTTCATTTAAATTCAGTCTCGAGAGCAATCAACGAACAATCTAATGGAAAATAATTCACAAAAAAAAATCAAAATAAAATCATAAAATACTAAATTGAAAATTTGCAGTCTAAATGTGACAAATTCTGAAAATTCTTTATTCTACGGAAGTTTGGAAACATATAAAATTAAAAACTTTTTTAATTGCTCTAGTTACAAATAATTAATTATTTTCATATATAAAATGAATATAAAATTTTATTCATAAAGTTTTTTTTTTTTTATTTTAATTTTTTTTCTTACTACATATGTACAAAATAAAACAGCATAATTAAGCTCATTGATGTTTTATAAGTAACATAAAAAAAAATATAAAAATTAATTAACTTCCACCTTTGGGCGGAAATGTAAGGCTTTTTGTTTTATATTTATTTTGAAAATCAAAATATCAGAACAAAAAAAAAACAATCTTTCAATAAATTTAAATAATTCAGGGGAAAACAAAAGTTATCAGTTTAGCATAAATTGACGCGCTAAGTTTTTTTTTTCTTTTTAAGGTTTCCTCTTTTTGATTTGATAAAAAAGGCAGAAATTATTTTCGCGATATTCATTAAATGTAAAAAAAAATATATTAATATTTAAATTTAAAATCGTGTAGAAAGAACATTTTTGAAAGAAAAAAAAGAAAGAATTGCTTGAACTTAAAATAGTTGTTAGCCAACACAAAAAATTTGATAAAAAAGTCATAACACTGCAATGCGAGGTTTTATCAATTGCATTATGTACATTATATTCTCAGATTTGAAATTATTAAACATATTTGTAATTTTATATTTTTGTAAACTATACCCAACAATATTTATTGAACATAACAATAATATTCAAACTAGGTATACCCAGCAATATTTATTGAACATAACAATAATATTCAAATTTAGATTTTATTATCACAATTGAGAGTCGTTCATTGCATTCATTGGGATATAAAGATACATTATTACAATTAAATGAAGTATAAAACCAATAATATATGTATATTTTTTTTCAGATAATGAGATAACATTATAATAATTATCTTTATTTTTTTTTTATGCAAAAAATGTAATAAATATTTGAACATAATTATTAGTTTTGAATTTTTATTTTATTTTTATTCATAATTAATTTGTCCAGGTAAATTCATAATAATGATAACTATGTTATTGGGAGTAGAATGAAAATAAAAGAAAATCATATATATAATATAATTTGAATGGTAAAATAAATTATAACTTAATGGGATATAGTTTCATGACAAAAAAAAAACACACACAATTCACACATTTTATCAGCGCCTTAAAACAAAAAAAAAAGAAGATAATTCTCGCTCTTTGGAAGTTCTTTGAAAAATATAGAAATACTTAAAAGAGTATTTATTGGTTTCACGTTTGAGCTCTGTTTTATTTTTTAATTAATTTCACCAATAGATAGCAAAAAAAATAATTTTTATAAAATTATTTTAAGTGAATTTTCTGATTTAGTTACATGAGATGAAATTTATTACGAATATAATGTATTCTGTATATACACAAAATATACTAAAAGTAAATTTCAATGTACATAAAATAATTTTTATTCTTCTGTAAATTTAAAATTTGATTCGATAAATCAATAAATTATAGTCTCAAGAAATTTATTTCCAACTATTGCCTATAAATTTTTATAACAAATAACTATTAAAACATAAATATTTTATCTTTACTTCCTTTTTATTCTTTTTATTTTTCGTAATTCAGAAGTTGAAAATTTTAAATTTATCTGTATTGTGAGATTATTGATTTGTTACAAAGATCATAATTTCAAATTATCATATTATTGTTTTCTACTATACATAATCAAATATACATTTATTTTATAATTGCATTTTCAAAAATATCTTGAACATACGCCGACCGTTCTCGCTTCAATACACGTACTATAGTGTTCTATAGTAGGTAATAATTTTGATATATACAGTGATAATTTCATTAATTTTCTTCTTCTATATGTATATAGGAAAAATCTAGATATCGACCAATTAAATATTAGCTTGAGCAATCTTGTTATTTTTATAATTTTTTATTAAATAAATAATATTTCAATTGGTGTTTATTGAAAATGTTTGCAGAAATGTCAATTAATGACAGGTCGTATGTTTACAGGTACTTTTAAGATGTGTGCTATTGTTGCTGGTTTGTAAATATTTCACAAATTGCAAAAGAACAACCACAAAATACCTTTGAAGTGGCCAATATTATTAGTCGTGATATATTCAAACTTAACCATGCGTTAATATTTTAAAAGATCTTAAGGACTTAATTTTTATGTGTGAATAAAGGCAGATCCATGTAGTATTGACATACATTTTCTTATGACCAAATATAGTCACAATAATTTTACATTGTAGAGAAAGAATAACTTTATAACTCGAAAAATTATAAAAATTAATTTTTTTTTCAACTTTTCGATGTTATTAAACTTCAAATTAATAACAAATCCTTTGTAAAATTCATAAATTATAGAGGTAGAGAGAAGTATGTACATGAAAGCATGAATCAGATAACTACAAACAAGGTGAAAATTTGCTAACATTAAATTAAATGAAAATTTATGGTCAAAATTTTCAATTTATTACTTTCTTTTATTTTATCATAGACAAAAAAAAAAAATAGAAATTAATGATAAACATTTAAAAAGCATAAAATAAATTTGGTTATCAGCCAAATCGACTAAGAAAATAACCTAGAAGTCATAAATCACTATGCGAAAATCAAAAAAATGTACATACAAGAAAATTATTTGTGCCATACTATTTATACTTAAAAGAAAAATCATAAGTCAAAATGAAAAATTGAAAACAGTTTTTTTTTTTCAATATAAAATTAATTTTACTAACTTAAATGAAGTATGTCGATTAGAAAGATGAGCTCTTTTAAAAAAAAGTTTTCGCTTTGAAGTTTCTAGTCATGCATGCAAACACGTTGAACAATTCTGTGGCCACATGACATAACCGCTTAAGTCGAGTTAGGCGGTTATGATTTTATTGTTCCAAACTGTTGGTCCTATGATTCTACGTATACTCACAAATTTTTACGTTCCTAGCTTTACAATTAAACTTTTTACAGCCAAAAACATAATAGCCAAAGTCGTTTTTAATCTTTTATAATTTTGGAATAACAGCTTAACTCTGATTATTTTTCAGAAATCAAAAAAAAAAATTCTTATCTTAACATAATAAGTCTTTATTCCAATCATTCTTTTTTTTTTTTTAATACTTAGATTTTTTCCTAACTTAACTTTAGCCAATTTGAAACTTTAAAGATTTGAAACTTTAAACTGCTCTCCTGAAAAGTAGCAAAATCGACTTAGGCGATTATGTCATGTGCCCACAGAATTACATAAAAATTAATTAAATTATGAACACCATAATGTATTCAATTCTTTTTTTTCTGTGCTTCGGTGAAGATCTTAGAAGATTATAACTCATTTATAAAATAGGTAGGTATCGAATATTTTTTTCCTCACATTTTAATAAAAATGTATAAACTCCTATTACACACAAACATATAATAAATATGTAATGTTATACAAGTAGCTGTACACATATCTGATTTAAGAATCTGATCCAGATCCGCACTGAGCTGCTTAAAAACCATTTAATAAAATAAACAACTGAATAAAAATATTATGCATAAATGTCTGAAATGTAAATGTCTTTTATGTAAATATTATTAGGAAGGTCTAAAATTTTTTTGCAGCTATATATTTGGTTTTGTGTACTTGGTGACGAAAAAAGTATAAAGATATTTTGTATGAATTTAGATTACTATAGGCATATCACTCTATTCTATAGGATCAAAATGTACATATTCTATATATTATATCTTAATAGTTTAGTATTTATTATTTTGTTGTTGTTTAAAAACGTTCAGAACAGGCATAAAATATCACTGGAGTAACTTTGTTTTAATTTCAAAATCTTTAATCTAAAAACTTTCATTTTAAAATAATTATTTTTATGTTTTTTTTTTGCGTTACATGTTTATATTTTCTACATAAAAAAAAACATAAATCCAATTATCATAGGCATATATACTTTTAAAAATTGTTATTATTATTATTATTTTTTCTTATTTTTGTAACACTTTAATTAGACAGATTTATTGGTATTTTCTATGAAAGTAAAACATATTATATATAAAGTTTAGTTGCCTTTTCATTTTGTATTCAGGGATAAAAACATGAAAAACAGCTTAATTTTCTTTCATATTTTTCTACCTTTATGAATAATAACATATGTATAGAAAAATAGAAAATTCATTCTCATTAATAAAACAGAATGAATTGGCAATAATTTTTATTGGATGAAGGCCAATTAAAGTCATAGTAATTTAAAAAAAAAAAAAAAACAAAGAGCAGAGAATTATATTTTGTAATTTTGTCTAAGTTGTCAGCCAATGCCAATAATTCTTTTACACTATAAATCAATAAAATTATTGAATCTGTATTATACATATACTATTATATTAAACGTAAGGTAATAATGTAAGTTGATAAATATTATACATTTTACCTGTTAGTACCATGTCCGTACAATTCAATACATATTGTGCATTGTGCATACAACATAAAGTAGATGTACCTAGACTATAAAAGTGTGACTGAATAATTTGGTATAATGTTTAAATATATATAATATATAATACATTGTGTAGGACCAGATATTCAATGTGGGAAATCTTTTTTATCAACTAATTTCTATTATAAATGTAGAGAAAAGTTTGCCCATGATTTTGTTACAAATTTTTTAACACTATTTTTATTAGAAATATATTATGGCTTAAAAAATGATGAATTCGAAATCCTGATTAAAGGTATATATCTGTAGTTATTGTAGATTTATTGAATTTACCAATTGTGCATATTTATTGGATTTAAATAGGCAACAACGATCTTTGAATATAGTAAACTTGTCACCGTAACAAAAAAAATATCTTATTATGACCGAGAACTTTTACTTTTTTGTACGTTGCAACACTATATTTATTTGATTGTTTTTCACCCAATTAGTATAATCTTTTATTTATGTTTGGGTTCAACTTTGTTAAATATTTTTATTGTTTGTACGAGCTCAGCCGATATCAGCTAAAAGAAATATTTTTGTTGCTTGGGTAGTTGTTATGCTTTTTTTCCACATAAGTATTTGATTTGTTAGTCTAAAATTTATGAAACCTGTAAATATTTTGTTTTGATGAAGAGGAAAACTTTGTTTTTTTTTTGGTAAAAATGAGTTTTAGTGTTTATTTTATATTTTATTACATAAAATAAAATATTTCGAAAATAAAAGTTTTTCCAACTTTTTTTTTAAATGGAATTCTTATACTAATTTTCGTCTATTAAAGTTGGTTGGTATACTGTGTATCGTATACGAATGTATAGTAATAATAATAATAGAAAATAATTTTGTGATAAGAAAGTAATGATGTTTGTATTATTTTTATGCGTTACAAATTTAACTCAATAAAATAAGAAAACAAATCGGAAAATTTCTCAATTCTAAGACAAAATAAATGTAGGAAATGTTCGGAAAATTCGGAATAAAAAATAACTAGTAAAAAATAATAATGTTGGCATTTTGTGTTGATGGATGCGTTTAAATACAAAAATTATTAATCGACAAATATCGAATGCAAATATGGAAGTTTTAAATAGACAAACACAAAACTGTAGACATAATATTCTCAATCATCAAGTTGCTACATAACCATATAGCTGTAATATCGATTTTACTTTTAAGAATTTACCATTTCGTGTAACCTAAAAACAAATTTTCATCATTTTCAACTTAACAGATACATAAATGTTAATTAAGTATCTGTTTTTGTTTTTAAAATTTACCGATGTTGCCGTCAGCGTCAATCTATGCCGAAATGGCAGTAAAATTTTATATAAGCAGAATTCCAATAATACACCTCTGACGTAAGATGATATTCTTCCAATAATCAAGATGAATGAAGTAGGTATACCAAAAAAAATGTTTGTTAATATTTAATTTATTTGTCATCATGAACAACTTTTGTTTTGTTTTGAGTTCCTTTTTTGTGATATTTTAATTTAACTTGAACCTTCAATATAAGGTCAAAGAAATGTTCCACAACATAAATTAGTTTAAGTGTAGCAACAAAAAAATTTCTAGGTTATTTTTTTGCTTTCTTTGCAAGTCTTTTTTTTTTTCGTTAACTGTTAAAACAAATTTTGTGGTTTACAGAATTGTAAAAAGTAATGAAAACTTTCTTAAAGAAAGAAATAAGAGGAATATCTAAACAAAAAAATAAAAAATTAAATAAAAAACTTCGTAGAAAATTTGAAGAAAAACTGCTCCCATTTTACTAAAAATCAATATAATATATAAAATTACCTAAACATTTGCTAGAATCGAAAGTAATAATTATATGTAATACATATGAAAAAAAACCATATTTATATTTTAAGGGCGGCTTATTATATAGTTTCTAATGTTCTTCAAAATTTTTGTATTAAAATCTATCGAAATCTACCTACACTATATAATTCTAATCAGAAACTTTGATATTATTTTAAAAACATTCTGCGGTTATTTACTATTTTTAGATAATTCTAGAGAAGACGTATTGACAATTGCTGGCACAGTGGAAATATACTACAATGAAATGTCGAAAACTTCCCTCAACAACCTAACCTAACCTCCTAAGTTATCCTAAGATTAGTATGTGGACGACTTAATTGGTAAATATCACAACCTCTATAATTAGCGTGCTTAATGCTCGAAGTAGGGTTTTTGGACCGAGCCGGCTCGATCCAAAAAGCTCGAGCTAGCTCGTCTGTTTTTGCTTGAATGAAGATCGAGTTTTTATCTGCTAGTGGCTCGACCTCAGCATTTTTAATGTTTTACATTTTTCTTTTTTTTTTTTTTTATTTTATTGAACAGAAAAGTTTATATAAGGAAATATTTCACTTCAATCTTATAAGTCACAGTCAATTTTAACAGAAAATGATACACTGAAATGGATTTTTTATGTTTTTATATTTTATGATGTTTTGTTTTTTATATTTTATAACGTTTCGTTTAATAATTTTGCAATATTTATTGTTATTTTTATGATTTTGTAATGAGTAAATAATGATTAAATTAGAAGAGTAAAGTTAAAATTATATGCCCTTAAAATTGGTTTCTTTTTAAGAAGGCTCGGGTGGCTCGAGCTACCCGATCCTCCTTATAGAAAAAGCTTGAAGGCTCGAGCTTACGAAATTGGTCGAGTTTCAAAAACCCTAGCTCGAAGGACTGACAATTCCAAAAATCCAAAAAAAAAAAATTAAATTTAATATTGACTCAAATCATAATCAATGGCATAAGAATAAGAAAAAAAAAAAAGAAGAAATTTTTGTAAAAGTTTCATCGCTTTTAGAACTTTTCAGCAAAAAGTAAAAAAAAAAATAAATAAGAAAATTTATATATTATTATTTTTGAAAAAAAAAAAAACAGAAAAAAAACTTTCTTCAATGTTTGTGTAATCAGAATAAAGATATGGATGAGTTGAAATTAAGAAAGTTAATATTTTTATCGAAAAAAATAAAAACTTTGTCCATATTTATTACCTCTATATGTTATAAAAAAATATATATGTATGTATCTATATTTGTATATGTATATATATATATATTATTCATATAAAAATTAATTATTTATTCGTTTTTTTTTCTTTTTTTCAAACTAAATTGAATTAAAAAAAAATAAAAATAAAAGAATAAAAAAGTTATTAAGAAATTTTTGCAGAATAAAAAAACGCAATTTGTTTATTAATTAGTTAAGTCATGGCGGAGTTTATATTAACCTGATTTTATTATTAAATTAGTATTCGTATTTACCAAGATTAATGACAGACTCGAAGAAGAATTATTGAGCTCGTTCTTTCTTATAATTTTTTCGATTTATAATTTCAATTTGAAGGAGAATTTTCTGTTTCATACTAAATTTTAATATTTCAGTGTTAATAATATTCTATCAAAATAAATAAATTTGCCAACGCAAGCATTACGTGTGTCGAGAAACAAAGCACAAATAATGATTAATTTAATTTGAAAGGAATATTATTATATTAAAAATTTACTAAAATTCTGTAGACTTTTTTTTAATTGAATTTCGTCCAATAAATTGCGTCCTCGTTGTTACTATATAATGGATGTGGTTTAGTTTTTGAATTTACGAATACGAACCTATATAATGCATTAAGTTCAAGATGAGTTTAAAAATAAATTTTTCATACTTTTCAGTTTCAGTTCAATTAAAAATTAAAAATATTTTTGATTATACTCTATATAATTACTTAGTTGCGATTAAAAAGTTAGTTAAAAATTTAATATATTTTTAATAGAGTGTAAATTTTCAATTATGTATTTAATAGTGTTATAGTGAATTTATAATATACTGTGATATAAAACTTCAGTTAAGGAAACAAACATAATAAATTATAAGTATTTGTTGTATTTAACGTCTGTTCAGCAATTATATTTGATAAAAACAAACGAATTTGTCTTTAGTCACACTATCAATTTATGAAAAATATCAATCTTATTCTAAAACAATAATGCATCAGGGATGAAAATTTAAATTAATTTTAGTTGTATATAAATTATGTTTTTATTTTTAATTGACAATTACAGTGTGATAATGTCATTAGTATTATTATTATTATTATTATTATTATTGTGAGATAATTAAACAATTTAATTAATGCGTGAATTTTCAACAAGATAGAGTTATTTAAATTTCACTATTTTTATTATTATTCCAATAGCAATATATGTATGAATGTATATTATATGTTTGTGTATATAGTAAATACATACATAGATTAACACATATGTACTTTTTTTTTGTATAAAACAAGTATGGAATTAAAAGTTATATTTAATTGAAAAATTATAACTATTTTTTAAGTGGGTAATTTTGCTTTTGTTTTAATTACTGTCAATTTATTTAAACCACAGAGGAATATAGTACAGAGGAATAATTTCATACAATTTTTTTAAGCAAGAAATAAATGGTAGAGATTAGCTCCATTTTATAGTATTGAATAGATTTTGTTTCAATTTATGCACATTTCTACAAATACTATCAAATGGAGCTGAAAGACAGCTGTTATTTTTCATACTAAAAAAGGTTGTATGAAATTATCCCTCTGTGTATACTACATTACATCTCTCTGTGTTTAAACTTGATTATTGCTTTAATTTTAATAGAACACAATGTTGTTCATAAATTAAGTATAATTTGTGAAAAAATAATGGTCCATAATCGTATTACTATTCGCATTATTATTATTTGTAACTTTTATTTATTTTATTTTAAAAATGTTACGAATTTATAAAATTCCATAATTTTGTTTTAATATTTTAAATAACGAAAGAGTTATTTTTAGTTTTAATTGATTGATAATTTAGGTTTCTTTATTTTCATTTCGATTCTCACCATTCATTATTTGTTACCATAACAAAGATTCGGATGACAACATTTATTGTTTCGTAAATATTATTGCCTTTCTTTATTTAGTATTAAAATTGAAAATTTATTGGATAATATTATGTACAAGTTTACAAGGTATATAGAGTTATGTTGTTTTGATGCATAATTATGTTTTCCAAATAAAGTATAAATAAAGTATTGGAAAAATTAACGTTATAATTTACGATATATTCTTTGTTTTGCAAAGTATATTAATATTATGAATTTTACATGTGGCTACTTACATTGTATTCATACATAGAAAACTCAAATCACTTAATTTATAAAAGATACTAATTTATATAAAATAAATTTTTATATAATTCCAAAAAAAATAAATTTGAAATAACTATATTTTGTAAATATAATATTTTATACTTAATTTAATTGCATTTATTATTTATTTAAAAAAAAAAAATCTTTTTATATTCCTAATGAATACATGAAATTGTAATTTTTATGGTTTTTGAAAACAAATTAATATTTAATTTTATGAAAACCTGAAATCAACTAGAAAATTATGGTTATCGCGTTATACATAATATTCATTAATTTTGGTCCATTGATCTTATAGTATCTAATTAAAGTGAATTTTTTATTTTACACTATTGCTGTATTCCACCTCACTGGTTCATATCTAACAATAATACAATGATATTTAAAATTACAAATGAGTTGTTTTCTTTATAAAACGGACCTCATCCATTCAAATCACAAAACTAAAAAGAATATTGTGTATTTATGGATTAGTATTTAAGAATTTAAGTGATTTTTGGAACGTAAATATATATAATTGTTATTAGTAGATTGTAATGTAACCTGGAAACTATTATAAGACATATCTTATATTATTTATTAGACTATCTATTGATTATCTACTAATAAAACTTAAAAAATGAAGGTTTAGAAAACCTTGATAAAATGCTCACAAAAACTTCAATTAATTATTTATTGAACTTTATTAAATAAAAGTAAAAAAAAAGTTTGAATCTAATTTTTGTAAACTTCAACCTTGATTTTTTTAAATATAAAAATTTATTTATGTAAGCAGTATATATGTATATGCAGTGGTGATATTCGAAAATTTTAACAACCGGTACGCTTAAAAAAAATATTATTCAATATTTATTTATACATATAAAAAATATTTATTAACGTAAGAAAAAAATTTAATTAAATAATGTCCAAATAAAATTTTGGTTATGGCACGGCACAATTGGAGCAGAATATTTAACCCGTTTGTCACTTGCCAGATGATGCCCGTGTCGCAACCAAAATTTAACATGTGGTCAAAATCTTCCATTGGTTTGCCCATTAAATTTAGCGTCATTAAATGAGTGGTAGTTTTAATTAATAAAGAATTTCTCTTATCATAAATTATATTATTCATTGTGGTGAATCCTCTTTCAGCTTCGGCGGACTTAACAGCAATTACATTTAAAATTCTTTTAGCTCTCATAATAGTTTTATAATAACTTTTATTTTCGTGTTATTTTTAACGTCTGTGTTATTTATTAATTTTGTGTAAATTTTTGACCAATTAAATCAGACAAACTACTAAATTTTTAAAAAAGAAATTTATTCTTTATTAAACATTAGTTTTTATAATTAATTTATTTGACGTTTCGATGTTTGGTTCACATCCTCATCAGAAATGTTTGTTATTTTTTATTTATTTTTTCTGTAAAAATAAATAAAAAAATACCGAAAAAATAAATAAAAAATACCAAAAATTTCTGATGAGGATGTGAACCAAACATCGAAACGTCAAATAAATTAATTATAAAAACTAATGTTTAATAAATAATTTATTTTTTTTTTTAAATTTAATACTTTGTCTGATTTAATTTGTCAAAATTTACACAAAGTTTTATTTTCTATATCTCGCATTTCAACAAAATCTCGAAATTCGGTTACTGGAATGATGTATTTGGTTATTTTATTTAACTGCTTTAATATATTTTCACCTTCAATCCATGGTGCTTCAACAATATTAACCAGCCATGTTTCTGGATTTAATATATTATAGCAATTTAAAATTTTTTTTTGTTAATTTGGTCCGTAAAATAGTTTCAATATCACGAAATACACAAAAAATCAATCATTTTATAACTTTAAAACATTGTTAAAGCAAAAACATAATATACAACAACCGGTACGGACAATTTTGAAAATTTTAACAACCGGTACGGGCGTACCGCCCCGTACCGGCTGAATATCACCACTGTGTGTATGTATAGTTCACTCAAAAATCTGATGGATTGATAGTATTTTATCTGCAATTTGACAGAGGAGGGTTAAATCTTAATATTGCTAAAATAAATAAATTTATAAAATACAAAATACTATTTTTCTATAAATTAACATAGTTGTATTCATATCTGAGCTTAAAACACAGATAATAATAGTCTGCAAAAAATTAATAAATTTTTACTAAAATGTCGAACATAATTTTAATAATCAAATCCACTGGGAAATTAATAGAAAATTTGACCTTAAAACTTTAAATAAATTTCCCATGATACTTTCAACAATTCAGCTTGTACATCTTAAATTTTTCTATTTTTCTTACATTTTTTGTTTTTTGAATAAAAATTGTCATTCTTCTTGTTAAATATTAATAATTTTTAGCACCATCATAATGTCAAATTTTTCTTCAACATTATTTAAAAGTTTATTTTTTTTTTTTTTTTCATTATACTTCTATAAAAAAGTCAAATAAATAAACTTCGTACAATAATTTTATTCTTAAAGAAAATGTCCTTTTGATAAACGAAAAAGTTATAGAGGGCAAAAAAAAAATACAATAAAGGATATGAAATAAAAGCCTTTATAAACTTTATTTTTTTATATGTATGTATGCATAATTAATTTCAGAGGTAAACATATACTTAAGTAAGTTCCTAAAACTTATTTATCTAAATATAATATTGATGATTTAATAAAAATTTTGTAATTATTATTGAATTCGTATGTCGATTCGGGCTTCATTCAAAAATTGCTAACTAAAAGTATATATCAAAAGATTTGGCTGAAAAAAATAACAAAAGAATTTTATGATCATTTTCTTAGATAAAACATTTTTAAAATAATGGAAGATTTTTGAATCCTTTGGTCCTGGCTTATGCGTTTTTTGCTTATGTGTTTTTTGTCCTTTATGAGGTTTTTAATTTAAACATAAATATCAAAGAAAACATTTTGCCTCACTTCGAGTTTAAGCTTGATGATCGTTTACAAGATTTGGAACTGTTATCGCTAGCTTATTTGTTTTAAAACTATAATATAACTTATTCAAAATTCAAGGCTTTCAAACTATTCTTTGATATTCATGAAAATACCATTTATTTTTACGTTTTCTTTTAGAAAATTTTTCATTTTAGTTCAAAAAATATTTACAAAAAAAAAAGCTCTAAAAAAAATCTTAAAAGGATGAAGCAGTATTATTATTATTTCTTGTTTTCAATTTATGTCTCTTTGGGTAAAAAAAAAAAAATAAAATAAAAAAATAAGTTAATTTTGTCGTTGGTTTTTTTTTTTTCTAAAAAGGGATTCACTCATAAATAATGAAGGATTCTTTTGATATGACCTTCAAGAGAAAATTCCCCTTGAAATGGTAAATAACTAGTTTATTTAAATATTTTTTTTTATTATTATGTTTAATTGAACTTTTATACACTTTATTCAATGTTTATTATAAGAAGAAGATTTGAAAAAAAAGATATCGGGAAAATAAAAGAAAATTTGGGAAAAATTGTGTGGTTAAAGTAAGCCCACATTATTTGAATGTTGAATATTGTGAAAATAATTGATTGTAGTATATAAAGATAAAAAGGGAAATATGTAGAAAGAAAAATAATTTGACAACAAGAAAATTTGAAACTTTTAATATGTGTATCGGAAAAAAATGGATACGATGGGAAAAATGGAGATTTTTCATACCATTAAGGTTATTTCAATGACACACAATATTTCTATCTGTCATTTTAAACAGTTGAGAAAAAAAAAATCGGTATATGGTTAGGTACAGATCAATCTTTTGTTTCATTTCAAAATGTCATATTTGAAATAAATAAAGCTATTTTTCTTTTATTTTGCTCCTTAAATAAAATGTTACCTGTTGTTTTTAAAATCAAACATAAGAACAAAAATAAATAATAATAATAATAATAATAATGAAAAAAAAAAACAAATAATAAAAAAAATGTACATACATATGTATGTATGTTTATTTCTCTGCAACAAATCCTTCAAAAAGGATAACAGGCTTATGTTTATCGAGAAAAAAAAAATATGTTTATATTTACGTTTTAGACATTTCAGTGCAAAAAAAAAAATCAATAAATAAATATCTCTTAAAAAAAACAAAACAAGAATAAAATTTATTATAAAAATAAATATCAATTTGATACGATCAATATCAAATAAATTAAAATATAAAAGGAATAACGAAAACTATAGCCATTAGAAGGAAAAAAAAAACAGAAATAAAATATTATTGACCGAAATACACCCATTTTAGGACAAAAAAAAATTTTCTTTTTTTTTCTAACTGCACAAAAGAAAATTCGATTTTTTTTCCTTTCAGTTTTCCTTGTTTTCATTTTTTTTTTCTTCTTTGCTTTGTTTTATTTAGATATCCTGGATAAGTAATAAATCTAATGTATATTTACTCATATAATAAGATGATAAAAAAAAGGATATCTGTAGAAAATCACGTTTGATTGATTTTCATTTTTAGTCCTTTTATGTTTTTCTGGTTTTTTTTTTTTATAAAAATAGGAATTTTTTCTTTTTGTTGTCAAGTAGCATACATACATATATTAATAGGTATATGGGAAAAAAAGGAAGAACATTTTTTTTCTTCAATTCAAGAAAAATTATAATTTTTAATTTAAAAATATGTATATATTTATATATATTTAGCTTTTTCTCTCTGTATATAAGTATATATTTATCGTAAGTAATAAACATACATTTTCTTTTTTGAATATGATTGCGATGCTGTTGTCAACTTATCAGGAAGTTTTTGATAGACTTAACATGTTTTCGAATACTTCTTTAAGCTCATTAACTAAAGTCTGAATAAAGAATTATCCATTTCAATGGTATGCATATGGTATATATACATTCTCAACGATGCTCTCATATTTTGATTATGAGAATTTCCTAAAAAAAAACTTTGATCCCAAATTGAAGGAATAATATTTTCATATTTGATTTACATAAAAAATAAAAACATACAAACAAATAATAAATAATAAAATCGGAAATTCTTTGATGAGGTTGAAAAATAAAAATCAATTAAGAAAATTAATTGTCATTAGATTAAGATAAAAATATTAAAATAAAATAAACATTTTCAATAATATAATTAAATTAATAAACGATATGATAAATAAATATTTATATCAATTCTTTTTTTTTTTGTGCATTTGAACATTTGATGCATTTGATGATTGGATCAACATTAAAATTGTATTTAAACTGAACGATTTTGGTATTTTAAATTACTTTTTAGTAGATCTTATTGCTTATTAATTAGATATCGGTGGGCATTTCATATTTTTTATAATGACTAGTATAATTACACAAATGCACATACTAACATAACTAACATTATGTAATATGTACATACATGATTTAATATTAAAAGTTATTTTTAAATTAATCAAATTTATTGTGGATAATATTTTTAAAAATAAGACAATACAAAGGAGATATTTTTTATTTTTTGAGTGTAACGAACGACCACAAAACCTTAATGTTATACATATTATACATATTGCAAAATAATTTGTCTGTGACTATAAAAAGCCAAATTTCATTTTTATAAATTTACATAAAACGACGGATCCTCTTTCGATGATGAAGACAATTTTATTTACTTTCGCCCATTAGTTGTTGTTTTTTATTTATTCATTTATTTTATATATTACAAACAAACATAAATTAAAACGAATAACTTATTTGGTATCCCTTTTCCAAGACTGAAAAAAAAAAAAAGAAATACTAACCAAAAAAAAAAATAAAAATATTCCAAATTAAGCACATAATTTGCTATAACTAATGATTCATAACTAAATACATAATTCCTCGTCATAAATAAACATAAATTTATAACACAATGTGAAAAAATGGAAAAAGTTTTATTAATTTGATTTTTTTTTTTTTTTTTGAAGAAAATTATGTACAATATTTTTGGATACAGTTTTCTGATATTGTTTTTAGGGACTTAAGAGATTTTATGCGGAAATGTTTTTATTTGTTTTTAGAGTTTTGAACTTTTTAAAGCAAAGTAAAGTCTTAGTCAGAGTTTTCTTTAATGATGTACAAGAAAAATAGATTGTTTAACAGGATTATGAAATATTCAAAACCTGTAAATTTATCTTAACAAAACCTTTAATAAAATATAAAAAAAAAAACTTTTTGATGAAATTTTATATTTAAAAAAAGTTAAAAAAAAAAAGAAAAGGAATAGATGATTTTATAATAATTTGTTCATTAGAAAAAATAATTGATATTGAGTAAAATAATAACTTGTACACATTACAGAAGTTGAGTTCTTTTTTGAATATTGAATTCTAAGTTAAGATATGCGGTTACTTTATAATCAAATATTATTAGCTCATTCATATATATCAGAAGTCAAAATTTAAATTTTTGTTCTTGCGTGAACTTCTAAAAAAAAAAAAAAAGGACTACTTTATAAATAAAAAGCAGAAAATAAAACACAATTTCTCTTACTGGTGGTGGATTTATTAATAATTGAATGAAAACTTTTTTTTCTGTTTGTCGA
This sequence comes from Hybos culiciformis, assembly GCA_964007475.1. Classification (NCBI taxonomy): domain Eukaryota; kingdom Metazoa; phylum Arthropoda; class Insecta; order Diptera; family Hybotidae; genus Hybos; species Hybos culiciformis. The sequence continues at coordinate 137,714,754 of OZ023273.1, read as the reverse complement.
CCATTAATTGTTGTACAAAGCATGATTTCTTTTCATGTTTTGGGTATAAAAAAGTGGTTGCCTTAAATTTCATGGTATATAGAGATATTATTTAAAAAAAAAAAAAAAAATAATTATAAATTGCAGTTAATTAATTTTGTTTATGATTTTATCCAAAAATGAAGAGTTCTGATATTAATCATTTTATGTTAGGGAAAATATATATATATTTGTTTAAGTTAACCTAATTTATTTATATGTAATATATTTTTGTTTTTGTGGATTCAAACTTTTCCTTAATAAATAAAATATTTACAATAAATTTAACTTGCAGCTTTGATAATTTTAATAATAATAAAATGAAAATTAAATTCAAATAAGTGATTTTTAATACATAAAAAAGGTTTTTTTTTTAATCTTTTGAAGTCTATGAGGAATTTTATGAGTGCCTGAAGAAAGGAAAAATGGTTCTTTTTCACTTGTATAACTTCCAATTTAACTTAAAAATTTTGATATTTATAAATATAATTTAAGGCTGTCAATTAGAACCAACGTGTGCGTAAAGTTCTACAATTTAGTGAATTAAGAAATCTATACAATATAGATATGTATACATAAATGTATAGTGCAAAAAATTAACTTTTGTTTCCACATTTTGATCGCACTCAATTATATATTTAACCCCGGTTTTTGTGTTCATAAATATAATGTCGACAATTTATTAGGTATATCTGATTTTAAAGCTATTTCAACTTAGTAAACAAGTTCTGCAAGTTTTTTAGTATATAAAAAATAAACTTTTATTTATCCGGATGATGATAATCTTATTATAAAAAATTATATTGATCAATTAAGGGTTAAAAGTTTCTTGTAGTAAAAACATAAAACATAAAACATAATAAAAAAAAATATGTGAGTCTCGGGACACACGGAAGAAGTGAAACTTCATTGCAAGTAGTATTTTCTGGGAAGGCTAAATAAATATTTAAAATGGCCAAGTGCATATAAGATATGACGCCGATCGATTTTTTCGACGGCGACTAGTTGATTTTTGCCCTTCGAATGCTGCGGTCAGTCGACTTAAAATTACTTGTTTTGGGGAATTCGGCGGCTTAGAAAAAATTAAAACCCAGCGACTGCTTATACCTTGTTCGCATTCTAATTTAAATTCCACTTATATTCCGGAAAACAAATTACCGTTCGCATTACAAAATTTGATGAGAAGTGGAATTTAATGATGTATACAAAAATTTAGAAATTTGTTGTTGAAAATTTTGACTTTTTATCTCACTTTTTATCAATTTTATTTTTTTTTTTTTTTTTTTTCATTTTGACTCGAATTTTACAAAAAAAAATTGTTGCCAACTATAACAAAATTTCAAAAAGTGAGTGAAAGTAACTATAAATATAGAATTTTAACTCTGACAAACTAGAATATGAAAGTGGAATATACATATTCCGGAATATATTTTTATATGAAAAATCCAGTAAATTTTCCTGAAATATTCCGGAAAACAGCATATTCCACAAATATTCTCCTAATGCGAACACCATATTAGAGATAAAAGCATTTAAAAATTTAAAATACTTTTTAAGCTCAAAAAGTTTACTGGCATAAAATTATTTCAAAATGGCTAGATTTATGGCAACACTGATTGCAGATGATTTCTACTATATTTTAAGCTGTAAACACAATTCCGGTTATTAGCGACAATAATGTTTTCTTATTGTTGCCCGAAAAGTTTAACCTAAAATAACTTTTGCAAATATGCCTGAAAAATTTCATGTTTATTAGTACTTCTTCTGAAAAGGAATTGTAAAAAAATATTCCTCCTGCATTTTATTAGTGTAATTTAATGTCAAAAATAAATTACACCAACAAACTACAAATTACATTAAGAAAAATTAATATCATAAATAAATTATCTACAAAATAGGTGCATTGGAACATTTTTATTCAGAATACATATTTGTATTCCAAAAACTTTTTGAAAATTAGCACTAATAATTAATAAATGAAATATTTGTTATTCAATAATTTAAAATAAATTATATTTCCCTTTCAATCGAAAAAAAAAATAGTATTTTCGTCTTTAATTCTGAGCTAATATAGAGTAGGTTATTGCGCTGATAAGCTTCATTAAGTTGCTAGCGGCTGTCGGTTTTATCATCAGCTGACACATAAATTTTTTCTTTTTTCTTTTTTTTTTGCCTTTTTTTTTGACAATAATCGTTTGAATTTTGACAATAATCGTTTGAATTTTGTTTTATTTTTTGACAATAATCGTTTGAATTTTGTTTTATTTTTTGACAATAATTGTTCGGTTTTTGACACTTACATTTTTTTCACTCTCAATCACAATGCCTCTAAAGAAGTTTCACTTCAATAATAACTTAACAGTATTATTGCTAATTTTTAAGTTAAAAATATAAATTTGTGTGGAAATTTTTAAGTGATTTTTTTTTTATTGTTACCAACGTAAAAGCTATGAAATGAAAACTTGTCGAACTTAAAATTTACAAATAAATTTTACACAGTATGAAAGCGAATTTAAAAAAAAAAAACAATTTTTAATAATGATGAAAATTTCAGACTATGTTTATCTATGGGAAAATGTACAACAAAAAAAAAAAAAGAACAAAAAATTACCAAGGACATTTTTTAAAGTCCTGACCATTTATATATTGCATTTTGCATTAAAAAAAAATCTGTTTTTTTTTGTAATAATTTTTTTTTTTTGAGTTACGGATATGATTCTAGATAAATTTTGTATAATTTATTTGATGAGATTTTTTTAATGGGTGCCTTAAGGGACATATTTAATGTATATTTTTGAATTATGTTTATTTTTTTTTCCCAAATAGGAAGGTTGTTTAATTTTCTTTTTCAATTTTTTTTTTTTCTGTTAAGATATGGAAAATAAGTTGAAATGAAAATTACATAAATATGCATATAGATAACATATAAATTTAGATTTGAAATATGATTTTTTTATTGTACAAAACTATTTTCTGTTTGAATAATTTATTTAAAAATGGATTCATTTTTTTTTCTCTGATATTAAAAGGAAATCATACATATATATTGGGAAATCGTATCGCTATTCTAAGATAATTATATTTTTAATTTTACGAATGTATCGTTGTTTATTTTTTGATTATTTTAGTTTCGGAAACCTAGTTGTTGAATAATGAAATTGCTATAGGTAAAACAAAAAATTAATTAAATTCAGCATTGGCTATTTATACTGCGCGTATTTTCAGTAGATAACTATGCTCCAAATAATTTTCTTGGAAAATTTTTCACTTTTCACTTTTCATATGCAATATAAAGCACTTGGACCTAATTATAAATTATGTATTTTTTTTTATTATCAACTCTTAAAAATTAAAAATTTTATTCTTAAATAATATTTACATTGGAAATAATTTTTTATTTATTTTTACTTACAAATTAATTCCATCAAATCCAGCACCCAATCCGACATGATCAATGCCTGCTATTTTTTTAATATGATTTATATGAGCTGTATGATGAGATAAGAAAAAAGAAGAAAAAACTTATTTAAACATATTTTTTAGAAAATATTTTTTTTTAATTTTTTTTTTAAGGATTCTTCTTGCACCCTTAAATATTTTTAATGTACAAAAAAAAAATATCGTTTTATTTATGACTTAATGTGTAAAATAATTAAAAAGTTCCGTAAAACCGTATGAAATAATATGAAAATGTTGCACCCAAGTTGGTTGATTACAAAAAAAAAAAATATCCCAGCAAACCGAATCCGAAGAGTTTCGTGAAAAAAATTTTTGTTAATTAAGAGTCAACACAGTAAATATATATCCTTTAATATCCTAGCAAGCCGAATCCGAAGTTTTTCGCGAAAAAAATTTTGTTAATTAAAAGTCAACACAGTAAATATATATTTAAAAAAAAAAACAACACAAACACTTAATTCAAGTGAACAAATTAACACAAATTCCAGTCCGAGGTAAGAATCGAACCCACGACCGAACACACGGAACACACCATGACGGCCGTAAATTTAGCTCGGTAAATGGTCCATTACATGCATCAATACACATGCAATTATAGGGAAATGTAAATTGTATTTACATTTCCCTGTGATGTAAATTGTATTTACATTTCTCTATATTGTATTTACATTCTTCATTTTGAACTGCGTAATACTATAAACAAAAATAATATCAATCACACTCACAATATTTCTCTTTTTTCCTTTTATCTCTAAAAGAAAGAAATAAAATAAATAAAATTAACGTGGAACATTTCCCAAAGCTTCTTTTATCTGTAAAAGAAAGAGAAATTAAAGAAGAATTAACGTGGAACATTTCCCAAAGCTTCTTTTATCTGTAAAAGAAAAGGAAATTAAAGAATGGTTAACGTGGAATATTTCCCTCGTTTTTTTTTATCTGTAAAAGAAAGGGAAATTAAAGAATGATTAACGTGAAAACTTTTCCCTCCATTTCTTTTATCTTTATTTTTTATTATAAATTATCTCTATATTCTCTCTTTGCAACTACCTCTCACATGCACATTAAAGCAGTATACAATACATGTTAATCAAATTTGTTATATAGCTCGTTGTGTATACACACAAACACATAGACACTCGTCAATATTATATCACTCGACCTTCGGTCTCGTGATATAAATATGACTCGTGTCTATGTGTTTGTGTGTATACACAACTCACAAGAATAACAAATTTTCATACCATGTATTGTAATCTACTAGTTTTTAAAGTTTTTTCTAAAATTGATTATAAACTCAAATAACAAGAAATGATGTTTAAAAAATATTTAAAATTAAAATAACTTGAGGTATTTTCATATGAAATAGAGTGAATTTTTATCGTTTATATACTAAGATAGTTATAAGCACAAAATTTTCTGAAGGTTTTCTAAAAAAAATAATGAAATTCTCGGTAATAAGTTGTGTAGGATGAGAAATAAGACATTTTTATGTTTTCCGTAATCCTTATAGTTAGTCAAAATAATTTTTGAAGGGTTGCACACGCAGATTCTCGGTTATAAGAATGTTTATGAACGTTTGAAGAGATAAAAAATGAAAATTTAATATTATCAATAACAAATAAGAAGTTTTATCTTCTACATATTGGCTTGTTTTTTTAAACGTTTTACTAGAATAATTTCAATTACAAGAATGTTGTCTGAAGGGAGACGAAAATTGAAATTTAGTATAATACCATAATTTCTTTCTATAAAACATAATATTTATAATTTCTGAAATAAGATTAGCCCTTATGATTACATACGCCAAGGATTATGAATCCATGGATAATAATTATCCCAATTATAAAACTTTCATATACATTTATGTTATAAATTTAAGAACAAAGGAAAATTTTATAACTATGAGCCTAAATTTGAGTAGCCAGTGAATTTAGGGTCATTTAGTTTATCAAAATTAAATGAAAAATAATATTAGACAGCAAAATCATATAATATAATTTTTTTTTTTAACATTTTCCAAATTTACTTAATCTATATAAAAGAAAATAACTGGAAATACTTCTTTTTTTTTTTGTTTTTAGATTATAATTATCTTGATGTGATAGAAGTAAAAAATTAACGTTCATTCAACTACAGGGAACTTTGATGGATAAAAATGAATAAAGCTAATGTTATTCAATTTTAATGCCGCAAGCCCATTATAAATTATTCCATTAGAGGGATTTTTTTATGCTTTTTTTTTTTTTAGAATTATTAATTTATAAAAATATAAAATATACTTATATTTTTTTTTATATGGTATTACAAAATTACATAAATACCTACACATGTAATTTAAATCATTTTCTTTATGTACTTAATATAGAAATTTCATATCAAGAGAAGAAACAAAAAAAAAATTTTTTTTTTTTTTTCTAAATTAGATATGAAAAGGAAAATTCTCTCTTTTTTTTTTCTTTTTTTTTTAACTTGCATTTACATATTTCCCTAAAGGATAATCTTTCATGATATCTTTTGATAAATTTGCTCAGAAAAAATAAAAATTTTATAATAATAATAATTTCATATAAATTTTATATAATTTTAGAATGTAAAAATGAATGTACAAAACAAAATTAAATCGAGCAATGGATTTTTATGGAAAATTTTTTATAAAAAAAAAAAAATGGATAAATTTATTTATTTTCTTATTTTTTGCTTTTCTTTTACTCTTTTGGAAAATCAAATTTTAATAATTTTTAAGTTTGATCGATTTGTTAAGAATAATTCATCGTTCATTATGTAGATAGTTTTATTCATTCTTATTTAATTTTTGGGAATTATTTGAGATGCACTTTTGATTTATAATTGAATCAGATTTATTTTGAACTGATTTCTAAAGTTATTTTAATGATGGATTTCGAATTTCGAAATTTTAGGGTGTAGCACTAAATTCAAGTGAACAAATTGAAAAATTGACACAAATTACAGTCCGAGGTGGGAATCTAACCAATAGGCGCGTGTTCGGTTGTAGGATAACCGCAATACCACTACACTATGATTGGTTTCTTTGAAATAATGGGCTTTTTATTTACCATACTGATAGTACTCAGAAGCAAAACCGACCGTTGAAATTTTTACAAGTGTACATAGTTCATAAACATACCTGTTCTAAAAAAAAATTGTAATGAAAAACTAATTAATTTGAATATTTTATTCTACGAAAAGAAATTGTAATGAAAAAATAATTAATTTGAATACTATATTTCTGTATTTGGTGAACTGTTTATTATTTAATTACCATTAATATTATTTTAGTGAATTATAAATGTAACCCTTATAGATATATATTTATATGTTGAACATAAAAAAAAGGTAAAAAAACCAGAGATATACATATTATATGCATATTACTTACCAACCGCATCATGTACTGTTGAGTTTTCATTACATGATAAAAATTTTGAATAAAAATTAACCATCACTAAACCACCATTTTTAGCCAATGATATTAATATATCATCTTGTACATTGCGACTAGAATTACATAATTCGTATGCTGATGAATGTGAAAATATAACTGGTGCTTCAGATGTAGCTAATGCATCACGCATTGTACCAGTTGATACATGCGATAAATCTACTATCATACCTAATCGATTCATTTCCCGAATGATTGTCTGAAAATTGAATAAAAATTTTTTTTATTGAATATGAATGAATATACATTTTGTAATATATATATAATTTTTTTTCCCATTATGTATCAATTGAAAACTTTTTTGTGATTTAACGTTCCTTTTTTTTTTTTTAAGGATAACTATAAAGTTTCATTGAAGAGTAAAATGCCTAAATTGTTATGTTTAATTACAATTTAAATCCTTGAACTGAATTTTTGGTTCAAAATATCTATTATAATCATTACTGACTGAATTTAAGCACCAAAGTACATAATCTATATATTCTGTACAGTTAAATAAATTTTTCAAAAACAAATGTAAATATAGTTTGTTTCGGAGAAATAGTTAAGGCCTCATATAAAATTAAATATATATATATTGGCAACATTTAAAAAAAATATCAAGGACTGGCTTATAAATAGCATTAAATATATAATAAGTAATTGAAACTGTAATTTGTTTACGTTTAATGCCAAAAAAAAAGAAGAGTAATTTATTTAAAGCAAAGATAAAAATAATGTTTTTTTTTATGTACATAAAATTTCGATTAAAGTCCATAATAAAATAAGTACAGGATACGGTTTTGAATGAAGTGTACAATTTTATTTAAAATACTTGAAATAAAAAAAAAAAAAAATTAAAAACATATCAAAGAATATTGAGGAAATTCAATTTATAATATTATTATTGTAAATATATTTTAATATTTTTTTCCTTAAATTGTTATGATTGAAAAACACTATTTCGACATTTAAACAACAAATTTATTCGATTTTAAAAATTTAAGTAAATTTGTATAAATTTAATTTATATTTGCATTCAATATAATATATTAAATTAAAAATAAAATATACAATCATGCCGGGTGTTGCGGGAAAGTGAATGGAAAGCAATTCAAATTTTTTTTTTATAAAATACTGTTTGTTCACTTTAAAATACACTAAATAATGGCTCGCCATTTTCAAGCATTATCTGGGTGATGTTAGCAACTGCATGGAAGCACATAGAATGTTTTTCTAAACTATTTCGGAAAGGAGTATTTAATACTTTAAATTGCTTCATTCTTTTGTTTATAGTTTCGTGTCTGGACATTATAGCTTTGTGCCGGATATTGTTATTTTGAGAAGGAAGTATGAAATATTTTTGGTCTTTGTAACCTTTGTCAGCTAAAGTCAATTCATCATAATTGACAGCATAAATATAGGCATCTCTGGCTAACTTCAGATCTGAATATTCCCCACAAGGATACCCTCCATGTGTCCAAACAATAAAACCAGTTCGAATGCAGAGACCGATTTCATAGCGCAATCCTGGACCATTAAATTTGTGGCTGTACCATTTCGAACTGAACGGTGACGGCTCCAATATTTTAAAATCAACACCATCTAGAGAAGTAAAACACGTTTGCCCTTGGATAGAACCATCATACCTTTTTTCCCAAATTACCTGAAACATTTTATAATTATTGATTGACCATAACTTCATTTGTATAAGTGCATACCATATTCAAATTGGACAATAAATTCACAAAACACCATGTCCATTTACGGATAGTCTTTTCGTCCGCTTTTAAAATTGCTTTAGAAGTGTGTTCAGTGTTATATTGCTTTAGAAACATTAAGCACCACAAAAGATGTTTTGGACGACAATCAGCAGGTCTAATATCCTTCAAGAGTTCCCAAATTTTTTCACAAGCTAAAGGGCTTACACCAAAAAATGCCCTAAATCGTCGCGCCCCTATTTTTATACTTGATTTTAGCTTATGTCCTGTGTAGGAATGTCCTATTTTCCAAAACAAATTGTTTTTATGGTTCATTACTAAAATATAACAATATTAAATAAAGTATGAAAATAAGGAATTTAGTAAAATAGTAGGTATTTCAACAAAAGTACGAATAATTAAAAAAAAGTTTTAGTGTGTATTGATTTAAAAGAATTGGAAATATGTAAAAAACCTAAATGATTGGAATGACTCAGTAGGACATAAAAATACGAGTTATTTACATGAGTAAAATTTATGCCTCAAATCCGAAATATTTTATTATTGGGGTGAAAGATATATTCGTAACGAAAAATTTAGTGATTTACTTTAACTACAATTTTATAAATTTACTTTTATAAATAAATGCTTTATAATTAAAAAAACGCATAGTTCCATATTTTAAATTAGTTTTAATAAAGGTATTTCAATGTTTTGTTGTATACCTATTGTATAATTTTAGAATATTATTTGAAAATTTTTGTACTGTACATCAGGTACAATTATGTTGAAAACCATAATCCAAGTTTGTGATTTAAACTGAACAAAAATTTCATAAGCGTTCATCAATTTAATGAAAAAAGGTTTAATTTTCGAAAACTTTTAGATTCTTAATTATTTTGATTTTTTTTTTTTCTTTATTTGAAAAAGCGTTTTTTTTTATTTGCTGAAAATGTGTTCAAAATTTATTTCTAATTATTTGCCAAAATGCAAATCAAAAATGATTAAAATTATTTTTATTCAACACATATTACTTTTTTTGATATTATTAAAAAAGAAAAATCCAATGAAAATCTTTCTTTCGAGAAATCTACCCATTTGAAAACATACGTTTCCCGTGATTTAACTCACGGGAATCGCATTTTTTAAAATGATATTTCAGTGCTCTAAAATAATATTTTTCAACAAATAAAATTTTGTTAAATAGTGCCTCAAAACTTCTTCAAATTTTTACTAATATTATTTTCACAATCTATCTTGGGGCTGTTGAAATTAAGTTATAAGTAGTAAGGAGTTGGAAGCAAATTAAACGTACGGGAAAACCGTTTTGTGTGCGGGAAAATGATTATTTATACATACATTGTAGTTATGTTGGCTGCTTACTTTTTATTTTATATTTCCCAAAATAATTATTTAATTAGTTAGTTCGCTATATTGAAAATTACATATTACAGAAATAAAACGTAAATTCCACTTTTTTAAAAAATTAAAAATTTGATAAAATTATTGTAAAATGTAATAACAAATTTTTTTGTTGTTTACTACAAAAAATTTTAGTCACCACAATTTTTATTGCTGACAGTCCTTATTGCTCATAGTCTTTTTATTCTGAAGTTCAATCTTTTGTCTCTATTTTTCTTTATTTTAAAAAAGGGTTTTGGTGTTTCCATATTGCAGAACATGTAAAAAGCTTCGCAAACTAATAGAACAAAAAGACAACTCTGATATTTAAATTGGAAAAAGTCTTTTTTTTCGTTTATGTTTTTATTGCAAATATTATTAATATATATTGTGTTATTAATTGCTTAAATAATGAATTCGAATAAAAAACGAGGAAATTTAAGTGTTGGAGAAAAAGAAAATTTTCAACATAAAATTTGGAAAGAGTCTCCTGCAGGAGACGAACAAAAAGCATTGGAAAAAATGTTTAAAAATGGCGACATCAAAATAAGTGATACACCTAAGATTGTTCGCGAAAAAAACACAATTTTTCAGGAATTTTCCCCAGCTGTATTTGGTGCTAAATTTCGGAAGACCAAAGCTAAACTTGGATTAAATTGTAGGCCGAAAGTAAGTTAATTGTTTAAAATAATAAAAGTTGACTATTTATTTTTGTAGTAAAAAACGTTACAAAAGAATATGAAGAAATACCGCAAATAGGCGGCAGTATAATTGTAGATACACCTGAAATCCAAGCCAGTGATTTTAGCCCAGAAGAAGATTTGGTTGAATATTTAAATCCTCCAGTTGGTAGATGGATGTACACAGATCACACGGAAAACTGTGACATTGTGTGTGTTGCTGTTCCAATTATTTCTGGAGCAGGTGATATAAAATTTGAAATCTCCGAAGATGGATTTAAAGTTGTGATATTTTATACCTGGCCTTCTGCACTATTTGATGCCAAAGAACTGTTTGAAGATGAAATAAATAACATTGATCAAACAAAGAAAATTGACCCAGATCATCCAAAAATTCACTCTTATACCACCACTTTATTGGATGCAGGCATCACCAAAAACTCCAGACCCAAGGGATCAATCGTCGTTCCATTATCTACTAGAGTTCAACGAGAGATAGGAACTTGGAAAAAAAAGGCAATTAAAAAGGCCGATGGTACAAAAATTATTCTCTTAGAATTCAGAGGGTATCAGCAAAATACAATAATCAAAGATGCAGATACTAGCATTTCATTTGACTAAAAATTTAAATTTTTATGAAATACATTAAAAAAAAAGATTAAAAAGAAAAAGCCAACATTATAATTTTTTTTGAATAAAACTTTTTTTGAATAAAACAATAAAAAATATTTGAATAATAGACAAAATTTAATTTTTTGAATAATTTCCCGCACCACCCTGTAATTTTTTCCCATGAAATTTACATTTTGTTATTTTTATGAAAGATATACAAAAAAAAAAAAAAAAAAATTACAAACACTAAATAATAAAGTTCAAGTATATACTGGATAGTGGGAAAATTAAATCATTTTTAGCCTGAGGTAGGAATGATGCCACGATCGATCGGTCATGAGGATAACTATTATACCCTAACCCTATACTGGTAGTTTTGGTACTCCATATAAGGCCACTGGCATTGCTTATGTGAATACAGTTTGTTATTGGCGCAAGTTACATGGATAGTTGAATTTTTTTTATAAAAATTGATTTTAATTCAATTCAAATTCAAAATTCCAAAAATAAAAGTTTAATGACGGAACTATAATGAACTGCAAAAGTTAATATATCAAGTTATATTTTATTATTTACTAGATTTCGCGATTTTCGTGGAATAGTTAATATTAAGTTTGAAGGAGGTGAATTTATTTATGGAGATATTTACTGAAACAGTTTTCCTTTAAAAGGAACACTATCTTTATAATCGATTTTCTATTAAGATATTGATTAAGAAAATAAATAAATAAATATCGACATCAGTAAATGACAACTAAGCTTTATACTAGTGGGTGCCGTCAAAACTCTGTAGATTTGATTTTTAATTGTGAAAGCGTGGATAGAAAACTTTTGACATGGGGCATGTAAATTATTTACAAAAAGAAAAAAATGTACATGTTATTTTTTGTTATTATTATAAAAAATAAATATTTTATATTACAATTTAATTATGCAATCAACATCACATAATATTTTTTTTTTTTGCAAATGATAAGCGTTAATAATTCATTTTACTTTAATTCTTGTTATTTTTATTTTTTTAAATTATATTTAATTTTTATCTCAAAATAATTTTTAAAAAAATAAGAATTTATATAATATATGTTATGTACATTTTTTGTTATATAATGAGAGTGAAAATAATGTACATTGATACACATTACACATAAATACTATATGTATTGTTTATAAAAACAATTTTTTTTTTGATATTTTTTTGTAAAAATTACGCTTCTGGGATTTTATTCATAAAAAAATAAAATATATACATACATACATATATATGTACTTAATATTTTATATTTATTTTTGAATTGAATTAAAAATAAAATATGTGTAATATACATAGATATGAACATCAAGAAAATTTTTCATTTTAAATGTCCATAGTCATATGTTTTTGTTTACATGATCCTCTGTGATGTCCTTTTCTTCTTTAATTTTATTAATGTCCTTTTTGAACTTAAAGTTGTAAAATTTTAAATATAAAACAAAATATGACTGAAGATATTTGTATATGGGAAATAATTTTATCTAAAAGTTGAAAAAAAAAAAAAAAAATTATATTAAAAAAATATCACGAATCCGATTGTCTGATAAGAATTAACTTTATCGTCTGATATCCTCCGTATAAGACATCTATGAGCTTTCAAACAGCGATTAAGTTACTTAAGTTTTGCTCCACACAGAATGTCTCTTTATGAGTTAAATATATGTAAGTTTGGAAAAGAATGAATTTAACAAATAATAACATTGATTAATATGATAGCTTTAAGGGTGTTCAAACAACAACTTAAACTATATAATAATTTTACTAAAATGTATATAATTTTTTTTTTATCTTATTGATTTTCTTGTTTGTTTAGGAATATTGATTTTATTATCAATATAAATAGGTTTTACATCTGAAATTTTTCATTACGATTCCGAAAAAAAAAGAATAAAAAAACTGAATACATACTGACAAAAATTAGTTTGATTTTTATGTGTACCTATCCTTTTTTTTGGCTCCAAATTAAATTTTTTTTTTAATAAAATCCAAAAATGAATAAAAGAAAAATTTTGCCAATTGTGGTTGTTTTCTTTCTGATGATAATTTAAGAAATATTTTTAAGGTTAATGGCAAAATTTTGGTTTATTCTAAATTAAGGGAATTTTACCTTTATTTATATTTTGGGTTATTTATTTAAATGTAGGAAATAAATTTTATTACATTTTTAAATAACTTTAAAATTAAAATAATCTTTGTAAATGTTGGATATTATCCTTTCTTAATGGAGATTCTAACCAGTGTAATCTTTTGTTTTATTAACTCTTCGTATTTGGTTCTAATTCAATGGAAAGTTAAGTTAAAAAAAATCGATAAATCTAAATTTCAATCTAGAACTAGTGAAAATTACTATATTAATAATATTATAAAGAATATAAATTATTATTATTTTATATAAGTAGTAAATTAAAAACTACACATATACATATGGGACAAAATCAAACCTTGTGGAAAAAAGCAAAAAAAAATTTTCAAAAATAAAAAAACACCAGAAGCACTGAAAATAGTCTAATCTTGTGCAAAATTTAGTTGACTATCTTAATAATTTGATGGTTATCTAAAAAAAAATTTTTTTTGGCTTTTTTTAAATAAAAATTGAAAAATTTGTCATGAGCTAGAAAAAAAAAAAAGAAGAAAAATCTCGAAATTTTTTATTATTTAATGTTTTTTATTTTTTTATTGCAATAAAAAAATTACATTATAAATTAGAGAAAAAAAATTTAGTCTGACTCGGAATCTGAATAAATCTCGAAATACATTTGTTTTCTTATTTTTGCATTCATTTTCATATTTTTTGTTCTTAAATTTCTCGTATCGCTCCGGATTTATATTTTATTGTCGCCAAATATCTGGTATTATATTGCTTCCTCTTTGCTTTCGATTTTCGGTCTATGAAATGTAGAAAAATTTCATATTAATTAAAATTTCCACAAAGTATACAGAGAGAACATTCAATATATTCCCATACAAATTTTTTGAAGCACCTTTTTTTCTCTCAAAAAAATATTTTTCTATAGAATTTTTTTTTTTGAATTTTGATATACGACTTCCATGTGCGCCGTTAATTTCTTTGAATTAATGGGGTGGGATTAGAATTTGGAAAATTTGTGACTTGTTACAGATTTTTTATTTGTTATAAGATATGTATATTTTATTTCTAGGAGAACATATAAAATTTTTATGTTCTTGAAATTTGTATGAAAATTTACGAATTGAAATTTTATTTAAGTTATAATTAATAAAGTAATAATAATAAATAATAATAAAAATAGATAGAAAAAGTTCCAACATCTGCGGAATATCATTGTGCAGAGATTCTACAGGTAAAAATATTTCCCTGCATAATTTTTTTATCAGAAATAATTGAAAATAAAAAATTTATTAATGTTCGCCATCTATTTTTACAAAAATATGCTATAAATGATATTAACGAAAAGTGCTGTTTTCTTTTACCATCATCTATATAATCTTTTAAATTTTAAAAGCGAGCCCCAACGAGCCTCTTGAAATATTACTTTTTTATAGAAAAATCTACGACACTGGATATCGTAAAATAAAAAAGATGCTTCAAAAATTTTAAATCATGTGGTATCCTTTGTACTCTTATATCAATGAAAATTTCTTACTCATGACATATCATGTAATTTTTTTAAATCAATAAAAATTACTAATTATTTTGGAATAATTTGAAAAAGTTGACAATACATGGTCATCATTTAAATAATAAAAACTCCCTTTGTGTTTTAATTTCGGATATTCCTTTTTTTTTTAATAAATTGTCAAAAAAGTATATTCTCACTCCTGACAATCAAAAACTTTACTTACCATTTTTGTTGTAAAAAACAAAAAAAAAAAATTTTTTTAAGAAAATTTACATGGATTTAATTTTTTATATAAATTAGTAACCGTTTTGTAAATTTATTTTTGTTTTTTTTTTTCGTTTTTAACTAAAAATGCATATTTTCCTTAAAATATCATGAGCTAGAAAAAACACCGACAACCTAAAACAGTAAAAAAACCGATACAATGAAGGGACAGCCAGACACCAAAATTTGATCTTAAAAATAGAACAAATAATAATATAACTTTTGTACTTAAGCTAAAAAAATATAATTTATTGCACTTAAATAGTTCAAATTTTCTTTTGCCGACAACAAATTTTGTATGGAAACATAATGCAAGCTTTTTTTCAAAGTTAAAAAAAAAAGTGATTTCTTCCAAAAATTATTAATTATTATTAATATTTAGGTTTATAATAAAATAAACTAAATATTGGTGGATATAAGAATTGCTTTTGATACTTTTTTTATTACTTTTTTATTTTTCAAATACCGCCGACACAATTTTCCCTTAGGTTTGATTTTGTCCCATATATATTTTTAATAACTCTTTTCTTTAAGTAAAATGGTATAGTAACGACAATTATTTTCTATAAATTTATATTATGTGGTTAGGGTTGCCAGATTTTCCCCATTACAAACCGGGACAAAAAGAAATTTTTTACAAAATAAATAAGTTATTAAAAAAATTAAAAAAAATATTTTTTAATATAAATATTAAAAAGGACCATTACTACTTCAATAAGGTCAAATACGTAATTAAATAATATCTTAAAATTAATAACACAAATTAGGAATAAAAAATATAAATATTCATTTCGGTCATTATAATTATAACAATGTACATAATAAATATATACTTCTAATTATGGTTGTCAAATTCTGTAATTTTTAAAAACATATGGTTTTCAATTTTTCGTTTTTTTAATTTCTGGAAAAAATAAAATAATTCACAAAAAAAATTATTTGAAAAAAAGGAAAAAGGTTTCTGCTTGATTAAAAAAAAAATTTTTTTTGGATATTTAATATAAAAATTCTAAATAACCAGGATTTCAACGTTGTCAAAAATAATTGTGCTGTATGTAGCAACTATTTTGAAGATGCTTGCTTTTCATTTAGTTGTACAAATCTACGAGAAAACTCTTAACCAACAATATTTCTAAGATTAGATTCTCTGGGAAGGTAATTATCTAATATTATTCAAAAAATATATTAATGTCTTAAATATTTTAGTGAAAATGTAGAAACATTGTTTTTATATTTTAATTGATAATAATTTATTCGTACCATCGAAGAATTTAATTGATAACTCGAACAACTTTTAAGTAGACCAAAAAAAACTGGAAAAATAATATAAACTAAAAATATTTTCTTTTATGATTTTTGGAAGGGAGTAAACTCTTCTAAAAACCCCTTGAAATATGAGAAAAAATAGTCGTCAAAATCATATGGTTTTCAATTTTCTATTCAAAAAATTACAGAAATTACAGAAATTTTTTGTATAGAAAAAATACATTAGAAGTATAGATCTATTAAGTATATTATTACAACCCTGCAATACCTTTATAGACCAGCCAGATGTAATATAGGCCAGATATAATATAGGCTGGATCGAAAATTAGAAAAATGATAGGAAAGCGTAACATAACATGAAAAGTTTCATTTTTCATAAATTTATTAATTTTTTTTTTAAATGTTAAACCGGGACTATTGAGCGTCCCGAGAACCTTTTTCAGAACGCCATGAAAATGACTTGAAAACCGGGACAATCCCGGAAAACCGGGACGTCTGGCAACCCTATATGTGGTTAATGACACATATTATTAGTGGCATAATTATTTCAGTCATAAATATATTTATAATCGAAAATAAAAATCTTATTCCTTAATTTTCAAAGAATAATTAATTAAGATCACATAATTGCTTAATGCTGTAGCCAAGTTGTGTTTTTTTTTTCTTACTATTTGGGTCAAACTTTATAAAATAACCATATAAATAACGTTACAGAATAAAATAAATTTATTATTTGCGGAACATAAAAAATAATTTTAACGAATTTATAAATTCGCAGAAATGTGAAATTATGAAAATTTTAATCCAAGAAATGGGGCAAAAAAAAAATAGAGCCATTGATAGTGGTAATGTTTAATTTTTTAAATAGCAGTGAATTTGCTGATTTAGAACAAGATTTTTGATTTTTTTTATTTACATACGAAAAGTCTTTCGTTAAGGACTGAATCTATTTGAAAATTTAAAGAAATATTTGCCTAGGTACTTTTTTGGTCGCAGACAGATCATGCCGGTCAATTAGGAGAAAATATTTAGAGTTTTTTTTAAAGAAAAAAAAAGCTGAATGAATTTTTTAAGTACAAACTCTTTTAAATTTTTATAATATTATTTTATGATTATATAGTGCAACCACTGGATATGGAAGTCTGGATAATCAGTTTTCATATATTTTGTTGTTTTTGATAGAATAAACAAAAAACGAAAAACATGTCAAATTTTTATTGAGAAAGGAATTGGCAAGTAATGGTATCAATAAAAGCTTAGCCGAGGTGCAAGCTTCTGTTTCCGGCGCGACAACAAGTCAAGTAAAATTAATTTTTTTTGTTAGCACGCTTTAGACTTCTAGCGAAAACGAAATTCGGTTGAACAAAATTTTTATTTCACTGCGAACATAATTGCGAAAACGAAATGAGTTGAATATAGATTTCGTTTTCGTCTTAACGTTTACAGTTGTTGAAAAAAAAAAACTTTAATATTATTATTATTAAATTACAAATTATTACAAAATTTTAATTAATTTGATTTTAATTTAATTTGAGTTAGAATCAAATTTTTTTTATTATTATTTTTATTTTTAATTTCAAACACAACAAACTTTTCGTTAGTGAATTTTTTTTCAAATGTCTCAAACCATTAAAAAAATAATTCGTTGTGAAAAAATTTGACAACTATATTCACCATTTTTCGTTTTCGTTTTCATTGCTTCATTTACACTTCCGACGAAATGTGGTTAATTTAGTTCATTCCTATTTCGTCGCGAAATATTTTTAATATAAACGAAATGAAAATTAAACATATTTAATAAATTTAAAATATGTTTTTTAATAATGGAATATATTAATTAATTTATCTTTTACATACTGACAAAATTTCCGGACAAAACTTTTTATAGTTAAAAAGTTATTGGCGAAAAAAGGTTTTTTCGTTTTCGTTTTCGCTAGAGGTCTAAAGCGTGCTTTATTGGTAATATTTGTCATAATTTTTTTAAATTTCAAATAAAAAAAAATAATAACTTTAATTCGTGAGTGTTTAAAACATCAAATTTAAATTAAAAAAATGAAGTATTGTCATTTTAGGATGTAATTTAAAAAGTAATAAATTTTCAAGAAAGGTTTCGTTTTTCAAGTAAGTTTAAGAGCCCTCACTACCGAAAATGGGTCTTGGTTTTTGCTTTGATTCTAGAGTTAATACAATCTCGACTGAAGTGATTTTTTGATATGTTAGAGAGTATATAACTGGCTCCAGGGTAGCTGAGGCGGATTTTTTAAATTTTGAGTTTTTTGGCCCAAATGAGCCTTTATAAAACTTGAACATATTTGCTTAGATTCTGAAGGATAAAAAATCTCAAACGCAGAAATGAAGCTAAAATACCACTCTCCAGGGCTGGTGACTTGGAATTTTGAATTTCTTTAATTTCCTATACAATTTTTAATTAATTTCATTTATTTCTAAGAATTTTTTTAAATTTTTTGATAAATTGCACTTTCTGCACAGAAATAAAATTCAAATATAGTTTTGTGATTTTCTGGTAGAGGTGTTTTTCGTACAATTTTTGTCGCATTTTTCACGACCGTTTATTTTCTGTAAAATAAAGCAAAAAAAAACTGCAAAAATAGAAAACAGAAATAGAAAACAGAATTTCACGTCGAGGGTTCTTAATCATTTAGAATTTAATACGTTTGTAACGGTTATAAGAACAATGCTAGCATTTCCCATTGAAAAGTTTTTCCGGGGGACATATTGTTGTAAATAAAAAGATTACCAACTGAAGTTATACAAACTGATTAAATTTTCAATAATAATCTAGTTTTCCAAAGTGTCGACAGTTGTTTTTCTAGTTTGAAAATTTAAAAAAATAGTACCCATACAAAAAGAAAAATTTGTTCCAAAATCTGTTTTTTGTGATTATCGCCAGGAGCGTGTGCTCCTTGTCTATGAGTCATATAATAGTTTAGCCGTTGAAAAATTTTACAAACATTTTAAACGGGCGCGGCGGCACTTCCAAGCTGATTACATTTTTCCTTTCTTTTTTTTGTTTTTTTTTTTTTTTTTGATTTCATTATTTTTTTGTACTCGGTATCCAGAGTTCTATATCCAGTGAGTGCAACATAAAAAATAAAAATAAAATGTTTGCTTACATAATATTTAATAATTAAAAAACCTTTTTATTTTTCTATATAAATATTGTACTTAATAAAAAAACTGGTACATAATTTATTTCAGTCTATGCCTGAAGATATATTAATTTTTATTAAACTAATTAATAATTCAAATAAACGAATTCATATTCATATAAATGTTTTCCGTGATAAATCTAACTATAAAAATTAAAGAAAAAAAAATTCATATATCATATTCTTTTATTACCAATATTAAGTTATATTTTTATTATTTAGTATGTTTGTTGGAATTATTTTATGGAGAATTTATCGCTGATGAAGAGATTATTTTTTATAGAATGAAGTGTGAAATTAAAATTGGTGATGATGACACAAAAGGCGCACAAATTTTTCGTAATGCTAGAGATAGAGTCGACGTAATTCACGCGCGTATGCGCTCGTAAAAAAAATAAAAAAAAACTGTTTTTTTTACCTGTTATGCTCAACGCCGTTCACATGCGAAAAACAAAAGAGAAAAAGAGAAAAATTAAATTAGAAAAATAAAATGGATTCTGTTTGTAATATTTTTATAATGCTTTTTAATTTATTTATAACTTAATAAAACATAAAAAATTTTAATAAATTTGCAATAAATAATAATTTAATTTTTATTTTTGAATATAATTATATTTATGAACTTTTTTATTTTATTAAATAATTATTTGTTTGTAAATTTTTTTTTTTCTAAATACAACAAAATAAACAACACAATTTTTTTTTCTAATTACAACAAAATAAACAATACAATTATAAACAAATGATTTCCACAATGTACGGCGTAAAATACTGGGAAAGTTAAAATATTTCAACTTTTACGCGCGTAAGCTACGTTTTACGTCGTTGCGTATAGCCGGTCTCATACATTTTCATACAATTTGATTTTTTACGTGCGTACACGCGCGTGAATTACGTCGACTCTATCTCTAGCATAAATAGAAAATAATTATTAATTTTTGTAAATTAATTTTTATAGTTTTTCTCATTATACTGTTAATAAAATTGATTCACAATATTATATCATGAACATCATAAGCTGAAATTTGATTTTTTATTGGTAAAGCTAAGAAGACATTTTATTTCAAAGAACTCCATAAGAAGATATACTTATTAGTAATATATTAAATTAAAATAAAATACAAAACCTTTCTATTTAAGATCCTTCTATTTAATTGAAAAAAAAAAATACACGAACGAAATATGAGTTTTTCATACGCTAATTTTCTGTCTTTTTATTACGACATGATCAGTTTTAGACATGAACTTACATATCAAATTTTTATTTATGATTACGCGTACATCAAATTAAGGTGTCATTAACGATTGTGAAGCCAGTGCAATTAATTATAAAAATTTTCGCATTATATAACTTTAAATTTGAAAACTATTGTTATTTTCATTTATTATAAAACTCATTAGTAATTACTCCAAATTAGACTATAAATATAAAGATAGTTAAATAGTTCTTTTCATCTTCTTCAATGCTAAATAATTTTATTATTATTTCTAAGTAAATTCAATTATATTTCTCAATGTTAAAAAATAACAACAATTTTTCTATATTAAATTGCTTATAACTATTTCTATAAATTTCTTCAACATGATATAAAAATTTTCATACTTAATTATATAATAAAATAAAATCTTCCATTCATTCATTTATAAATTAAAATGAACGATGTTAACACCTTTTTGACCCAAATTCAAGTTTTTCTTTCAATTATACGTTTATATAATTGTAATTTTATTTTTCAACCATAATCCTACTATGGTCCCTTTTTAAAATGCTCGTGACCATTACAAAATAACTTTAATACTATGGCGTGAAGATAGGAAAATTAAATATAAAAATTATGCATTTACAGTAAAAACCCTGTGATTTACTTGTTTATTTTTTTTTAATATTTATGTTATATTATAGTTACACATAATGTTCTGTATAGTTCATGCATATATTATACTCTGTATTACATTTATTCTATATACAAAATGAAAACAAGAAAAATTAAAGATTAAATATGATGTGTATAAATATTAAAAAAATTAAATAAAATTAAATTTATGTAAATGTAATTATAATTGCAGATCAAATAATATTATTGTGGTTTTTTGATAAAAAATTCAATTATTTATTTTCAAGCCTATTAAAATGTAATTATAATCCTTACATTGTACACATATTAGACTGTTTAAAAAAGTGTAATTCATTTTCGTCTTAGTTTAAAGATAAAAATCTAAAACATTTTTGGTTAAATGTGCATCTACTACTTTAATGCCAGACCATGTTAGCATGGGAAATTGAAACGATAAATAGCATTTTTTTTTTATTTGGTGGTTTAAAGGAAAAGTTGTTTTAAATTTAAAAAAAAAATCAGATACTTTCAGCATGAAATTGAAAATAAAATCGAAATGGTTATTTTTTCAATGTCTAGCAAGTTGAAAATTTTAATTTAAACTACTTTTTCATTAGGTTCGTTTTAATTTTTTTTATGATATTTTACATTATTTAGATAACGAAAAATTCAATTTTAATTCTTATAAATAAATTTTGAATATTTGCTTAAAAAAAACTCTTCTGCTTTTATACTTATAACTAACTATATATCATAAATATATACATATATAGTATATATAAAGAATGAATGTATACTTTAATGCTATTTGTAAATAAATAAAGGTTTTTATTTCAACAATTATCTCGCCCCTAGATGTTATTTTAAAGGATAAAATTTATATTTGTGACCACTTTTGTTTTATCTCTTAAAGTTAATTTAAAGTAAAGAAAATGGTTTAATTTATTTACAAAAAGCTTTAGAATATTTTATTTTCTATGTAACGATTTCAAGTGCTGAAAACTTAACTTTATGTATATGTGTGTGTGTATATGAGTGTTGTATATCATAATGAATTTTCTATGTTGGCACATAGTATAGAAAAGGTTTACAAATTATTTATGTTTTCATTTTTCTACTTTAAATATATATTGAAATTTTGTTTATTTACAAAATCGTGTTTGGGCATAAATAAATTTCATTTTCATATTAGGTATTTAAGTTTTATACGTATATATATAAAATAAATGGTTTGAATTACATTTAAATGCATTTTATATATTTATACTAATGTATATGAAATATAATATAAAATATGTATATTTTTGTTTAAAAACTATATATTTATTTATTTTTTTTAATTTAGTTATATATTATGTATTTAAGAATATTATTTATGTAAAACAGCAGCAATTTTTTTTTTATAGGAAATCATTCCGAAAAATAAAGATTTATTTTTGGTTAATTAAAAACAAAAATTAATTGGACTAAACACAGTAAATAGGATGTATTTTTGGTACAATTTATACAGCACAGTAAGTTAATAAATAAAATAATATGAAAATTTAGGTTAAAATGATATTTATGTAGGCTGCTGGAATTCTTCTGGAAAAACAGTTTATCTGAATTTTAATTGCATTTTAACATGCTTTATATCTAATGAGTACAATCTGAGTAGAAAAAATATTCCAAAGAGAAGAAAAAAAAAATTATTTTTATTAAAAATGCTAGAAAAGATTAAAATTTACAATTGTTGAATTTATGTATAAAAATACACTTTTATGATTTTCATACTTGCTCCGATCAGAGCTTAATTTAAGTTTTTGTAAGAAAACTTGTTGAAAATTTGAAAATGAAATTTAAAAAGAAAAATGTTTGTTTTAATATCCTTTGGAAAAATTATTGAGTGTTATTTAACTTTTAATTTTAATAACAATCATTTGGAGTTTGAGTCTGATCCTATAATCAGTTCATAATTTAGAATTTTAATTTTATTTGTTAGAGCTAAGAGCTACGAATATTGAGATCTCTTTTCGTACTATAACATTAATTATTATTATTATATTTTCCTAATACAATATTTCTATTGTGATGTCGAATTTTACTTAAAATTTCAAAGCAAACGAATTTGAGAAATATTTTTGGTTGAGAGTGTTAAGTTTTTCAAAACTTAAATAATTGTCCTTAAATATAAAAAATATACAAAATATAAATAAATTTTTGATTGAGTTAACCCCACGAACTCAATATTCAAAAATTATGCACAGACAAATAAATTCTATTTTTGCACATTTTTAGATTTAATAAAATTCAAATAGTTACAAAAACTTTTTTAAGTTTTTATTGTAATTTATTTCTATAGTTTTTTGACGGAAGAAAATCAACAAGATGCATATTTTTCATTTTTTAGCAATAAATAAAAAAAAAAGCATAAAATATTAAGGAATATGTATAATACTGTTAATAATTATTATTGCGAAAGGAGTTTTTATCACTTTTGCTTGTTATCATTTGCAAGATATTCGCTTCAGATTTATTGTTATTTGTGATCAAAACAATTTACATATACACGAAAATCATAAATTATGTGGGTACTTAAATGTATTATACATATTATTATCATGTATAAACATTGTATGTAACATTTATATAGGTACACAAAAATGTAATATCTAAAAGAGTTGCAAGTTTTAAGAAAAATTCATTCATAGAATATTTTATTATGTTTCTGAGTGATGCCGCCATAGGGCGCTTAATCATATTTCAGAATATATACGAATATTTTATAAAATTTATGTGACTATGAAACGCATTGGTCCATAGTATATCGATATTCTGTTTATTATGGAAACTTTGAAAATTTTCATGAAAATATTGAAAAACATTATTTTAATTTTCCTCAATTTGTTTATGAAAATAGGTAGGTAGTTGCAAATTTTGAATTTAAACTCTAATAATATATATACAAACGTAGACATATTTATGCAAAATTTAAGGTCAAACAAATTGTTAGCTCAATAGTATAGGAATATAATATTTTATGTGCCACCGATAAGAAAAAAAAAGAAAAGAATATTTTCTTAATGTTTTCAATAAAACATTAACAACATAAATCTTGAAATGAAAGAATGATATTGTATAACTCTATATATATATAATATGTATAAATTTTATACATAATGTTTTTATTAATAATACTTTTCTACAATTTCAAGATGTTATCAAGCAGTTTATTTATTATCATTTCTAGAAAATGAAAATTTTCAAATGAAAATTCATAGCAAAATCATATAGAATATATATAATATTTAATGATACTTAAAGTTACCATGTTAAGAAAATTGTTTTGCTGTATATATTTTTTTTATGAAATATATACATAGAAGGAAAAAGAAATAAGTTTTTTTTTTTTTGTTACATTCATTTTGTTCTAACAACAAATAAATTAATTGGAGAGCTTTCAGAGATTTAATTAGAAGATAACTTGACATAGTTGACAATGAAGATAAACAACTGATATATAGAAAATGGGTTGGGAATATATAGTTAAAAAACCTTATATGTTTTTATTTTTTTTTATTATTATTATTTTCGTTAAGTTTGTTTCCTCAATTTCAAAAACTTACTTTCAAAAAGAATAAAATAAAAAGTTTTTGTTCAAAGCTTCTTGCTAAAGGTATAGTGTTTTTTTTTTCCTAAATTTTATAACTTTTTGAAAATCAGACAATCCACAAATTATTACTAACATATTATATAAAAGAAAAACAATTAATTTTTTGGATATTTTTTTTACAAACTTAATTTTGATTTTGCACTTACTAGACGTGGGTATACTAATTTTAAACATAATGTAATTTACTTATCAATGAATGCTAAATTTTCTATATAAAACTCTTTGAAATCTCTGGCAATTTGAAGGAATATACACACCATTGGATTGTAATTAAATCATATATATATTTTTTGGGCATTCAATTGTATAATAATTCTTACATAACGACAAAAATTACTTTTATCACATTTTATTAATCTAATTTTAATGATATGATAATGAAATCTAAAATCAAATTATATAAAAAAAATAATTCGGAAAAAAAAAATAATAATTCGATTGAATTATTAGGTAATTCAAAAAAAATTAATAATATAAAGGTAGAGTAGGTACTTTAAAATTAAATAAGCTTCAATTATTTCAATATAAAATATTAAATCTGTGTTATCTACTTTAATATATATATAAATATTATATAATGTTAAAATATTAAGCACATCATTAATATTTGATTTTGTCATAAATAAAAACATGAACAAAATCAAAAATAAATAAATAATGAATATTATATAAATAAATACATGATTAAAATTAAAATAATAATTTACTGGAATTAGGTATATATGTATATATACCTATTTTTAATAGAATTCTTCTGAATGCACAATTTAATTAGTTTTAAAATTAAAACATTTTTATAGCAAGAATTAAAAATTTGAGTATAGTATGTAAATGCAACATATAGAAATCATTAAACCTTCAAATTCGCTGTGGTATATTATTTTCATCTTAAATATAGCAAGTGCAATTGTGGGTTCATTTTCTCTCACCTTAAGTTGTATTTTATGTAAACGAATTAAATTTTTGCCTTGCTTTGAAATTAATTTATATTTACATTATTTGCCCAACCATTTAAGAACAACACAAATATTCATGTTAATTCAAGTGAACAAGATTAACAAATGAAATACAAATTCTAACTGGAGTTGTAAATTTAGACTATTATTATACCAGCATATATAGTATTTGAGATGTGGACAATATCATTAAACCCCAACGTAAAAGCTATAAAATATTGTCTAATAAATATTAATAAAAACTTCAGATATATATTTTTTTCAGATCAAAACTGAGTGACTCCATTATTACCTGGTCAATTTTGACATAATACTTATTTGAACTTATAAACATTGCTTAATTTAATGATTGATCAAACTACTATATTTGTGGTCTATTTTATATTTTTTGTTTGATATAAATTTTTGAGCTTTTCTTTTACAAAACTCACTCAGAGATAAATTTGAAAAACAATAATCTCAGATAATTTCGATTCATATGATTACATACCGCACCGATATATACATAATATTGGTTTTGACTCATAAAGAGCAATTAGAATAAATATGTATCTATGTGAGTACGGAAGAAAAAATTAAACAAAAATATTTCATATTAATTGAGTATAATTTTTTTTATCTTCAAAATCCCGGTTATTTGAATATAATATAATGAATATAATATAATAAATGATGCTATTATGATAAATCTGAATTTTATATATTATGCAAATTTTTATTATTATTATTATTAATTTTATTTTTTTTTAATTTCAAAAATCACGTAAAGTAATAATGAAAAGCTAATGAAGCAATTTTGTACTTAAAAAAAAAAAACAGAAACAAGATTACAAAATTTTATAATTGAATTACATAAAATTAATTGAAGCTGTCAATTAGATTAAATTTAGATCAAATATACAAATATAGAAGTGTATACTTTTAAAAGTGAGACGATGTAATCGCGCATACATAAACATTTATTTTATTATTTTCTTTTATTTTTTTTTAATTTTGAAAACAAAAAACGATTAAAGGAACGAAATATTTTCAGCTGACTATACACGAGACTAAAGCCTGGTATATTAAGTACATGTAATATTTTATTTACATATAAATTTCGTAAACATTTAAAATTAGTGTAAAAAAATTTTTAATTTGAATTTTATTTATTAAAACTAAAAAAAAATTTAACTACATATTCTATTTTTTTTTATTTATAATATAATCCATAACGAAGAACAGAAAAATTACTATAGGTATAAAAATCACAGTTTATTTTGCGAGTAGTATAATAAATACTGTAATTTTTAAAGCTTTTTGATTAAATCAAAAGTATAAATTTATTACTCATGAATTTTCTATATACATATATATCATATTAATTAACTATTTAAAATTTTCATTACAATGTTCATATATTTTTCTGAGCTTTGAAAATATTTTCATGTATACCTACATATGTGTACTATTGTAGAATATAAAGTTAAAAAAAAAAATGTTTTTTATGTGGTAATATATCAAAAAAGTTTTATATACCATTATAAATGTTGAAAGCAAAATATGTATGTTGTATATGTTTTTGAAAAAAAAAATGTATATATACATATATATATATATGTATAAATAAATAAATAAATCTAAATTTGTTAATCCTCTATTTGGAATTTATGATGCTTAACATGTCATAAAGTGTATATTTTTATCTGTCGTATATCCAACATTATATTCGTTATTAATTTTTTTTTAAATACATAAAAAAAAAAAAATGTTTTTATAACAAGAAATCATTTTTTTTTCTTTTTTTTTAACTATAAAAGAATTATATATAAAATTCCCAAAACTCATATAAAAATTTTTTTTTTTAACTTTCCAAAAAAAAAAAACAAAATTTGTAAACAAAAATACCAGCCCTTATTTCGAGGAATCTCTTTATTGAATGGTTATGCTCGAGTAAGGAAATGTTATAAAAAAAAAAAATAAACAGAACGTTAAACGGATATGTATCTAAAAATGTGTTCATATAGTAAAGAAAATGATTTTCATCGCATATAAATACATAATTTATATACTAGATTGAAAAAATTAAAAAAAAAAAAAAATGGATTGTTTCGTAAAACATTTTTCTGATCTATGTTGAACAAGAAAAAAAAAAGAACAAAATTCGTCTTTTTTGAAAATCGTAAGACCATGAAATTTATATAAAGAAAATTTTTCAGATGAAAATCAAAAATTTTCCAAATCATATTTTTTTCTCAATTTTAATTTTAATCTATATTGGTTTGTCATATTTTTCTATATATACAAAAATATAGTTAGTTTAATTGTTTAGTCAGTTCAGATATTTGTACCAGAGAAATATTTTTTCACAATATATTGATCGTTATTTTATACCAACAAAAAGTGATGTCGATTCTTCAATATTATACTATTGAAAGAACTTTACAGCGCGTCATTCATCTAAAAAGCAGCTTTTGTAATAATTTTGTTCAAAGATCTTGTTTCAATCCAGAATAATAGTTGAATTTGTATATAATGTTGGTTTTTTTTTTACCATTTTTTCGTTAATATTATCTTTTTCCATAAGAGAGGGAAATAAAACAATATATTTATAAATTAATTGATACAACACCATATATATTTTAGGTGACGAATAGGGAAATTATATATGTATATAATTTCCCTATTCGGCACCTAAAATTTCATACAATCAATTAAAATTGGTGTTCAATTGATTTGAGAGAAAAAAAAAAATAAAAATATTTTAACAATAATGAAACAAAAAAAAAATAATTCCATTAAATAAATGTCGAAAAAAGAAATATTCGCAATTATCTGGATAAATTTTCTTATAAGCACTTTCTAGATCTAGATATTTAAAAATTTTTTTTTCATTCAGCTATGTAAAATTTCAAATTATTTCTTTTTCCTAAAGTAAGAAAGAAAAATCTCTAACAAAAAAAAAAAAAAACCAATTTTATTCTAAATAAAAATGAAGTAAATATATACACATATAATATGTATATATTTTTTGATATAACTTTCTGTACTCGACGTTTACATTAAGAACTTTATTATTATTATTTTACTGGGGAAAAAGATCGTTAAAAATTCAAGTTTTTTAAGTTTTTTTTACTTTTTTATTTTTTTTTTTGATGTGAAACCAAATAACAAAAAAAAAAAAAGTAAAACAAGAACAAAAAAAGCCTTTAAGCCAAAACATTAAAATTTTCCTTGAATATGTGCACTTTTAATGTTTTCTTTTCATTTTGTATTGTTTTTTTTTTTTTTTTTATTTTTATTTTTTGCACATGTATACCAAAAACAAAAAAACAAAAAAAAAATGTTCAAGAAAAAGTTATACATAATACATAAATCCTTGAGTGACATATATTGGAAAAATCAAATGAAAAAATGAAGGAAAAAAAAAAAGAGCACACAGAAAAGCCTAAGCTTAGTATATGTATTGATTTAAACAAATTTTTTCTACCAATTTTCTTTTCTCATTTGATAATGTGCCAAAGCTATTAAGTTTTCTTTTCTTTTTTTTTTGATATTTTATTTTTTATATATATTTTTTTTTTACCTTTTAAAAAGCACCTGAATTTTAAATATTATTTTTATGTTAGAAAAAATTTTGAATATTTTTCACATTTTTTTTTTATTTGGGGAAATTATGTTATTTTTTTTTGTTACTAGTTCATAGATCTGTGGCAGTATTGAATAATATGTATCTTGGATGTCTAATTTTGACATTTTTGAGATTCATGTAAAATTTCAAAAGAATTTCTGAAAGAATAAGCACAATGTATGGCTAACAATTAATTAAGAATTCGTATAATACTAAAAAAAAACAAAATATTTTTCATGAAATTCGGAAATTCGGAAAACTTTTCTAGATCATATCAAAAGAGATACATTTACATTTTGTATTTAAAATTAAAAATTAATATGTAGTTTTTCTAATAATATTTTTTAATTATCCTTCCTAGATAATATCGAAGGGTATATGTATAGTGCACGCATATTGCATAATGATGAAATATAAATGGAAATTCAAATACGAAATTGTGAAAATAAAATCATTAATTTAATTAAATTTAGTTTTTTTTAGTATTTTATTCTTTTTTTAAATGTTTCCAGAGTATCAAAAAGGCACAGATCTTTGAAGATTTCTTTAAAATTAGTATCAGCAACATTATAATTATGGTGTAATCAAAGAAATAAGCATGGAATTTGTTTTTTGACATCAATAAATGACAAAGAATCACTCTAAGAAGAATTTTTTTACCTTTTTTTTTCAACATTTCTAAGTTTCGAATTTTTGTATCTTTTCATGCCATTCACTAATCAAATATTTCACTTAATTCCTTTCTTACTGTTGTTGTTGTTAACAGAGAGAGTTTTTAGCTTCCTTTTTTTTTAAGTTGCAGAAAGCATAAACTGTGAAAGTTTTAATATGGTTTTTAATTTATGGAAAAAATACTGCAGAAATTACTTTAAGAATAAAAAACATAAACATAAATTTTAGATAAAACTCTATTTCTAATGTACACGATTTCGTTTGGAAAAAGGATTGGTATTGCGTTCATTTATACGGTTACGTACATTTTTAGGTTAATATAAATTATATAATGTACTTTTATATATAAATAATATAGTATATATATTTTTAACCCAAAGCTCTTTAATGATTTGTTTTAATTACATTTTTTATAGTTTTAAATTAGATTATTGATATTTAAAATAAAATATTTCGTTTCAAAAAAAAAAAAAAAAAAAAAAACTTTTACTGATATTAAAAAAAGAAAATTTATCACTTTTTTTTATGATGAATGATATTTAAAAAAAAAAAACTACAAAACTTTAAGAAAGTTTTGGCAAAATTAAAACTTTTTTATTTCTCTTTTTTTTTTAAGCGAAGTATTCATCAAAGTTAGAACAAAAATCCATTATAAGTAAGACTGATGTTCGGAAAATAAGAAGAAAAAAAATATGGTTGAAATTGCCATGGTGTTATAACGTCCACGACAATAAAGTAAAAAAGCGAAACGCCGTACAGACATTATGTAGGTTTTAAAAACTTCATAATGTACACGAAAAACACATTGTGAAGTTTTTTTTTATACACTATGACGTTTTAAAAAACGACATAATGTCTGTATATTAAAACCTTTATTTCGCAACTTCACCTATGACTACGCAATAACATGCTGCAGGGATTTAAAACTCCTTTTTCGCAACTTAACCTATGGCTACGCGAGCAACGGTCTTTGATGATGGAAGTACAGTATGTCTTTTTTTTCGTATACATTTGCTTTAAAGCACATAATGTCGACAAACTTTATGTCGTTTTTTGAAACGTCATAATGTATTCGAAAAAAAGACATAATATCTACACATGTATGTTATAGACATTATGTTGTTTTTTCGTTTTCATTATTGTCGTAGACATTATGACAGGACCCCGACGAAACTATTGGAAAATAGTTTTCTTAATTCTATTTTTTCGTTAGGAACAATTTATCATCACTTTATTTTTTATATCACCTAGTCGAAAAGTTGAAAAAAATAAAATAAAATATTAACTAAACTTAAAAATAAAATATGTTTTTTTGTTGGTAGTTTGTACATTTTTTAATATATAAATCATGAATGAATAAATAATTTCGTTATTCTGTCAAATTTATTGCTTTGTCTCATTCTAAATAAAATTTTATTTGTTTACATTTCTCTTCTTTTTTTTTTTTTTTTTTGTAAACGTGGTTTGACTATTAATTGTCAATTCATCGTCATACATTGAATTTTTTCTGTCATCATGATTTGGTTTCTTGTTTTTTTGTTTTTTTTTGTATCTGTGCTGATCGAAATTTTTGTACGGACTGGAGAAATACAAAAAAATAATATATGTATACATATATTTATTAAATGAAAATCAACTGATAAACTTCAAGAGTATATTTCAAAATAGAAGCGCTTTTAGCTTTCATGTATTAATAAACTATATACATTTGAATTTAGAGGAAAGTGGAAAACACTTTTTTTCTTATATTTATGTTGTTTTTTTTTTATCTATATAAAATAATATGAAGTTGTTTTTTTTTTTTTTTTTTCATTATTTTTCTTTATTAAGAATTTTCTTTTTGAAGTGCACTTCACTAATGATGTTCTTTTGTATTTTAACACTTGATTCTATGCTATTTTCGAGAGCATAAGACGAAGAAATCCTTCTTTTCTTTTTTTCCATGCTGATTAAATATTTTCTTTTAAATTTATTTTATTTTATTAAAAGAAAATCTCTATTCCCTTCGATTTTTGAGATAAGAAAAAAACTAAATAAAAATTGAAGTATACCTAGAATTTTGAAATACGGCAAAATTGAAAGAATGAAATTTTATATGTATATATTTAAATTATTATTATTTTTTTTTATTAACACATCTTTCAAATTAAATTAATATCAATTTTTTAGGTCTGCATCTGTGCTTTTGATGTCGATTTTAATGAATTGTCGATGGTATCTTAATTATTTTATTTAAGTACATATACATTGATTATTATGTTTAATTATTCTCTTTGTGCTTTTAGTCAAGCCACTTAGACTGAAATTGTTGTATACTACTTGAGTGGGTATATATACTTAAATTTTACGTTGAGTGAGTGAGCCAAATATGATGAGAAATGCGTTCGTTCGAGAAATAAAACGTGAAAAAACACTCTACTAAATATTTAGTTTTTAAAATTTTGTGCATATAAATATCATTTAATTTCATTTCTTTGAAATTTCTGTGATGGAATATTAAAAAGTTGGAAAGTTTTTTTTAATTTTTCCATAAAGCTTGAGTTAACAGAATTAGGTATGAAGGTTTGTATGAAGGACCAAATTCTAAAAACTTACAAAATTAATAATATTAATTTTATTGGTTGTTCGTATCTTCTGTTTTATACGTTCGAATTTCTAGTAGTAGCCAATATACTGAAAATTTATTATCGAAAATTAAATAGAACTTTATTTTAAATAAAACTGAGGTTAAAACTTTTATTTTTATCTGCAGATAAATATATTTAATAACCTATTTTTAGATAATTTTTTTTTTTTCGAAAATATTTATTTTAATTTAAGAAATATAAAAGAGATTCTTTGGATATCTTATTCTTGCTTCAATTTGCACAAATTATTCTATTGGGAATAACAAAATTAATTTAAACTCTTTATAATAATAAAGAGACTTAATTTTTTCTTGTTGGAAAAAATCCTTTTGAGACTTATTTTTATTTCGACAAAAAGATTTATTTTTTACATGAGAAAGGTGTGTCATCATTAATTACTTTTCTTTTTCAAAAAAAAAAAAATAAGTAAATATCCATGCAAAAAATAAGCATTTTTAAGATTTATTGTACCATGAATTTAGTTATGCAGAAATGTTTGTTTTTTTGTATTTTTTCTAGGACTCTGTACCGAGCATAGGAACGGACTAAGTGTGTGTAAACATATCCATATCCAAAAAGTACGCAAACAGCTTTTCAAATTCAGGGAAGCAAAATTAGTCAAATTAAAAAATTAAGTTTTTCGATTAAAATAAAGTTGTTCTTGAAATAAGAAAATTTATAAAATATTTAAATATCGGTATGTAAGAAATACGCCAAGAAAGTTTTTGTAGGTATATTGATATGTGGTTTACATCTATTCTATTTTTCTGGATTAAATACCTATTACTACAAAGCATATATTTCTTTTTGCATAACGCTTTACAAAATGTTACAATATTTATTCTCATTCCATGTACATATTACAGCTTAATGTGTACATACAGTCTTCGTCTGCTGAATAGGATTAATTGTATGATATTAATAGATTTAATTTATTTAATATACAGTAAATTATTGTAACTTTTATGCTTAAATTCTATCTCAATGAAA
The DNA here is from genome assembly GCA_964007475.1 of Hybos culiciformis. NCBI lineage: Eukaryota > Metazoa > Arthropoda > Insecta > Diptera > Hybotidae > Hybos > Hybos culiciformis. The sequence goes on along the minus strand of OZ023273.1, from coordinate 137,680,770 downwards.
ATCATTAGTTATTATTATAATAATGCCTAGGTACAATAATTTTTTTTTTATAATGTATTATATAAATATATATACATAAAAGGCAAATAATAAATTATTCTCATAACTTGACTCTGATAATTTTAAAATTCAAGGTTTTGCTAACAATTAACATTTTTTATGTTCAAGGCTGTTAAGCTAACAAAAAAAAAAAAGGTAAGAAAAACCGTCAGGTATCGTATTTTAATTCACAAAAAAAAATTGTGTAAATATCTTTTGTTAACTTATGTATAAAATTGACATAATAAATTATGAAAAAGAAGGATTAAGATTAAAATTTTAAAGAGGATATATAATGAGATCATTTGTATAGGCTTTAATAATCTGATCATTCTGACCTATATTTAAACACTTAGTTTGATTAGTATGAGCTTTCCTTTTTAAGTTGAAACATATATTTACATAAAATATTGTTGCTTTGGATGTTGCAGTGCTCTCTGTCAATAATTTCAAAGAATTTTTTATTCATATTTACATAATTTTTTTTCATTTATTGAAATATTGGTTTGTAATCAAGCCTTTCTTTATAATATTTTTAAATGAATTACAATTAAAATATATTGTAAATTTTTAATAACGTGCTTTATATAAAATTCAATGATATGATCAATAATTTCATTAACTTATATTTATATATTGTTGGTGCGAATTTTAAATAGGACGGAAGCGTGAAACTTTTTGAATGAATGGAAAAAATTACGAAAAAAAAGTTCTAGAAATTTGGAAAAATGTAATAGAATACAAATTCTTGTTTCTTAATATAATTAATAGTTTATGATTTTATTATTGATTCATATAATTTAAGCATAAAAAGAAGATAATGTATAATTCAGGTTAAATTATTCATCACATTAACGTTCGATTTAAATTGTACCATCGAAATGGCTAAATAAAATAAAAATAAAAATGTTGCCTACGATATTTTATTTTTAATTTTAAATGTACTTCAACATATACTGCTCCCACGCATATACTATATCTACAAGTATATATTATAATATATATGTAATTACTTAAAATGACAATAGCACAATTAATGAAATAAAAATTAAATTATTGCGTATAATTATATTTTTTTTTTGTGTCAAACATAATTAATTTATTAAATTTAAGAGAAATTATTGGTATAACGAATTATTTTGTAATTTTATTTTCTTCTTTTATAGTAATAATATTAAAATTAACGCACAAGTAAATTCAATGAAGGCAGCAAATATAATAATAACCACTTAGAGCCACAAAAAAAAAAGGTGTCTTTATATTATAATTATTAAATTTGATTATTGGGTGATAAATTTAAAGCTTTAAGTCAATAATTTAATTTTGATTTTAACTTTGCTTTTGTCAAACAAAACTAGTTTTTAAATTGCAAACAAAGCTAGTTTTAAAGGGCAGTTAAAAATAATTATTTTAATTTCGAATCGACTTATTTGCAGGGAATGAATACTAACGAATTAAGCTACTAATTCTAGCTTTTTTGAGCCTAAATTTTCAAAATCTACTTGAAATTTTATGGTTAAAACTTCCAATAATTTATTGATTTAAGGTTAAAATCTATAATTGTTTTGAAATAATTCACCTACAAACAAGTGCACTCACAAATGCACTCATAATTTTTTCTGCAAAATTTCATAATTCGGGATATTTTCCATCAGTAATATGTTTTCAATAGAAAAATGTTTTTTTTTTTTTTATAAGAACCACGACCGTTGTTAATCCACATTGTGAGCCCCGAAATAAATCTAAACGAGCAACGTGTGGCTTAAGAGGACTGTGTTATAACTTCATTACAAATACTCTTTTAGTCAATAGTTTTTATTTACAGATAATTTTGACATAAAAATGTGTTTAACAAAATTTTTTTTTGGAAAATTTTAATTGCATTTTCACGAAAGCTTTATAGCAAAGAAGTAAAAAATAATAAATATCTCATATTAAATATTAAATTTTTCTTCTTCTTATGTATATAGTCAGTATAACGTACATACTTGCAATTCTGTGTATATCTACACCTACCGAATGTTCATTTTATATACATGATGATGAAAGTACAAAAAAAGTGAAAACATACCTGAAACAGAGAGAAAACAAAAATTGAGATAAATGTAATTAAATGTTATAAATTCAAGCACAAAAAATATTTACGTTTTATATTTTATGTAATATGAAAAAAAAAGAAAAATTATTATAATTTTTTTTTTTAATATTATTTTATTTTATATTTTAATATAATATAACGAGAATCCTCAAAAATTAATTTAAAAACCAAAAGATAAATAAAAAATAAAAAAAAAAATGTTTTATTTTATATGTATATTTTTTGTGCTTTCAAGTTGTGTTGGAAAAAAGTCGTTTTTATATTAAGGATGAAATTTTAATCTACGTATAATATAAAAAGAATGAAAATCTCTAAAGTTTTTAATTTTACAAGAAGTACTAATTGTAATCAAAATCGTTTCATTTTTTTTTGTTCTGTTTTGTTTTTAAATTTTTCTTCTTTTTTTTTTTTTGGTAGACGTACGTTTTATATTTATTTCATTTATTCTCTCTAGAGAGACAATAATAAAAATTTTTTATGATATAAAACCAGACAATATGTATTTAGTAAATTTTTTGGAACAGTAGGTATAGATTGAAAATGTAGAATTTTTTTTTTTTTGCTATTTTAATGAAGAACTAAAATTATTATATCGCCTGCTCAGAAATGAAACAACGTATAATGAAAAGTATAGTTTCGAGTAATTTAAATTTAAAGATTTGAAAATTAAAAAAAACGTATGAAAAAATATCAAGTAGCGTACAATTTTCATCTAAAAAACACATTTTAATCAACATTAAGAATATTGCAAACTAGTTGTACTTATAAAATCGAGTACGAGGAATCGAATTGTGCTATTGTCAAATAATGACGTATAAATGTCATACGTTGTTTCATTTCTCAGCAGACAATATAGTGTTATTAATATTTTAATAAATTGTTTTTTGATTAATAATGTAATTTTGATTAAAAGAACTATTTTTTATTTGTCGTTTTATTTAGATAATATACAATATTTCTTTATTGATTTATTTTCGAAAAAAAAAAAAAAAGATTTAGTTCAAACCTAGACGCCTATTCATCGAGGACTAAGAAGTGCTTTTAAAGCACATAGAACTAAAAAACTATATTAAGCAAATGTTATAAAAATTTCTATATTATCCCGAAAAATACATGGTGGGAAATGTTAGTTTTAATATATAAAACCTATTTTATAAGTTTAGTAGTGTTTTTTTTTTATTCTAACATTTAGGGTGTGTTGTGAAACTTATAAATAAGAATATAAGATTTGAATGTAATTTATGTACGATCGAAATTTTGAAAAAAAAAAAAAAACCTATTTTAAGCTTTCTTCAAACAACTTTTAAATATATGATTTCATTTTTATCTGAAAACTTAGTTAACAGCATAAGCATAAAAGAGCAAAAATTATTAAAGCTACACTAGAAACAAAATCAGTTAAATTAAAAACTTTGACTTAATTAAATTATTATATTCATTTTTACATATTATGTATTTACTTTTTATATATAATTTTTTTTCATTTAGCAGATTTTATGTTCAAAATGTAACTTTTGTAAGAATATTGAAATTTTATATCTTCAGGTCATTTAAAATAAAATTCACTCAAATTCAGCTTCTTAATATTATTTTTCATTTATATACCCTCAAAGTAAATTAAATTCGTTTATTACTCTTTTTTTTTCCATTTTAGAGAAATTAAAATTTTTTACAATTTTTTGAAAACTATCTATACCAAAACTTTGCCAATGGATATCAAAATTCTGTTGTAACAATCACGATATCTGATTATTTCTTTTTTTTAATTTTTTTTTTTTAAATTTATTTCAAAAATTTATTCATCTCTGTTCATTAGCTTTATGAAATTGCACACAAAATGCATATAAATGAGATTTAACTTTGAAAACATTTATCTTTATTTAAGTAATTTTTAAAGAAAAAAATAGAAAAGATATTAAATAAAAAGAAAAAAATATTTTAAAGAAAATCTTGTAAATTTCCATTAATTTTATTCTTCGTCTAAACTGAAAGCTTGCGATTCTATCTTTAAAAAAATAAATAGAAAAATTTTCTGTTTCTATGTATATTCCTTTTGTTCGCCGAATGGATATAATAATTAAAAAGAAAACTTACATTATATATAGTTCTCTTGTAATTCTAACTATCAGATGGAAAAAAAAAATTCTTAATGTGAGAATACAAATTCAGTTTCAAAGATATTACTATCATTTCAAACACTTGCAACGCTTAAACTTTGTCTATGTTCTTATTAAATCTCCATTCTCTACTAAAACTAGTATTGAAGGAACCTGGTTGTGATCAGAGTATCTTTAAAGTAAAGTATCTTAAATTGAAATTTTAAATACGAGCACCTTTATAAGATACTTTTCTATATTTTTTTTTCAAGTTCTACTGATTGTTTTAGAATTTTTTGAAGATCCTAGATCCTAGTTTTGTGATTGTGATGTTGATCACTGGAAGTTTTAGATAGATATCCATATAGAGTTTTTTATATTATATTTTATCTCTACAAAGACTTTAGATCTGATTTTTTTTTATTATTTTTTGGTTATACAATTTTCTTAAAATAAATCGGAAATAAATCAAAATATGCTTTAAATCTTAAATAAAATTCTTTATATAAATATAGTAGAAAATGAAAAATTTGTTTTCTTCTTCTAAATGTCATTCTTGTAGAAGGAATAAAATGTAACATATGCACAAAATTCTTAAAAACATTCGAGAAGTGAAAATAAATCCTTATTATTTGTAATTTAATATTACAAGAAATTATATAAATATACAAAGTACATATGATTTATCCAAATAAATGTATATTTTACATATATGGTTATAAAATATTCACATTTTATACAAAATAAGTACATCTTCAACAAAAATTAAAGTTCCAACAGAATTAAAATAATTTTTTTTTTTATATAATTTTAATGAAACCAATATTTTTCACTCAAAAAAAAATGAAAAACTTAGAAAAAATATTTGAATAAATCTAAATTTAAATTGAAAATAAAGAATATTTACAGAATTATGTATAATGTGCACAACGTGACCAGATGACCCATTTTAAAATATTTTTTTTATTTAATGTCTTCCAGTTCTCCAGAACAATTTCTTATTTTTCAATTTGAATTGAAGAGAAAAAAATTTAATATGTATAATTAAAATGTGTTTAACATATTTATAGCGTCGTATCTTCGAAAAAAAAAAAAAAATAAAATTAAAATTCACATTTAATTTTTTTTGTGCTAACTTTTCTTTAAAAAACTAAAATACTATTTTCTTTTGTATATACCTTCGCCAAAAAAAAAAATGGTCACCCTAAGTATCGAAAAATTAGGAAGCAAGGATATTATCAGTTAAACTCTTAAAAATACAATTTTAAAGCAGAAGTCACAAATTCTTTAAACATTTTAATACAAGGTGCTTGTGCAAAAAAATTAATATATTTTATAATTTGATAAAAATAGGAATATTAATCTTTTAAAATTAGGGTCACAATATATGTACTACTTATAATCGAAGCATTGCGATTATTAAGTAATTCAGCAAATCATTCTATGAACGTATGTAAAAATACATTTTTATTAAGTTTTGAACAAGATTATATAAATATTAGTTGTTGGTAAAGACTTATAGTTGATATTCTGGTGGTATTCAGTTCAATGAAATTATTTATGTAATTTCTCTGAACTTGAATTCATTTTGCTTTGCATAAACAATTATTACTATAATTTTTTAATATTTATTTACTAATTATAAAAACATTTATATATATTTTGATTAAATTTCTTAATTTTAAATTAATTAAAAATATAGTTATTGTGATATAATAGTATAATAGTCAATGTTTTTAAATATATCTTATTGTAGGACTAATTCATTATTTCAAAAATGCAATTCTAATTTTCTGTTATTATTGTGTCTATAAAACATACATTAAGTACCATAATTTTTAAATAAATATATTCAAGATATTAAAACTAATTGTGATTACTATGCATATTTTCTCTTCAAAGAATGAAAAGGGCGTATAGTTAAATTTTAAAACTAAATTCAATATTAAGTTACTATGTATAATTAAAAATCTATAAGAATTAAATTCCTTGTTAATTTTTTTATTTTATTTCTTTGAAAGGCAGAAAAGCTTAAATGCATGAAAATTATTTAAAATTAATATTATTGCAAAAGGCCACAACATTTTGAGCAATAACTTAAAATGAATAAAAGAAGAAATTTAAATATATGTATGTGACTTGAATTTGCTCTGTTTTTGTTCATTGTTGCCAACTGCCATACATGATTCTATAATATCGTCTGCTCAGAAATGAAACAACGTATGACATTTATACGTCATTATTTGACAATAGCACCATTCGATTCTTCGTACTCGATTTTATAAGTACAACTACTTTGCAATATTCTTAATGTTGATTAAAATGTGTTTTTTAGGTGAAAATTGTACACTACTTGACATTTTTTCATACGTTTTTTTTAATTTTCAAATCTTTAAATTCAAATTACTCGAAACTATACTTTTCATTATACGTTGTTTCATTTCTTAGCAGACGATATATATATCAAAAATTACACTGTAAAAGTTTAACTACGTTTAAAACTTCAGTGCATTTTTTTAAGTGTAAAATTTTTTATGTCTGCGAAAAATGTTCCCATCAATCAGGCAATATAAGATTTGGTGATGAAATTAAGTCTGCCGAGATTTGGATTTCAATGCCATGGTGCCAAAAAAAAATTAATTGAAATTTTTGAGAATTTTATAACTTTTGATATTATGTATAAACAAAAACAATGCTATAGAAATAAATGATATATATTTTGTTTATCTAAAATTGACGTTAAATTGACAAGTGAAAAACAAATTGATATTATTTTTACAGTGATTCATTTAAAAAAAAAAAAAAATTATACAATTGAAAATTTGTTTTTGAGAAGAAAATGTACAGAAAAAAAAATACATTAAGTTTATCCTGTTTTGAATATATTTTTTTTTTCATTTTCAAACCCTTGAGAGAATTTTTCATCTATGGTAAACATTGTCCTTGAGCATTCAAAACATGCATTTGGTTTAGGCAAAAATTCAAATTTTATTTTTTTTGTTTTCCTTTATTTTAGATTTGATAAAATGAAATTTTATGTTTTTTTAATGGACAATATTTATTTGCTTTTTTTTTTCTTATTTTTTTTTTTATGTATGTATTTTTCAAGAAAAAGATTTTATCCAGAAAATTTAAGACATATTGCGGTAAAATGAAAATGCATAACTCCTTCAGGAGGAAAAACTTTTTTCATTTTTATTTCAGTTTTTTTTTTATTATTAAATAAAATATAATATATTCCTTTTTTTTATAGATATTAAATAAAAAAAATGTATATTAACAATCGGTGTTTTTTTTTTTGAAAATGATAAAAATTGATATGAAATAAATCTTATCAAATTTGGCGTAAAATTAAACTTATAATAAAAGAAAATAGCGAAATATACTCTTTTTATTTATTTTAAATAAAATCTTGTTTTCATAAAATAAGATAAAAAAACCAATGATAAAATGGAAAAGATATTAATAACATTTTTTTATTATTTTTATTTTTGATTAAATTTTGATATTATTTTTGTATAGACACTGGAAATAACTTTTGAAGTTCTGGCATTTAATTTGACTCATTTGGGAATTAGCGATAAATTAACAAAACTGATACTAAGTGAAAGACAGAAATTCTCGAAATTCAAAATTAAAAGTAAAAATATCATTAAAATGCATATTCTTCTCCAATCATAAATTTATTTTTAAATTTTTGAAATTTGAAGCTGCATAGGTACACAACTTATTTTGACTAGGTGACTTTGTAATAGATTTTTTCAAACCCACCCATAAAAGACAAGTTCATAAATATTTAGGTTTTCAATCATTATTCTTACATCATATCAAATATATCAAATTTATGGTAATTTTTAATATACTTTATGAAATTTATGTTTTATTAAAAGGATTTTAATGGAGAAATAAATAAAAAAAAGTTATTCAAGAGAGTCCTAAAAAACAATAATTATTTTTTTTTTATAGCATATGTTGTCCAAATTTATTTTTATGTTTATTTTTTTGTCAAACTGATCTAACAAGATTATCAATTTATTTTGAAATTGGATTCTTCACCAAAAAAAAAAAAATGTTTATATAAAAAAATTTACATATATGATTTCTATTTTTATGACATTTTTATGATTTTCTTAAGTCAACTTATACCAAAAAAAATTATATGCATTGGTTTAGATTCCTTGTTTAAATATAAAATTTTTCTATAAATTTTAAAATGACAAAAAAAAATTTGTTTTTTTTCTTCATTTTTTTTTTTTTTTAAATAAATGAAGAAAGATATTTCCGTTTTTTTTTCGAAAAATTGAGGAAATTCTGTTGATTTTGATGGAATATAAAAATTTATTTTTTTTCCTCTTTCTTCTAATATTAAAAAGAAAAATATAATCCGGATTGAAAATTTATTCAATTTCCGTTCTATCTTTTGCTTTCGGTCAAAAAAAAAATAAAATAATACACTGACAAAATTTTTACATACAAAATGGAAAAATTTTTTTTTTTTTTTAAAAGATAAGTATGTTTGTTTTTTAGCAGAGTAGGTGGTTAAAAAGGAACATTTTTTTGACGTTTACTGAAAAATAATAATTATTTTTATATAAAAATTTTTCTACTGTGGTGCTCAAAAAGATAAATATTTTCAATTCATTGTTTTTAGAGGAAATTTATAAAATTTCTTAAATTTTGATGGAATTTTCTAAATATAATATTCAGTTTTTTTATAGAGATCATTCGTCCTATGAAATTTGTTAAAATCTTCAGTTTTGTATAAATATTTTTCAAGACGACGAGCAAGGTGATTCGACAGTATTGGTCGAACTTTAAATATTTCTTAATATGTTGATCAATTTTGATCAAAACATAAATACATTTTAATTAAAACATTTTTCAAGATGACGAGCAAGGTGATAAGACTGTATTGGTCGAACTTTAAATACTTCTTAATATATTGATCAATTTTGATCAAAACATAAATAAATTTTAATTAAAAAAAACTATATATTTATAAACCAAAATTTTTAATTTATTATAAGACTTCGAAGATTGTATATTTTTAAGACGAAATATATTTTCTAAAAATTTCTTAGTGAATTTTTTTTTTGTTATCTAAAAGTATAAGGACTTAAAAGCTTTATTTCATTGTTTAAAAATATGATTTATTATTTATTGCAAAAAGATAAATTAAAATTGTCATTATAAATATAATAAAACATTTTGATTACTTGTTTTGATAGCATTGAATATAAACTATTGTTAAATTTTTATGTAATTAAAGATATGTGAATTTTATGTCAGAAAAGAATTAAATAATAGGATTTTGCTGAGCGCATACAGTATTTGTAATTATATAAGTTAATCTTCAGCATAATCTTGCTGAGGAATATATAATATTAAGATAAAGTGGAAAGCCGAAATAAACTATTATATAAATGTTAGTCATATACATATGAAAGCAATAAAAATAATTAAAATATTATAGAACATTTAAAATTAAAAATATATGCTTTACATACATTTATATTTTAGCATTAACGTTTTATATATGTATATCAGTGGCGTGCGGTGACTTTTATTTGAAGGTGTGCAGAGTTGTCCCACCCTTGGAGTGACCCAGAACCAATGACGAGGACGTAGAGGGACTATGGTTCCATTTTTTTTTATTTATTATTTTTTTTTTTTATTAATCTAGACGCAACTAGAATATTTTACGTTCAGAAATTTTCAAAATTTCCAAAATTTTCCTGAGAAGCATTAAACTAAATTTTAAAAAAACATTTCATTAAACAATTTTTTTTTAAAGATAACATTTTGTCACTTACAACCGTTTACTTTTCAGAATCTTACGATTCTTATGTTCACAAAACAAAACAACACACCTTCACAGTTTTCCACTAGAGTTCTTATGTTCAGAGAGAGAAAAATTCCCTTGAGCGGCAAAACATCAAAAGCACAAACCAAAACAAAACAAAACACACCTTCACAGTTTTCCACTAGAGTTCTTATGTTCAGAGAGAGAAAAATTCCCTTGAGCGGCAAAACATCAAAAGCACAAAACAATATAAAAAGCTTACACCTTCACAGTTTTCCACTAGAGTTTTTTGTGTAGGATCAGAAATTGTTTATAATGTTCGTTTGTTGATAGAGAGGTGCAGAAATTTTGTAGCACCCAAAAGGATTTATTTTTTGTTATTTTGCTTGTGTAAAATGATTACGCATGCGCAATGCTGGAATTTTTTTATATGAAAAATAAAAAGCTTTATTACTTTTGTTCAAGCATGTTGTGCTAGCACCTGATTAGCACCAAAAAATTTGTTATAACTATAATTGCTGTGCGATAATGGTAAATTTTTAGTTTTTACTTTTTTCAGATTCTAAAGCGATTTTTGAAAATATTCAGAGTACTTTTGTTTGCCAGTATGTATTGAAAAAAAAACATATTGATTTAAAAACTCTAGCTAGTTATAATTTTTTTTATAATTTTATTTTGATAAGGTATTTTTTAAGAGCGTGTGCTCTGCACCTGGAGCACCTTAGACCGCTCGCCACTGATGTATATGTATATTCACTTATTAAAATTCTTACTGTTAAGATCAAAAAAAGACTTTTTTTTTTTAGGTTAATGGATAATTCAGGAAAACGTGAATAATGATATCAGATTTATTCTTGTTTCACAATTCGCTAAACCTTATTTTTCTCATGACCAAGTTTTATATGCCCTTTTTTAAAGGAAAAAATTAAAAGGAATTTTATATATAGGTTTTTAAGAATAAAAATTGTAGAAATAAGAAATTTTTTTTTGTAAACATTTCCTAAAACTTAATGGTTCAATGTACTTGAATTTGCATAACTATTTTCATTTTATTTTTATTCTTTAAATATATAGGTTTTACAGAAATTAGACGATTAATATACATTCTATATATATTTGATGCACTATCAATGTTCTATTTCACTCTCTAATAATGGGAGATTTGAAATAATACAAAATTTTTCTGGTGCCAACATATTAAACAATTTTTTTTATGTTTGCTAATCTATAATATATAATATCACAAAAAAATCTTAATGTCTAGTAATTTTCATGAAAACCTTATTAAGATTCTAAATGGAATTTTTTATTTATATTTTTTGAAAAAAATTTCCAGAATAACAATTAAAAATATTCTTATAATTTTTTTTTTCTTAATATTAGACTGTTATTAATTTTTGTATTTTTCAATTAATTTTGTATAAAAATTTTTCCTTTCTATCGATTTTTCTTTTTCTTTTATTTTGAATAAAAAAGGGATTATAAAGTCTGAAAGTCAGAAAAAGTATTTTTAGAAGGATAATTAAAATTAAATTGATATAAATATGTTAATAAGTTCTTTAACACTTAACTGAGTTTTTATGACATATTTTTAATTTATTTTTCATTCCTTATAAAGGACCAATTTTTTTATATAATTGATATTAATGCAAGAATTCTTATCTTTTATGTTTTATTAAAATAATATAGAGAGTATGTACTTAAAATGGAAAAAAGTTAGAAGATTTCAAGGAAGCTCTAAATTTTAAGATTAAGAATTTTAAGGTTTTCTGATAGGAATAGAAATATTTTAATAAATGAGTCTTTATTAATGACTTTACAGTCATTTGAAATCGTAGGAATACAAGAAATTTGTTCATATTGATATCGGCATAAATTATTGCTTTTATTTATTATAAAATAAATCATAAAAAAGTCTTAAAATAATTTATTGTATATTTAGAATCAATATCATGAATACATTTTCTTTTCTTCATTCACATATGTTTGTATTTTTCAAGTCTTAAATGTCTGCAAAAAAAAATAAATACAAATTTAATTTATATGAACTCTTCGAATTTACTATACATTTATTTAGATTTGCATACTGTTTTTTTTTTTTGGGATACTGTTTTAAAATTCAATTTATCGAAATCAATTTTCTTTCTTAAATTTTTATGCATACGAAAGATATCTTATCTGTATATCTATAAAGGTACTTGTTATTGGGCAAAAATTGTTTCATAATTTGCAATTTTTTCTTGAAAAGAAAATAAATAAAATATAATAGAATGAATGAGAAATATTTTCTAGCTGGGAAATTTATACAAAGGTAATCAAAACTGCGTGAATAAATTTTTTTTTGATTTGTTTAATATTTTCTATGTAGTTAAGGAAAAGCTCGAATTGAAGAAGAATTATCTTATTTTAATGATCTTTTTCAATTTTACATTATGTTCAACGGCACTACTAGTTCAACCATCATGTGAACTGTTCACATCAACTGTTATTTGTAATAGTAACTCAAAATGTTGTATTTTAAAGTGTAACTACAGATCAATATATATCTATATATAAAATAAAGTATTTTATTTGAGAAATTTACAACGGATCTTATAAATATGTTAAAAAAAAAATTCCCATTAATATATTTTATTCAGGAATATGAAAATCTTTTGTAAGTTGAAAGGATACTTTATTAGTATAATAATTAGTCTTATCAAAACTAAAAGTTTTACAAAAGTTCAAAAAAAAAAAATAGGTATAAACTTTTGAAAATTATTACTAATTTTATAAAAAAAAAAAAAAAATAAATAAAAGAAAAAAAAAAAAATAAAACGAAATAATCGAAAAATAAAATTGCAAAAATAATGATGGTCTGAAGGAAAAAATTTCTTAAATTAAGTTTTCAAGGAGGAAAAACGAAAGAAAAAAAAAAAAAAAAAACAAAAATAAAAAAAGGAAAATGAAAATGCAAAGTACATAATTTGTTAAGATAACAAGAAATTTATTTATATTTTTGTTTTATATTAAATATATATACATGTATATATTTTTTTAAATTAAATTTACAAAATAAACAAATTTTATATGAGAGTTCTTTATTGGGTAGTTAAGGTTTTCTTTTCTATTTTTTTTTTGTTCTTTACTTTTTCTTTTTAAAAAGAATTAAATTAAAATTATTTTAGATAAATTAATTTTAAATTAAATTTAGTTTTTTTTTTTTTTTTCAAGGAAAAGAAAGATATTTGTTTTCTTTTTAAAGAAGTAGAATATTAAAGTAAACAATAAGTAAATAAATATAAAGTCACTTAACAAGAAAACCAAATATGTTTTATTATATATACATGAAGCTAAAGTGTATTCGTGGGGAATAAATAATTTTTTTTGAGAGAATTATATTTTCATTATGCATACGACAGAAATTAATACACATTTGAATTATATTTTTGATAGCTTGCTATGGAAATTGATATAAATTGTGATCTGGGATTGTGGAAGTGGGATCAATGCCCACTAACAGTTAAAGTTAATACAATTTAAATTCAATAGATCAAATACTGAGATTACTATTTAAAGTTTTAATTAGTATCCCATTTATAATATCTTTTTCTATAATACTTATATTTTATATCTATTAGGTCTGAATTTTTCACAGAAACATATTGTTTTAAAAATAAAATAAAAACAATGTTCAGTTTTAATTGAGTTTTTGTTTGAACAAATATGACTTCTGATATATTTTTCTTTTCGATCAGATGTCAATGGCAAAAATGTTGTTCAGACATTTGGGAATTCCCTTGGCGCTATTTTGGAAAAAAAAATTTTCTTTGAACACAATCGCAATAGTCCGAAAATAAATAAAAACAAGCTATATGCAGAAAACCTTATAGCATTTATAACTATTCAATTCGATATGACTTTTAATTATAAGAATATTTTAATTTTTAAAATTTTTTTACTCAATTTGTTTTTTTAATAATGTCACTGGAAGACAACTCTTGATAATTTATATATGTGATATGAAGTTTTTATATTCTCATGTTTTTAAAATTTAATTTTATGTATCAAATTACAGTTCCATTAAAAAAGATAAGCCACAAAAACCCAAAAACCACAATTTTTGTTTTTTTTTATTTATTTTCAAGTAAAAAAAAATAAGCAAAAAAGAAATTAAACTTTATAGAAAAGTGGTTCTTTATTTTTGGTTCTCTTTTCATGCATGAAAAATTTTCGAATACTAAATTAAACTCATCAGAAATTCAAAACTTTTTTATTCTCTTTAATTGAGAAGAAAGTAGGAAACAAAAAAAAAAATTTTTTTTATTAGTTTTATATATATTATGATAATATAAAAACCAAAAACAAAAAAAATAATTTCCAATAATAATGTAAGACTTTTGGGATTACTAGTTTAAAATTATGATTTTTTTTTTTGTTCCCAAACTTTTATTATTTAATTTTTTATTTTTTTTTATATTTTAATCACTTAATGGATCAATGGATTAAATTTGTATATATATATATATATTTATAATTTTAAGTTATATATTTGTTTGTCTTACTTAGGCAATATTGTTTTATTTGTTTTTGTATCAAAACAATTAAGTAGAAAAAAAAAACTTAATACTGGGATGAAGTTATTTATAAACTTTACGTCTGGGAAGCTAAAAAATCTCATGATACGGATAATATTGTGTCACATATTGTTAGCCCTCAAATGGGATCCAATATTGACGGGCATTTTTACTATTTTCGAGTATATTAATCAATACCGTTTCGACGATATATATATGTTGAACACTGAACGGAGTTTTAATTTCCTAAGGTTTTTTGTCATGATTTATGCTCTATCCTTGTTTTAGAATATAGAATATTCTGCATAGTAAAAAAACAGCAAATCATTAAATATTGTTATAGCAGCAAGAAATATATCTGTATATCAAAACCTTTTTGTTTTAAAAAAATAAAAAAAATAAAAATTCAAGATTTCTTTCATATTTTGGAGGTGTGATCGCGAAAACATAATTTAATTAAATATTTTAAGCTTTTTATACTTTTAAGATAAATTAAGATGATTTTTTGGTATATATTCTTCTTTTCAACAAAAAAATTGAAAAAAAAAAAATACTTACTAAGATTTTATAGGGGGTAATCTTTGGTTATTTAAAATTTGTCTTGAATTATAAATTATATTATTTTTATTAAATTTCTTTTCTTTTTTTATTTAAAGAGATGAATTCAATTTCCTTTTGAATTGGATTACATCCGGCTTAAAATTTTTTTTATTATTTATATATTTATTTTAGACAAAATTGTTATCTAAAAGTATACATAGTTATGTGTATAGTTAAAATATGTTATACCGTGCTTTTTCAAGCGTTAGTATTTTAATGACCCTTTAAATCAGAGATTCCCAACCTGGGGTCCATGGACCCCTTGGGGGTACGTTAACCAATTCTGAGAGGTACGTGGAACTGTTCGTATTGAAAAAAATATATGTAAAAAGGCTTACACATAATTTCAAAATCTAATTTTCTTTCCAAAATTTTGTGAATTGTGTATAATTGTGTATATTTTAAATATAATAAAACTCATAACGAAATCTTAAAAAAAAATGTTGATGGTATCATTCCTCCAACTTTTAATGTCGATAATTGGATTAGAAACGCCTTCACAATTTCATTAGACAAGATTGTTAACACTGATAATGATAACGCAAAAGATGAACCCATTGACTTGAGAAATAACATGAAAACTCGCAGTGATTTTGAAACAATGATGCTGGATCAATTTTGGTGCTAACAAAGCGAGGCGTATCTAATCACAACGTGCGTTAAAATTTTTTATTCCGTTTGTTATAACCTGTATGCACTCTTTTTTGGGGGTACGTAAAGATTCAAATCATTATCAAGGGGTACAAATATTTCAAAAGGTTAGGAAACATTGCTTTAAATTGACATAAAAATTTTTGTATTTGTTCGAATTGGATATATGTTTTAACTTATACATAATTGAATTGAATTTTACATCATTATTTCACACTTTAATTGTAATAATTATCTATAATATTGATAATAAGAGCTTGGTGTATTCGTCGGATGATCTGTGGGTATGTAGAGTTTTCAATTCAAACATGATGTCATTATTTTTTCCTAATATCTAATTCATATAAAATATATATGTATTTATCTATTTAATAAATGTATTCATATCTTTCTAAAAATTTTGCTCATGCAAACAAAATTTCATTATTTATTTTATAATGACTTCTAAATTCTTCAATTGAAATTATTATGTATATATATTATGTATATTATACTTGTTTTTGGTCTTCTTACATACATATTTATATAAAATTAAATTATTATGCATAAGACAAGATTTTATTTTCAATTTTAATAAGAATTATTTTATTGTTGCAATTTTTATATACATAAATAGAAATTGAGATATATAATGTACATTCATAAATATTATTGTATATACACATATTATTTTTCTTTTTTCTTTTTTATAAAATCTTTTATGTTATGTCAAGCTTAATGATGTTAAGTAAAAAAATTAATTATGAAAGAAGAAACAAAAAAAAAAAAGATTATTATACTGAAATAACTATTCTTATTTAATTTTCTTTTCTTTTTAATTTTGTATATATGTACATAAAATGTTTTCTTGATGAAAATTCCCTTTGCTGAAATAATCAAAAAGAATGAACCTTTCTTGTAAGCTATACATAATGTATACGTGCTATATTATACAAATATAGTTATGACAAGAATGAAGTTTAAAGTGCATTTCCTTTATTACAAATGATGATGGTTAAAAACAATGATAGTAATTTTAAAATTGCTTCCTGTTATGTTTTATTTCAATGCATGTTCTTGATAAAAGCTATTTTATATGTCTGTTAAATGTTCAGTTTATGATATTTTACTACTCAAACAGATTTTGTCAAATTTCGCACATAAACAAGTTTTCTTAGATTTATATTGCAAGGATAATTATTTGAATACTTTTAAGATTGAGATATGGAACTCTTTGCAAAAAAAATATTTGGATGGTAGTGGAATTATCTTCGAAGAATATTTATGATAATTATTTTATATATTTATGTGAAACATAAAAAAAATTCCGAAAATTTTAATAAAAAATTATAAAATTTTTTCTATGCGCATGCAAACTGTAAAGGAACTTTAACAGGATTCATTTCGTATCGTATACATTATGTTTGCCGCATAGTTTTTCGAAAATTTTCAACAAAAAAAATTCTTGTTCTTTTCACTCTGGATCATTTATTTTTGTTTGAATAAGTTTAATATTGCTTCCGGAAGCAAAAAAAATATTAAACTTTATTTTTTCTCTCATTTTAAAACATTACTTTAGTTGACTTGTTATCAAAATGTAATATTATTTTCAAAAAAATAATATTTTTCATTTATTAATGTAATTTTTTTTTTTCTCCAAATAGAGGAAACAGAAATTCCATTCGGTAGAAGAAAATATAGTATAATATATATACATTATATATATACATATATATAACCCTGAAGTTATATTAAAGTAACTCCTTTTCTTGAAATGTTTATTGCTATATTATTATTATATGTATTATATATTATGTATACATTAGAAACTTATGTACATAGATATTTTTACAATGTTACATTGAAATCGCTTGTTATATAATTCTAAAAAAGTTCAACATCTTTAATAAAAATGTCGAGGAAAGTTGTTGTCATTCAAGTTAAATGAAAAAAAAAAAAAATCTTAAAAAAATATGAGGAAAGAATTTAAAGAATTTTTTTTTCTTTAGACCAGCTTAATGTCAAATAAAAATTTTTTTTTGTTAATTTCATAGAATTAAAATGGTAAATTTTCAAAATTTTTTTTTTATTGAGAACTTATATAAATGTATTTTTTTTTTTATAAATCCTTAATCTCTAAATCTATGAATTTAGTCTGAACAGAATATTATTATTATTTATATCCAAAAAAAAAATATACAAAATTTTTATAAGTAACATTTTCAAAAGTTATAGCAAACTCTAATTCTAACAAAATTAATATTAGATATAAAATTTATATTAATAGAAAAATTATATCAGAAAGCATTTTCTATGATATGTCCTCCACTATATTTTATAATTATTATTTTTTTTATTAAATAAAACAAAAATTCAGTAACTTGGAAACCTAATAGGATCGAAATGATGTTTTAATGAGTTTCCACCAACTGTTTTTCAATCATTTTCATCTTAATAATTATTTTCTTTCTTAAAAAAAAAATTCTATTTTATAATAGAAAAATTATGGTTTTATACTTAAATGTCTATTATATTATAATAATATTATTTTATCGTTATCGTTATTTTAATTTTTCGTATGAAAGTTTATATTTTATGGATGGAATGCTGTTAAATTGTATGTTTAGTTTTTTTCTTTTTTTTTTTTTTTTTCATTATCCTGATGGTACCTTTGACGCTTATAACTACTATTATATCACGATATTTTTTATAGTTCCATTTTATGTATTGAATGTTATTAAAAAAGGCTTTAGGGTGTAATTTAGTAAAAGCTAAAAAGAAAATAACTAAATGTAAATTGAATATTTATTGTGATCTTTATTATTATTACAATTTTTCAAACATCTATAAATGTACATATAATTTTTTTTTGAAATCCTATAATGGTAATGCATTAAAATACTAAATTGTGTAAAGAAAATTTCCAGAAAAAATGCTTGAAAAATTGAAATTATTCTTGTAAACTCAATGTACACTGTACCGTATGCACAAATACATTTCAAAACGCGCTGACATAAATAATGCTGTAAGAAAAATTTCAATAATATTTATTTCTGTCAAACTATAATGTAGTTCTGTAGTTATGTAAATTATTTGTTATAAATGTGAACATAAATATAGCTATATAAGTTCTAAAAGAAAAAATTTTAATCTATTAAGGCCCACAATGACATTCGAAAAATTATTGGACTATAACCATAAAGCACAAAAAGAAGAAAATATTCCAATTCCTGAAACCTGCATTTTATATAATTTTTTTAATAGAATTCTTACTTGGATAATGTAACTTTTCTGATTTTGTAGTTAACAAAAATTTTGTAACAATATAAAAAGATTATATAATGATCAATAATACAAGATTATGTAATGCAATTTCTCAGAATTTATTGCATGTAAAACATTACCTTAAGAGTTAACTTAGAACTTAATACTAATTGGAAATATGTTTATATAGAGTAGTCAACATGATTGCTTTAATTGACCTTAACTTTGAAATTATAAATATCTAGTAAAATTTAGTTTCTGCTGTAAAAATATACGAAATTGATGTAAAAAGCCAAATATGATATTTTCTGATATTTAGATTTAAAAAAAAAAAAAATTAAAAATTTATGAAAAGTGGTTTTATTCAATTAACTACGTTAAAATTATATTTACATACATTCTCAATAATATTTTTTAGTAAATTTATACGTGTGAATATTAAATCAATTTAATTTCAAAGAATATTTGCTTCCCAGGGTATTTTAATTATTACAAGAAAATTTAAAAGTTTTTTTTGCAAAATTAAGTTAAAGATTTGAAAATAATTTTCAAGAACTAAATAATAATTTAATTAATTTTTTTTTTTGCGTAATTAAATTTTCTTAATATAATATGCAATACATTTTACATTATGTAGTTATAATATTCATTTAATTATTTAAAATTTATTAATTAGATTTCGCTATAAAATTTTTGATTAAATTGTAGACGGACGCTTTTTTTTTTTGTGAACTGTGAATAAAGTTTAGAAGTTTTGATCAACACAAACACTTAATTCACAAACACTTAATTCAAGTGAGACAAATTGAAAAATTAACACAAATTCAAGTCCGAGGTGGGAGCCCACGACTGAACATGTTATAGGATGTTATAGCATTCACTCATTATAGCCTTCACTCATTGGAGAAGATACGGAAAATTTCAGACGTTGTTTTCGTTCATCAGCTCGTACAGGGTGTTGTTGTATCGCCATCCCCTTTCAGCAAGGTGAAATTTCATGTTGTGGTACGTTCTCTTAAGAGAGTTGATTTCTTTTTGGTGGAGAATCACCGAACATCCTACGGCAGGTCGGAGCCAATGTCCAGAATGCTAGGTCGGGCTAATGCGTGTGGAAACATTTTATATTAGTAAAACATCATTGAAGAAGAAATTGTGTTCATTAGATGAGTGAGGATTGGTCTTGACGGTGGGAATTAAGCTAATTTTTTCTGTATTTTTTTTATTAGAACACTATTTTCATTAAATTTTATTAAATTGTAAATGAAATATTTATTATTTGTGATACATGTAATGTTTATATTGGTAATTTTTATTATTTTTCTTAATAGTTCAAATGTAATGGTGATATTATTTCGTAAAATCTTTGTTATGTATATATATAAGCTTCTTGTAAATTATTATTATTGTATGTTGAATATTTTGTAAATTAAACATTAGCTCGTCTTGAGTTGAATAAATAAATAAATAAATAAGGCAATACCACTACAGCATGATGACTGACATATATGCCTTATGTATTCATCATCAAGGGAATTTTATGACATATAAATATATTTGGAAATTTTGAACTGATAATTTTTATCATTTATCTCAAATCAGATAAAACTAATTTAGAAAATACAATTTATACCAAGGCATATAATTTTTACTTAATTTTTATTTAATGTAATTTTTTTTTTTAAATATTGTAAACTGAAAAATATTTTACGTACTCAAAGTCTTTGTAAAAATAATAATTTTTTTAACACTTTAATAATCCTTAAGAATTTCCTATGTATTCAGTTTTTATTATATTTTCTTCCTTTTTCCCTCAAAATATAAATTTTTTTTTAGATAGGTAATAATCATTAAAAATAAAAAATAAAATAAATTTGTTGGTTAAAAAATTTTGTAGTATAGAGAATATTATCAACATATGATTTTATATTGTCTATTAAAACCTCACATATATAGTCACCTTGAATTATTTTCATTTTCATTAGTGCACCAATTAAGGAAAAAAGAAAATAATTAAAAAAATGCAATTAAATTAAATTAATAATAGTTAGATTTAATTTTTTGGTGGAAATTTTATTTTATTTTTTTTTGCTATAGAATTAATTTGGGTGACAGAAGATAAAATTCCAAAATAACCATAATATTATTTTTTGAATTTAAAATACGAAAAAAAAAAAAAAATTTAAATTTAGAAAATATTTAATGAATTTTTGTGTTATTTGGGTAAATTTTATTTTATCTCATTCATATAAAATGTAATTTTTAATCTTTCGTTTTATTTTTCTAAATAATTTAAAATGAGTATTCAAATAAAATTGTTGAAAAATAGACAAATTAATTAAAATGTGAAAATGTGAAAATTTATTAAAACAATTTTCATTGATGTAGAGATCTGATGCTCTGATGTTTAAGCTTTTCATGTTTATAATTCGTAGTGTAAATTTAAATTATAAAGTGACTATTCTGAAAACTTTTTAGTCAGTGTTATTCTGTTTTAAAGCACGGGATAGGCTTAAAAAATAAATTCTTCTATATAGTCCATATTAGACCAAGTTACAAATAAGAGAAAAGAACAAATATGATCATTTAGTTTTTTTTACAGAATTGCTGTAAGTTGTTAAGCATAATCTTCAAGCCTACAAAACATAAAACACTTGGTGAAAACAAAAGCTTATATGAGAATACAGAACTATAGAATGAAATAGTTTTTGGGTAAAAAAAAAAGGGTGTGTTAACGAATTTCAGTTTTTTTTTATTAAGGCCAAAAAAAGCCTAAAAAAATAACACAAAATCTGAATGACATACATATTAGAATAAAATTTAAATATATTAATTCTTAAAATATTTATGGCATCATTAAACTTAAAAATGCACTTAAAAACAAAATCTTAGACTTTATCTAGACTTTTTCTTTTATTTTTATTTTATTTTTTTTCCAGCAAATACTATTTTTAGAAAGAATGAAAAAAAAAAATAAATGAAAGAAAGTACGTATACTGTAATTTTTGAAATAAACACTAAGTATCATTGCTAATTCATGTTCTCTACACAGTTTTTCTTCAAAAAAAAAAAAAAGAAAAAGAAAATTAAAAAAAAAAAAAAAAACGACAACAAACATTCTTTTTATTTTCTTCAAAGTTTCGCACGTCAAAATTCTCTTAAGTGCACTTATTCTAATAATAGTAATTTCATCTGTTTTCGTATGCATTCAAAAAAAAAAAAGGGGAACAGATATTTTTTGAAAAAAAAACTACCAACAGCAGAACAATAGTTTCTAGTTGCATTAAGTTTTTTTTTTAATAGTTTTAAGTTATAGTTATTTAGTAATTTGTTTTTTTTTTTTAAATACATACGTAATAAGTTTTATTTTTTTTTTTAATACATAATTTCTATATAAGTTTTATTTTTTTTTTTTTGTATAACAAACATAAAGTTTTGGGCAAATTGTATTCATTGTTTTTATTTGCAAGTTTTTGTATATATATGTTTTTTTTTTTTTTTTTTTTTTCAAAAAAAAACTTTATGTTCTAATGTTGAAGAACAAAAATGTAAATTTATTTATTGTTGTATAGTTAACAATGTTACTGTGAACTCTTATATCGAATATTATGTATATTTAAAAAAAAAACACACGAAGCAGTCATAGGAACTGCCGAAAGAAGTTTATACTTAAAGCTTTAAACTATGAAATAACAGTGGCTATAAATGATGGGCTGCTCAGTACAAAATGTAAATTAAAATAAAAATCAGTCCAGCAGTCCAAAAGCAGTCCATTATTTGTAGTCATTGTTATTTCATAGTTTAAAGCTTTAAGTATAAACTTCTTTCGGCAGTTCCTATGACTGCTTCGTGTGTTTGTTTTTTATCTTTTGAGCCAGGACGACTCTTAAAGTAGCTAGCTACCCAAAACTTTTGGGCAGGTAATCTTTATTTCACCGGCGCTACCTATTTAAAAAACATTTTTTTTTTGCATATTTTAAGCAGGGAAGACCCTAACCATAGCTCCCTATCCAAAATTTTTGGTCAGGTAATTCCACCCTCACTTCCGCCGGCACTTCTAATTTCACTTCCGCTCTCACTTCCGCCCTCACTTCCGCCCTCACTTCCGCTCTCACTTCCGCCCTCACTTCCACCCTCACTTCCGCCCTCACTTCCGCCCTCACTTCCGCCCTCACTTCCTACCTCACTTCCGCCCTCACTTCCGCCCTAACTTCCGCCCTCACTTCCACCCTATTTTCCGCCCTCACTTCTGCCCTAACTACCAACCTCTCTTCCGCCTCACTTCCGCCCTCCCTTCCGCCCTCACTTCCGCCCTCACTTCCGCCCTCACTTCCGCCCTGTATACCACCCTCGCTTCCGCCCTCACTTCCGCCCTCACTTCCGCCCTCACTTCCGCCCTCACTTCCGCCCTCACTTCCGCCCTCACTTCCGCCCTCACTTCCGCCCTCACTTCCGCCCTCACTTCCGCCCTCACTTCCGCCCTCACTTCCGCCCTCACTTCCGCCCTCACTTCCGCCCTCACTTCCGCCCTCACTTCCGCCCTCACTTCCGCCCTCACTTCCGCCCTCACTTCCGCCCTCACTTCCGCCCTCACTTCCGCCCTCACTTCCGCCCTCACTTCCGCCCTCACTTCCGCCCTCACTTCCGCCCTCACTTCCGCCCTCACTTCCGCCCTCACTTCCGCCCTCACTTCCGCCCTCACTTCCGCCCTCACTTCCGCCCTCACTTCCGCCCTCACTTCCGCCCTCACTTCCGCCCTCACTTCCGCCCTCACTTCCGCCCTCACTTCCGCCCTCACTTCCGCCCTCACTTCCGCCCTCACTTCCGCCCTCACTTCCGCCCTCACTTCCGCCCTCACTTCCGCCCTCACTTCCGCCCTCACTTCCGCCCTCACTTCCGCCCTCACTTCCGCCCTCACTTCCGCCCTCACTTCCGCCTTCACTTCCGCCCTCACTTCCGCCCTCACTTCAACCCTCACTTGCACCCTCACTTCAGCCCTCACTTCCGCCCTCACTTCCGCCCTCACTTCCGCCCTCACTTCCGCCCTCACATCCGCCCTCACATCCGCCCTCACTTCCGCTCTCACTTCCGCCCTCACTTCCGCCCTCACTTCCGCCCTCACTTCCGCCCTCACTTACGCCCTCACTTCCGCCCTCACTTCCGCCCTCACTTCCGCCCTCACTTCCGCCCTCACTTCCAACCTCAATTCCAACCTCAATTCCGCCCTCACTTCCGCCCTCACTTCCGTCCAAACTTCCGTTATCACTTCCGCCCTTATTTCCGCCCTCACTTCCGTCCACACTTCCGCCCACACTTCCGCCCTAACTTCCGCCCTCACTTCCGCCCTAACTTTCGCCCTCACTTCCGCCCTAACTTCCGCCCTAACTTCTGTCCTCCCTTCCGCCCTCCCTTCCCACCTCTCTTCAGCCCTTACTGCCGCCCTCTCTTCAGCCCTTACTGCCACCCTCTCTTCAGCCTTTACTGCCGCCCTCTCTTCATCCTTTACTGCCGCCCTCTCTTCAGCCTTTACTGCCGCCTCTCTTCATCCTTTACTGCCGCCCTATCTTCAGTCCTTACTGCCGCCCTCACTTCCTTCCTTTTTTTTGGGCAGGTAATCTTTATTTCTCATCCGAGCTACCTATTTTGAAAAAAAATTATTTTGGTATATTTTGAGGCGGGAAGAATCTAACTGTAGCTCCGTACCCAAAATTTTTGGTCAGGTAATCTAATTATTTCACCGGAAAATTTCTTTTTAACATATTTTGAGCCGGCACGACCTAACCGTAGGTCCCTGCCCAAAAAATTTTCGGCAGGTAATCTTTATTTCACCGGACCTACCTATTTTGAAAAATAAATTTTAGTTGTTAAATAATTTGTAAACGAAGGATTTTTAAAAAATAATTAGAATTTAAATTTTCCGCGCTAAATTATTTTGTTTTTATAAATGACAAATACTTATTGAACTACCTAATTTGAAAAAAAATTTAAATTTTAAAAAATTTGTAAACGAAAGATTTTTAAAAATAATTTGAATTTAAATTTTTCGCGCCAAATTATTTTGTTTTTATAAATAACAAATGATTATTGAGTGGACTCATTTTTTTTGAGTATTCAAACGGTACAGCATGTCGTTTTTTTTTAACTCGAAATTCGAATGAGTAAAATAATTTTTAACCCCCTACAGAATTACTCATTTATATCATACACCGCGCCTAAAGAAGTATAAACTTCAAAAATAGGTGGACTCGGTTTGATTTTTTTTATAAAGAGTTAAATATTCTTGAAGGCTGGATAATTTAGAAGTTGGTGAAATAGTTTGAATATATAAAGTTTAATTAAGTTAGGTATGTATAATTTCTGGACTTTTAAAAAATTAACGAAGAAATTATAATTATTTCTCTATTTAGAGTGAACATTTTAGAGCGACATTTCGTCTAGGCCGTTAATCATGTTATAAGAACCAGAAATATCATATTGTTATAAATCCAGGACAACTATAGTTGAAAAGCTCTGCCTCACGTTTCTAGATCAGCGGCTCTCAAACTTTTTGAACTGCGGAGCTCTCCAAAGGCATAATAATTTACACAGAGCCCCAGTGGTTCAGTAATGACTATTTGTGTGCCTGTGCCAATCGATGGTACATAACATCGAAAAGTGATTTATTTTTGTATAATTTGTATTTACAAATTCATAAATAAAAAGAAAAAATTAAATTATTTGTACTTCAACAAAACTCGCTTTTTTTTCCAAATTTGATTATGAGATTCGCAGAGCTCTTTAATTTCACTCGCGGAACCCCAGGGCTCGGCGGAGTACACTTTGAGAAACGCTGTTCTAGATAATATATATAAAAAGAATATTCTGAATTTTAGGAATGTTAGGTTTTCCATATTCAGTTTGAATTATAATTTTCAAAAGATAATTTTCAAACTAAACTTATTTAACATTTCAATAATAATGGAAAATTTTTTGAAAAAAAAAAAAAAGGAACAAACAAGAATAAGAAATTATTTATTCTTGAAAAATTATAGGAAAAATTATGATTTTTAATGCTATTGTTGAATCTTTATGATTTTCTTCATTTTTTTTTTATTACAATGAAAAATTGTTCCAGTTTTTTTTTTTTTTTCCTTTCAGATAAAAAGCATAAGTAATTGCTTTTAAATTATTCTCCCAAAAAATATCCCAGATATATTTTTTTTTTATATTTTTCTTTAAGGAACTTTTCATTTCGCTTTCAATTCATCATGATTTCTTTATTTATTTATTTTATTTTTTTTATTTATTTTTTTTTGGATTTATATTCTTGAAGAAAAACACATGAGTGCCTTTTTTCTTGTTGAAATGAAAAGTGTAAGCGAAAAAAAAAAATTAAAGAAAAAAATGAAAGAATGAATGAGTAAAAAATGATTTTCATAAGAGAAAAAAAAAAAAATGTTTTTCCTATATATAGTTTTTCTATGGAAAAACATTGTTGTACTATGAAGATTATAGAATTTCTTCATATTTTATTTTTTTATTTTTTTCTTAATGGAAGAAAATAGAATGAATATTGTTATATTGAAGTAACTACGATGTTTTCATGTTAGTGCTACTATGGTTTTTTTTTTTTCATCTCATATTTTCAATTCAAACAGTTGTCTCCTATTTTCGGAGGGGGTAAAAAAAAAAAAAGTAATAAAAAATTACTTTATTTTGGTTTGAAAAGTATGATAAAAAAAAAAATTGAAAATGAACTTCTGTTCAAAATGTTTTTTTTTTATTATAAATTAATT
The DNA here is from genome assembly GCA_964007475.1 of Hybos culiciformis. Lineage (NCBI taxonomy): Eukaryota > Metazoa > Arthropoda > Insecta > Diptera > Hybotidae > Hybos > Hybos culiciformis. The sequence continues at coordinate 137,653,912 of OZ023273.1, read as the reverse complement.
TAATTTTTTATTTATTTTATTTTTTTTATTATTTTCAATAGAAATTCGTGTTTGATTTTTGTAAGTAGAAAATTTAGTTTCAGGATGAACGAGAAAAATTGATTTTCATTTGTCACAAAAAAAAATCAAACATTTCAATTTTAAGCTGAATAAAATTATGTTGATATCAGCTTCGCACAGATTTAAGTAAAAAATTAATAAAAACTATGAAAAAGTAAGTACTTGCACATCATCATTAATTAGGTCTGCATTTATGGTTATTCTTTATTGATGTTTTCTGACAACACTATGTTTTTTCAGCTGGGAATTATTTTCCGTATATAATTTCGGTCAGGTTTTATATTTAATTTTAACCTTTATATTATATACATAGATCAACTGTTGTTTGCGATGCAAATTTAGTCAATCTAGATTAGTTACAGTGTTACAAATAGTTTAGAACATCCTATCCTTAAATTATGTGCAAGTTTATATATTCAAGTTATAGTTTTTTGATTGTTAATAGAGAAAAAAATAAAATAATAACATTGTACAAGATTTTTCACTTTTGAAGCAATAATATAGGCTTTTAAAATAAAAAGAAATTACGTAATGAGTATTTAGATATTATGATTTAAGAAGTATTTTCATGTTATTCTTTATTATTAAAAAAAAAGACTTATTATGATGTAAGATAATTTTCAACATAAACCAGAGAAGTTCTCAATTTTTATCTCTCACTATATTTCATTAGAAGTGGATATGTGAATAAAACACCCTTATGCTTTTCTAATCGAAACATGCTATACTGGATTGAGAATAGTTCTATGTTTATAATTACAATACCGTAACAAGAATATGCATTATATTTTTGAATGCAATATGAGTATAAGAATAGAAAGTTTCCTAAAAAATTGTCCTAATTGAATAAAAAAAAAGAAATTCAAATTTCCGTACTCTTAAATGATATGAGAGTTAATTAAAATTAGATTTTTATTGGTGTTCTTAAGTTGAAGAAAAATTTCTTTTAGCACACAGGTAATTAAAGAAAAAACTTTTAGCACACAGGTAATTAAATTTTCTTCCAAAATTGTTTCTTTATTATATAACTGAGTGTGTGAAATTCCAATTTTAGTAACAGCTTTAATGTAAACTACTTTGAGTAAATTTGAAAACATTTTTCTCAGTATTATCAAGTGAGCAGTTTCAAATTATTACACATCATAGACTCAAACATTAGTTTAGTTTAAGTTTAAACTAAACTTCTAACTTCTTAAAGTTTAATTTATAATTATGTTGTAAATTTAATTCTTTAATAAAAATAGCTTTATCTTTTAAAATTGAATTTACTCGTTTTATCTTATTTCTATCATTTAAGTGTATTATATTTCTCTGCAAAATAAATGTACATAATAATGAAAAATTGTTGCAAAATTCAAGCATATTCTATGTCCAAACCACAATTATGTGTGAAAAAAAAAGAAAATTGGGAATTTTCATTTTGTTGAAAACATTGATTTTATAAAGAAATATCTTATATAATGAGTAAAAATTTTCTGTTTTATATATATGTTTACCACCGGATGTAAAGAAAAAAAGTTTACAAACATAAAAACAAAAAAAATAAAAATATTTTTCCTTAAGATTGTTGTTTTTATTTATGAAAATGAAATTTATACATAGAAACAAAAAAACACAACTAATACGGAAGTAGACATAAGAGGAAATGAATCTAAGAATTTCAATTTTCATTTTGTTTTTCGAAATATAAAAGCAAGAAATGCCTTTCCTTCCTGTTTTTTTTTTCAAGCTTTTGTTTCACGCATCAGAGTTTTTTTTTGTTTTAATGTTTTTTGTGCACATAAAAAAACATATGTTCCTTGTAATGCATAAAAGAAATCATAGAGGAAACCGTATTTACTTTTTTAAGTTTTGCATTTTTTTCCTTCTTCTTTAAAGTTTAAATTGAAAGAATTTGTTTTGCATTTCTCATATGAGGACAATAAATGAATCAACGTTCGTTAAGGACGATAGAAAAATCGTGGGTTGATACATGCTGTTTCAAAAGAAAAAAAATATACATTTGAGTATGTCATTGAAGTAAAATAGTAATAAAATAATAACAGTGATAAAACATATAAAGAAAATATTTTTTTTTTTTTTAACTTTGATAAATTAACTACTTAAGAATGTTAAAAAAAAATTAAATGTACTTCTGACAGTATAAGCTTGATGTAATTCCATGTACCTAGAAGTTGACATATAACTTAAACTTTTTTTTTATTATTATTTAAACAAGAAAATTGATTGTACTTTCTTTCATCATTTATGTTATATCAAATCTATTTTATTGAATGATATCCATTTTGATCACATTGGATTATTGGAGAAAAATATATATTGGGCTGTCATTTTTTCAGTTTCCAATTTAGAAATTTGTTGTTTTGTATCAAAAATTGATTAATTTAATAGGGTAAAACTTTTCTATTGTTTTTCAAGAGTCTAGATTAAAAAAAGATTTCTTTAAATGTCAAATTGTGTGCTTGATTCCCCTATTGGGCTGGTTTTTGTAATCAACTTGCCATTGTTTATTTTTGTGTGCAACTTGGAATTGTTTCTATAGTATTCCAACGGGTATTAATTTAATAGAAAAATATTTTAATGTGCATGTGATCGGTAAGTTGTATTTACAACCGTAAATTTAGCTCGGTAAATGGTATATTACATGCGTCAATATACACATGTAATTAAAATTTACTTATTATTTATATTCTCCGTATTAAGTAAATTTTATTTACTTACTTCATTTTGAACTTTTGTTAATAAATAAAATTTGTTATACAGTTCGTTGTGTATATACACAAAAAAACATAGACACTTGTCAATATATTATATCACTCGACCGAATAGTCTCGTGATATAAGTATTGACTCGTGTCTATGTGTTTTGTGTATACACAACTCGTTGTAATAACAAATTTTCTTAACATGTGTTGTAATCTACTATTCTAATCCAAAAATGTTTTCATAAATCTAATAAAAAATTTATATCATTTTATTGTTTTGATGAAATTTTAAAATTAAGATGCACTTTAATTTTTTCAGAAAAAAAAATTTCCAATAACTTTTCCCCAATTCAAAAACAATTACATATTAAAAAAAAAAAAAAACATGTTTGGAATGTTACATAAAAATCTTGGAATGTAAAATTCATACATTTAGTTTTTCCTCAGGAAACATGAAAAAAAAATATTTATTTTTTGTTTGGCAAAAACAGCATGTAAAAGAAAATATAAAATACATTTTTTTTCTTGTACATCTTTTTTTTTTTTTTCTTATGGAAAAATAACATGAAAGATCTATCTTTAAAAAGGTATACTTCCAAATTCATATATATATGATGTAGAATGTGGGAGAAAATAATCTCTTCGCCCACAATTATTGACACAAAACGATTGATTTGTTATTTTTTCAAGCTCTTATTTATTTTTTATTGTTTTTAATAGAAAAAATAAATAAAAATGATTTGTAGAGTTCTATACTATACTATACTACACTATTCTGTACTATGCTGTTTTCAGTTTTCAGTTTTAACTATTGTATAATAACTATATGGGGTAATAAATAATTTTTAAGTGGCGTCTTAGCTTGTTATAATTCTAGGTAGCTACAGCAAAAGTAAATGTTTATAGTGAACAAACATGTGCATATTATTAAACATAAACTAAACCGAAACTAAAAGTTAGAAAATTATATATAAATTCATTCGAGAGTTATACTATCGTATATTTATTAGCTATCACCAAAAGCATTCAAGGATCAAGGAAAAGAATTTTGTGTTACGTTACGATAACGTGAGTTAATTTTTCATTGCTCCATTCCTGTTTTGAAAACCCATTTTTGAGAAAAAGAGATTAGATGATGGCTAAAATTTTACCAAAATTATTTTAATTTTATTTAGTTATTTAACATCCTTAGAATTTTTATTATTCAAATGAAAAATAGTTAAAGAAATTAAATATTCAAAAGAGAGAAAAAAATAAATAATTATAATAATGTTACAAAAACATATAGCATTAAGTTAATTTAGTAACTTTTAATTTTTAACATGTTCTTTTTATTTTTTAATGGAAAACTAAATTTAATTACGTTAATTTTTAGTTAAAAAAAATAAAAATTATAAGTTCTTTTAACTTGATGTACTTACACAGAGATATAAATTTTTCCAACAACTTGAAATAAAAATAAAGAGAAAATTTTTTTGCTTTTTTTACATATTTTTTTTTATTTTATTTTTTTAAATCACGTAGAGTCTTTATTTCCTTTTTTGTTTTATGATTTTGATAAAAAATTCGCTTAAAAAAATGTTACAAGTTCCCATTTGTGGAAAATTCCGTTCAAAAAAATTGTTTAAATGGAAAGTCAAATTATTTTTCGATATTTATTTAGTTTGCTATTAAAAAAATCTGAAATCTTAAAGAAATCTGAAATCTGAACAAAATCTCTGGTTTACGGACGGTTACATTGTTAGTTGAAAATATTCATTTAAAGAAACTATAATCATATCTTTTAACAAAATTATTTCTTGCAGTCCTGTTTTTATTCGTTAAATCCTAATTTAGTATTGTTCCCTCAAACATCTCAAATGCTTAACTAATTTGGTTGTATTAAGGTGTATGTTTTAAATTAGAATCCTTCAACTGTAAGAATCCTTAATCTGTTAAACAAAATCCTCTTTTTTTAAGATTTTAGAAATTTCAACTATACGTTATTTGCAACAAATAATAACTATAAGGGATTATGATTAGTTCGTATAGTAGAACAAAAAAAAAAAAACATTTATAGTGTTTGTTGGAGTAGATTTTATTTCCAGTACACAGAAAAAAAAAGGGGACAAGGATGTCTCATTGCTGTTGAATTTTATTTTGTGTGATATTTTAGACTGAGTTTTTTTTTTTTTTATATTTTCCTGTAAATTTAGTTGAAGGCGTTGAACTCTTTTAAATTTTCTATTTTCTTTTCTTTTATTTAACTGCTTTTTTGTTATTTTTTTATTTTTAAGATTTTCGTCCTTTTTTTTTCAAAGAATAAATGAAGCTACTTAGTTGTTGTAGTTCAGCATATTAAAAAAAAAAACAAGAAATTCTGCTTTTGTTTCTTAAGAAATTTATTCGTATATTACAAAAAAAAAAAATTGTTTCTAAAAAATATACATACATTTTTTTTTTAATTTTGGCAAATAAAACAGGAAGTCACTATATGTACTTTCTAAAATCTAATGAATTTCTTGAAAAGTAAAGAAAACAAAAAACATATATTTTTAATAACTTGAATTCCATTAACGCATAAAATTATTTTCTGCCAAAAAATAAAATTCAAATAAAAATTCATAATAACAATTGAAAAATTTATTATTTGATTTAATTTTTGATTCGGGGCTTATGAAATTTGATTATTAAATTTTATGTTGTTTTTAAATAAGAACATAAAAAATTATAAGCTTTTTCAATCAAATTTATATGAATAGTTAAACAATATATAAAACAAAATTACTTAATTCCTTGAAACTTAATTTTTGAAATCTTTCTCAAGGTAGAAATTTTAGTTTGTTAGGTACTTTTGTTATATACTTTACAGGATTTCTATTGAAGCAATCTTAGCAATAAGTCTCAATTAATGATAACAAATAGAAATAATTGACAGGACCAAATTAAAAGAATTTTTTCCTTAACTTCAAAAATATGTTCATATTTACTATATATCCCTATATATTGTTATGTCAAATTTTTAGTATTTAAAAATTATACAAGCTCACCTTGATTTGATTTTATACACCTTCTCATGGACCACAATGTGGTTTCTTTATAAATTCAAAAAAATTTAAATAACTCAAAAAGGGAAATAAATTTAAAACAAAATTCAATAAATTTTTTTGTATTTTATTATTTTGAATGAACAAAAAAAAAAAGAAAAGAAAACACGAAAATTATATTGGGAATTACAATCAAATCAACAAGGCGATGATGACAAGACACACTGGTTTAAAAAAAAAGATAATTCAAATAAAATCCTTTTAAATCTTTTAAATAGAACACGAAGTCCTTTATTTTATTTCATTTTTTAGATAAATAAAAAAGTTCTATTTTTTGTGCACTACGGTGACAAAACATTGCACCAAAAGTTTATTTTTATCTGTGAAAGTAGAGCGACATTCTGAAAAAAATATGTATTATTTATGTGTATACAAAAAAGAAATGTATATATATGATATATATTTATCAGTTTCTATTATGTTTTCCCAAACTTAAAACTTAAAATAAAAAGAGTTAAAAAAACAAAATGTTTTGGTGTTAATTTATTTTAAATGCCATTATAAAAACATTAATGTAAATTAAAAAAAAAGACATAACTCTGATCTTGGCACTTTATCATTTGAGTTTCAATTTTTTAAGATGTGAAAATATTTTCGTCATTTAAAGACAATTTAGTTGATCTGGTTTTTATTTGTCATAATTAGTAATTTTTAAAATATTTAATAAAATTTGCATTACTGTTTAAAAAGGACTTTCGACATTGGAATTCTTATTTTGGTACAGTTTCTTGAATTATAGACGAAATTTATCTTTGACCCCAAAAAGAAACATTTTTATTCAATTTATAAATGAAATATTTTTTAATTTTAGTTTATATTGATTAGTTAAATTCAATTTAATAAAATTATATAAATTTTTGGAAAATATGTGTAAATTTCTAATAGTTTTGTATATTATTCTTCCCAGTAAAACTTAGAATTGTATGAAGTCAGTGAATACTGCATATTATGTTAATCTCCATAACCTGATTGTGATTATAGCTCGAGGAGTTCGCTTAGCCCAACTTTATAACGATTCATATCAGATTTTCATCAAAAAATGTCTCTTTATAGTACCTTTACTTAGTGGGGATAAAAAGTTGTACATAAATAGTCACAGCTTGGTATAATGTTTATATATAATTATTAAATATTGTTTATATTTTTGAACATTACTTTATTTATATATTTCTTGGAATAATACCACGAAGTTCTATATAAGTTAAATAAAATTGTGTGAACAAATATTTTCCCAAAAGTTTTGTAGCTACATCTAACTTGTTGAAGATTCAATATTGTAGTTTGATTATTAATTATTAAAGGATAATATATTTCTATAATCTGTCCTACTTCCCATGTCGACATATCACAAATAAAAAATTAAAAATAAAAAGGTTTCTAGGATAATTTCTGGAAAAGAAAAATAATTCCCAGAAAAATAAATCCCAGATTAGCAATTCCCGGAAATTTTATGCAAAATTAAATATTTGAATATTCTTTCAAGATAAATTAAATTCAAATAGGAATAATATAATTTTAATTAAATTATTTTCAAATAAATAATTTTCTCTGAAATTAATGTCCGCGTCAAAATATTTTCCAATTTTCCTATTCTGGGAATTTTTATTTTCATCAAAATAACTTTTCTGGGAGTTGTTTTTCTGGGAAGAATCTTGATCCCAAGCAAAAATACAAAAAAAAAAAAAAGAGATATAAATTAAAGATTTTCATTTATTTAAAATTCAAGTCATGAAATTTACGTAGCTAATGTTAATTTTTAACAGATGTACATTCTTTTTTGAAAAGGATTATAGAAGAAAATTCAATGATTACACATAATTTTCGAATTACACAAAGGTTTGCCTAGGTGTAGATAAAAGTAACACAAAAAAAAAAAATAAACTATATATAAAACCCATGATTTGAAATGTTTTTCTATATCTCCTGCGGAATACATACAAACAGAAAATTTTTTAAACGATTTATTAAGCTGGACCGAAATACATATTTTCAATTTTCAATAATAAAAATTAAATATTTCCTATATTAATATAGAATACAGGCCATTCGGCTGTATGTTTAATTAATGTCGGGCATGAATCAGATTTGGGTTAGAAATAGTTTATGTTTCCTATTTTAAGACTAATCAAAATCATTAAAATAAAATTAAACAGTCGACTTGTCTTCTAGATTTCATTATTTTATAATAAACTTTATTAACTTCAAACAGACAAAAAAAAAAAAACAAAATAAAAATAAATGAACCAAAATAGTTTGAATAAAAATATAATAGTTTGTAATAATTTCAAATTTTCAAAGAATTTCGTTTGTTATGTGAATATGTTTAAAATAAAAAAAAAATTATTTCTTATTTTATTTTGTTGTTGTTGCCTGTTTTAAATTGAAAAACAAATTTCCATTAAAAACTACAAAAAAAAAATAAAGTTTTGTGCATTCTTGTGTACAGAATATTTTAACAAGGATCCAAAAAAAAGGATATACGAATGTGTTTTTTTTTTTTTTTTCTTCTCTTCTTCAGAGAAATAAATTGAAAGTTTTATGGGCCAATAGGGTTAAATGAAACGTTCACATAGAAAATAAATTGATTTAGTTTTCAGTTTTTTTTTTCTCTTTTTCCTATCTTTATTATTATTTTTTCCATATGATTTTTCTATCAACTTTGTATTTTTCATATAAATAATAATTTTTTTATTTTATTTATTTATGAATAATGTGAAATTGATAATTTATAAAATATAGGAATTTTAAAATTTATTTTTTTATATTTTTTATTTTATTTTTTTCAAAGGAATTTTATATTTAATTTTATGCGTATTATTTTCATATATCTGTTTATTATATATACATATATATATATATATTATATATGAAAAACAAGAAGAAAAAATATCTTTCTTTGAATGTTTCTTAAAGGAAAAATAATAATAATAATAATAATAAAATTCCTAGAAAACATAAATATATAAATTATTATAAAAAAAAAAAAAAAAAATAAATAAAAGGAAAAAAAAAAAAAAATTTATTCATATGGAAATATTTTTCATGGACCATTTATAAATATTTTAAAGATTTTTATTTTTAAATTAATTCAGTATTCAGAACCTTTTCTTTTTTACATATTAAACCTACTATACATTTGTTATTTTCTGTTTCTTTTTTTTTATTTTTTTTTTATTATTATTTTTAAATTATGATTTACAGATAATGATGATGTAAGATACAAACAAGCAGAAAAAAAAAAAAAACGGATTTTATTTTTATTTTATTTTTTACTTTTAATGAAAAAATAAAATTTTTCATAATATTTTTTTTACTGTAATTTGGATGCAGAATAAGCATAAAATGATCTCTAACTTCGTAGTTATATTATACACTGGACTGGTATATTTTAAAAAATCTTCGAAGTGCGGAATGAAATACTCTATTAACTGCAAATGTCATCTATGTGATCCAGTTTTGTTTCCAAAACTGAATTCTGATTTTTTAATTAAGTTTCTTTTACGGCGCGGCACATCTGAGGATTCATATATGATTATATGTTAACCTGACTTATAAAAGAATCAAGTGTTGATTGAAGCTTTTATATGATCAAAAATATTTTATAACAATTACAATGAAAGTTTACTTCATCAGAGACTATATGAAACGAATCTTCAACGTCTCTTCGGGCCGTGTTACATGAGCATAGAGTTTACAATTTATATTTTAAATTTAAAAACAGAATTTTTTTTCTATTTATTTTAAGCTGCTGTCGTTAATCTGAAAAGTTCAAGGATATAAATTCTAGTTTTTTTTTTTCATCGAAAAATAAATTTTATTATTATTATTTTTGTTTTTATTTTGTAGTCTGAAGCTTAACATAAAACAAAAAAAAACGAAAAACAAACCGATACAACATAATCAATAAATAAATTTTTTTTGGCTATAAATTTAATGATATTATATAAACTAAAATCCAGAAATCCCACGGTACAACAATATCAAAAATTCAGTGTTTTATTGGTATTGTTAAATTAATCCAAAAATATATATAAAAATAAAATGCACTTGATTTTAAAGTATATATTCTAAAAAAAAAAATCATTTACAAAAAAAATGTGATTTTTATTGGATTTTAAACATACAATTTTTTGTTATATTATTTTTATGCATAAATTTTGCATATAAAATTTTATTTTAAATTAATTAAATTTTCAATAATTTAAAAGAGATTTTATTAAAAATAATTTCAAAAATTTATCAGAAAACTATTTAGAAAGCTCCTGTTTCTCACTAAACTAAAGTTTTATTTCAAGATGTGCCAAAAAATATGAAATTAATAATTGAATTCGAGTTTATGATTTCAAATTATCTCATTATACACTTAAAATAATTTTTATTTTTATTTCCCAAACCCCAACATTCATAAATAAATAATCTTATTAAAATATTCCATATCTTGTCACTATCATTGACCACACACAAATTTAACAAGAAAAAATTATCAGAAAAAAATAAATGTAAATAATAAACAGATCGTGTAGGCCTAATGCTTGAAAAGAAATAAATTGAACTATATATACGTATATATACGTAACTTTATTGATTTCATTAATCTTATTTCACTTCAAAAAAAAAATAAATAAAAAATTATTATTGTGAATTATTAAACTAAAATTCAATTGAAATAAGAATTTTCAATAGTACTTTGCTGTTGATTCTAACACCGAATCAATTGCTTTCTTTTAATTTTCTTTTAATAAACTCAAGAGCATCTATAAGCGCTTATAAATTGAAAAAGAATAATGTTTGTTGTTCATATTTTATATGTAAAGATTTTATGTATATAATGTTGGGAACTATATATATTAATATATAATTTTCAGTGGTATTTGAACATAAATATGCAGAAAAATTATAGGTTGTATACGGATATAAAAAGTTTAAATTTTTGAAAAAAAAATTTTTCTCATAATTACAAAATTTTCTTTAATCTTTATAAACAAGTTTAAATCTTTACTTGATGCAGGAAAGTCAAAGAATCGTACTACTAAAAAATGTTTTCCCAAAGCAAATTTTTTTTTTAATTCGGAATTCGATATTAATTTTCGTTAAATCATGTTTTTTTTTTTTGAAATGATAGACAAAAATATCGTAAATATATTTATTTTGTCGTTAGGCTTGTTTATCTTTTTACGCCAGAAGGAGGGAAAAAAAAAAGAAAAAAATTCTGGCATATTGGTAATCAATTCAGAGAAAATTTATTTATTACATAGAATTCTATATAATTTTGTTTTTTTTTATTTTATTTAAATAAAAAATTTTCTTTTCTATTTTTCAGAGGATAATATTTTTCTTGTGGTTATTTGAGGGATTGTTTATTTGTTTTTGGAATTTTTTTTTTGTAATGTCTTTGGGGAAGGGAATGTCTTTAAATGAGTTTTTTTTTTCGTAGAGAGATATTTTTTAAAGATATTGAAAAGTCAAAACTTTTTTAATAAGGTTGTGACATTTTTAAGGATATGTTTAATCAAAATGTATACATACATTTATATATAATAATGTGAATAATAAAAAATAGGGAGAGGATTCCTGGGCTTATAAAAAAAAAATAAAAATTGGTTTTTTTTTTGTGAAAGTGATGACAAAAGTTTGGTCTTTAAGAATAGGAAGAAAAAAAAGGTCACTTTCTATGAAATTCTATAACTTATTTTAACCACATTTTATTTATTTTCTTTTTCTATTTTTTTTTCCTTTTTTCAATTTATTTTACAAGTAGTATATATTTTTTAAGACGAAAAGTAATTTCCTAGACAAAATATGTGAAAATAAATTATATATATATGTATGTATATAAAAGATGGAAAAAAAAAATTGAAAGTTATTTTTCACACATTTTTGTGACTTTTTTTTTTTTCTATAAATTTAGGTCAAAATTTTGAGAGTCAGAGTTATTTTACATTATTTTTCGTTAAATAAAGTTATAGAAAAATTTATTTCAGTCATTTTGTAGTATTAAATTTTTTGTTAAAACAGAATGTTTGTTTAATGTTGTTATGTTCAGTTTGATTTGATTTTAAAAAAATATTTTTGAAATAAAAAAGTTATCTATATTTTAAGTTAAATGTTATTGTTTACTAGGCTCTCTCGAAAAGCAATTGTAGCAAAGAAATTAGTTAAGATTATTGTCGAGTTTTGTGAGAACTTCATAAAATATATGATAAATTATGGTAAAATTTCCATTGAAACATGAAGTTGTATTGTTTTTCGTTTGTCTCAAACTTTGATATAGTTTAAATATTGAACTCACATATTAATTTGACATTATTTATTTTATATTAAGTGTGAATAGGGCATGCAAATTTACCGACTTTTGAAATTACCGGTAATTCGATAAAAAGTTTTTATGGAACCGATTAACCGGTAAATTACCGAATTTTTAAGTACTATATTTTTAGTCCTTTTGAAGACATTTTTTTATTTACGTACTACTAAATAGAAAGGTTAATTATTTCAAATTAAGAATTTAATTCATTTATATTCAATTTCAATAGTTATTACATAAATAAATGTATTTAAAAAAATATAAAAATAAAAGTTATGCAGATTCTTCACTCTTCTCTAGCGATTAGAAAAAATTCGCAAAAACACATATTGTCCAATGTGAAATTAAGTACAGATTTGGCTGCCACCGAAAAAGCTCTTTCTGCTTCCACACTCGTCGGCCGAATAGTTTTTAGTTGATTGTAAACAGATGTTAATTCCTGATAAAAATCCATTTCTTTTCATTCGCATATTGTTCGAAAAATGAAAACATTATAGAATCGAATCATCTAATGTAATTTTATTTGCAAGTTTTACAGGTAAAAAAAAGTGTATTTACCGGTAATTCGGTAATGCTCTTAAGACACAATTTACCGATTAACCGGTAAACCGTAAACCGGTAATGCATGCCCTAAGTGTGAAGTATAATTTAATATATAAGCTCGGCTAGTTCCTCCACTTACTAAGCTACTGATTAACTTTCGTAAGCCTGAAAGCGTAAAAATTTCGATATCAATTTTGCACTAAGAAATCAATACAAATATTTTGTTAATTAGAATTATATTCTTTATCGAGATTTTAGTGACATTCAATCACACTCAAAAGATTTAAATTAATTTGTTACAGCAGTTAAGCAAAACATCTGTATAGCATATGAAACATGAAAATATGAGAAAAAGAATAGGGAAAATTATTCATTAAAAAAAAAATTCTTAAGGATTTTTTAAGGATTTTTTGTTTTTTGAAACTACATACTATATATTGAAACTATGGAACAAAAAAACCCACCTGGTTTTGATTAAAAATTTTTTTTTCCCAAAATCTCTTTAAATCCATTTATAAAAAATAAAAATATTTATTTTGTTTTTTTTTTTTCATTTTTCCAATGCATGTATTTTTGTTTTAAATCAAGGCAAAAGTAAAAAAAAATATATGTAGGTACCTACATGTGTGTATAAAAAGTATTTTTTAGCATAACAGATCAAGAATCAAGAAAAGGTAAAAAAAAAAAAAACGAAAAAATGTAAACAACAACAAATACATGCCTACATATTTTATCCTTATTTTTTGTATTTTAAAGCTTTTTAAAAAACAAAAACGTATTAGACATTTTTAAGGATAAGCCAGGATAAGCTTATCTTTTTTCAAAACAAAACAAAAAATTATTTATACGATATTATGTATGTTTTTTTATATTACTTTTCCATTGTACGATCGATAATAGAATGACATTGAAATGCATTTCAAAAGTTTTTTTTTCCATAATTAGAATTAAATTTCATTTTCTTGTTTTACCAAATTGTGTCTATAAAATGCATGCTTACCAAGTTAATAATTAGTAGTTCAAACACCTGCTAATTCCAGGATAAAAATAAATCGAAATTACTTGGTCTATGAAAATTTTTCATACATGCGTTCGCCTTTAGCGGGTTTGTTTCATTATCCGCTCATTTGATAAAAATTGAAACGACATGGAATGAAAATGAAATTATAATTTATTAAATTAGTGGCTTTTCCGCATAATTACAAAATTACATTAGGGCTTCTCCCAAAAACAAATTGATATTAAGAATGTTGCTACACTGCAAGTTAACCATCGTTTCGCTTAGCCATTTTTCCTAATTTTTTGTTGCTACAGAAGACAATAAATGACTGTGGAAATACGTCAAAAGCATTACCGATTAATGCTCTAGTAATATTATTATTTATAAGATTAGGTTGAATGCAAGGACGACAGGAATACGCGACACTCCTTTTGGTCCTAGTGTTTTCATATAAAAACACATAATAATATTCGTAATGTAGTTTTTTGAACATTATAAGTTTGTGAGCATTGAACATTGAAAAAAATTTTGGTACGATTTCAAGAGCATAAAAAAACCAATTTACATATATATTTTTTTCACATTCATAACACATAATCTAGAATGAAAATTCTATGTTAAAACATAAAAAAAAAAATTTACAAAAATAAATAAATAAAAGAATTTCGCATCTTGACAATATAATGTTGTGCTTGTTTTTTTTTTTTTGTCATAATATGTCTAGAAAACAAAAAAAAAATTTAGATTTTTCAATACTTTTTACAGTCAAAGTAAAAAAAAAAAAAAAATAAATCAAAGAAAATTAATTTGTTTTTCTTGTTTTTTTTTCTTCTGTACAGTAACTGCAATCTTAAGCCGCAGAGAGACAGCGACAAATAAAAAAAAATAAAACAAAATATTTGTTTTAAAAAAAAAAAGAAATGATAATAAATCACCTGGGGCCTAAAAATATTTCAATAAAAAGATAGAGAGATGACATTGAATGAAAACGAGAACAAAAAATTAAAATTCAAACGGAAGAAATCTTTGAATAAATTATTATATATTTTCAAGAACATGGTTTTATTTGAATTTGAAAAAAAAATAAAAAAAAATTAAAATAAATAAAAGACTGTTTTCTCTATATATACGGTATATATATTTTATTAAAAGATAAAAGAATTTTCATTTATTTATTTATTTATGTTGTTTTATCAATAAAAAAGAGAAAGAGGAATTTTTCGGTCGTGAAACGACGACATTTCTATTTAATTGATTTTAGAAATGAGACAACTTAAGCCTTGTATGCTTGTAAAGTCCCAATCTAGATTTACTATGCTACAATATTTCAATTTCAACTTATAAAACGTTGACTTTAAATATATAAGGCACATTACTTTTAACTATATTACTTTTAAATTCGCCAGAAGAAATAAAATTATATTTTCATTTGCAAAATTTTAGAATGGGGTATAAGAATTTTCCAAGATTAATGGCTTGATCATAGCAATCGCCGTAAAGTAATTTTTGGTAGAATGTTTCGCATAAAATATAAATCTCTGAAATTGCGGCACAAGCGGATAAATAAATAATTTCACATTTTCATAATTATGTTAAAATTATATGTCGTATGATTACTGATTATTACCAAATTGTACCTGAATAAAAATGATAGCAGATAGAAATGAAACGTAATAATAATTGACTAAAATTTATCTTGCAGATTTTTAAAAAAATAATTTTGAATTTTTAGCTTTACGATATAATTATTTAAATTTTTTAATAATATCTGTAAAATCGTTACGTTCACAAATTAATAACATAGAAATAATTGCTAATAAGTGAACAAACTCTAAGTGTAACTAAAACTGTGTTCGTTTCTGGCAGTATGTTTTGCCAATCTTCGCAAATGTTTTGTAGCAAAGTTGTTAAACCAAAATTTTATGTGGTTTTCATTGTTTTTTTCTAGCGAAGAATAGTTTACAAAAATATTTCTTTATTATAAATTTCTGAAATTTTTTTGTGAAATATTGCTTTAATCTTATGAACAGATTTTAATAAAAAGTAAAAGTGAACTTGCTTAAGTCATCCAGTAGTTCGATTCTACTTACATATATACAGAAATGCATTAATTAGAAAAAAAATATTCATAAAATTTTTTGTTAGTAATATTAACTTTCTAAATTTCTCTATAACCACAATATACCAAGATAAAGAAAATAATTTCGAGTTTTAAATAATAAAAAATTTCTTCTCTAAAAAAAAAGGGAGAAATAGGAAAAGTTTTTGTAAAATGCAAAAAATATTATTTAATAATTCATATTTTTTTTGTGCATTTTTTTTTTTTCTTTTCATAATTTTTATATATATATGTATAGTTCGTAAGAATTTAATTTATTTAATTTTTTTTTATTTTATTTTTATTTTCTTGGCGTTTGTTGTAATTTATTACATTTACTAGTAGCCACGTTTAAATGCAAATTACTTTGAAAACAAAAAACACAAAAATAGTATAAGAGAAAAATAAAATAAAATTAAAAATTAAATTAATTTTATTTTTCTGTGAGAAACATTCTTTTATATACATATATTCTTTGATAATAAAATTTTTTTTTTCGCTATAAAACTTATTTAATGAATTTAGAGAGTGCAATTTCGTTGTAAATGGCCAACAACATAAATTATGAATGACAGATGCAAATTATAGGTATTTGATGTCACAACTGAAAATAAATGTGACCATATTTAATTCTTAATTCTATTTTTTTTTTTTTTTTAATTTCCATAAGTTTTGAAATTTCTAAATGTTTTGTACTATTTTTAAGTTTGACAAGTTAACTTAATTATGAATATAAAATTATTAAAATATTTTGGATTTCTCCAATTTGGCTTTGTTAAGCTTCAAACGTAAATAGTGTAGTGTTCAATATATCTGCCAAGACAAAAATTTTTGAAACAAACAAATATTTAGTTAATAATAAAGAAATTTTAAATCATTTATAAAAGATGTTCAGATTAAAAGGGCATATAATATTTTTTTTTTAGAGAATTGTCTCTGCACAACAAAAAACATGAAACTATACCATAAAAACTCATATAATACATTATTTCTAAATATCTTTTAATCTTCTAACATCTTACATTTCATCGCAAAAAAAAAAAAAACAGACAATAGTCCCTTTTGCAACAAATCGAAAATGATTTCAGATTGCATTCTTTAGTACATAAGGAACTTATAGCTGCCACATAAAAACAAACTTATTTGCATAAAATTATACTATGGTTCGCTTTTATTTCTTTTATTTTTATCTTTTTATTCCATTTTCTTATAGAAAAATAAAAAAACTTAAAAATATATATTATGCATGAGTATGTATATATTAAGTTGTTGTTAGGTCATTTCTTATATGCGCCAGTTGACTTTCAACATAATAATTCCAGCATAAATGAACATTATATACATATATCTAGACATAAACAAACGAAACACATTTGACAAGAAAATAAGCAAAAATTTATGTTTTTTCTTTCATTTTTTTTATATAATGAAATTTTAAGTAAAATAAAATTGTACGAATAACAAACTAAAAATTTAATAAAGAAAACTTTTGTATACGCTTTTATTACGGAGAACTAAAATCCATGCCATATCCTTGAAATAATTCTTAGAAAAAAAAATTATTCTTTTTTTTTTTTGTAAATAAACTTTTTTAATTTCAAAATAAAATTATGTTAATTTCGTTTGAAAGGAAAAAAAGAAAAGAAAATTCAATAGAATTTTATTTCGATAAATTGTCTGAATTTTCCTTTTTTAAATAACAAGAAAAAATTCTAGAGTTTATTCAGGTTGATTTAAGTTGCCTTATAATGTCATTTTTATATTTTAAATAAGGATGACTTGGGATTAAATCTTAAGAAAATTATTGAAGGGCTCATCATTATTCAACTCCTGCTTTAATTAATATAAAGCTGGTATATTTATTAGCCAAGTCTTCATTACATTGCTTGGGACCGACTTCTGTCGGTTAACAAATATTCAAAAATCAAAGTGACAATATGCTTTTTATTCTTATATACAGAATACAAGTTGACTAATTACATATTCTGTGCTAAAATTCTTTTACGTAACTCACAAAACAGCAGTCCCTTTATATGTAAATATATATTGAATGTATGATCATTGTACACTATCATATTAAAGAGTTTAGTTTTCGACAAAATTTACAATATAGTTTATGTACAATTTCTGTAGATTTATCTTCTTAAAGCATATTTCCAAAGTACAAATGTACAATATTAAATTTCTAAACAAAATAAAATTATTTTCTATATTGGTGTTGAATATTTATGATTTGAAATATATGTACAAACAAAAACCAGGCATACATTATTTATATCTATGTATAATCATTCTAATTTCTAAAATTATTCTCTTTATAAACATTCATTTTTGTTTACAGTCTCACATTTTATATTTAATCACATCAAGAAAATTTTGATTTTCAAACCGCTTGAATATAAAATTTTCATAAATTTTCAAATCTTTTTTGCATAAATATCTCTCCTACACATAATATACATTTAATTTTTATATATATATAATATATATATATATATTATTTTTTTGGAATTTTCAATCACTGATGAATATTACATAGTCTTTTTTCAATGTTATGATTTTTGATGTTATCTTTGTGAAATAGTCAACGACAAAAGATAAACATTAATTTTCCTTAAAATGGTAAAAATCACCCAAACAATTATAATAAATTTTAACGAGGTACTTTATATATTTTCTCTTTTTCACAAAAACAAAGAAAATTTCATGGGTTTAATTAAATTTAGAATTTTTTTTTGCGAAAATTTGTATAAATAAATATATATTTTCGATTATATTAAGGTGTAGAAAATTGTCAAAAAAAAAATATCTTAAGGAAAAAAGATAGTGACAAATTGAAATTCCTTAAACTTCAGTAATTTTATAGAAATTATTTATTTTTTTTTATATAAGGTACCTATATATTGTGTAAATAATTGTATTCAATGGTGGTATAGAAATTAGCATTGATCGCTGCAAATTTTTCTCCACAAAAAAATTTTTGTTTAATAAACTATATAATACTTTATTCATAATTTTTCAGGTGGGAAGTAGCAAATACTTGTTTTTTTTGTATCTGTACAGAAAACTTTTTTGTAATTTTGAAAGGATGGAAAATAATTTTCTTAATCCTGGCACAAAAGTATCAGTTGGAGAAAGATTATAGGTAATCAAATTTTGTTGTCCCATTTTAATTTTAAAATTAGAATATGGTTCAGTTGTGCTGTTCCTACAGTAATACAGAATCTCAAAATTCTTATTAACTATTTTTCAAATAATATTGTTTTGTATTGCAATAAGAAGAAAATTTGTGTTTCTAACGAACAAGATTAAATGAATGCTTTGTATCCGTGGTTTTGATTTGAGTAAAGTGACCAGACGTCCCGGATTATGCGGGACTTTCCCGGATTTAAATCGTATGCATTGAAAATTGTCCTGGAAAGTGTCTCGTATTGTATATCTTATTATTTCCAATTAAATATCTAATGCTACCACCGAACGAGTATTTTCAGTGGTCAATAAGTATTGGACCATTGAAAAAACGCAATTGAGCGTGGATACATTAAAAGCGATACTGCAAGTGAAGTGTAATTTTTCTTATTCATGTGAAGAGTTTTATAAGTTTATTTCTAGTAATGAAGATTTACTAAAAAAATTCACTCAGCAGAAAAATACGCTTAACTAACGTGTACTTTAAATACTTACACTTATTTATGCAATATTATTATTAGTTTACCGAGCAATGCGGTAAGCTTATTTTATTTTTATTTGAATTGGTCCCGGATTTTAGCATGAAATATATGGTCACTTTAGATTTGAGTTAAAAATTTACGATCTCCAAAAATAGTAGTAAAATTTTGAAAATTTTTATTTGTAAGAGAAAATCTTTAGAAATGTGTTGATATGGTTTAGATTTAGATCAAAAACTTAAAAATATTTCCGTCACGAAAGTAATGTTGTATAACAGTTTAAAAAGTGTCTAGTTACTTGATCAGAATTCTCATAAAATTAACAACATTAAACTATTCAATCGCCAACAAAAAACCAAAAAAAAACTAAAAACATTTTTCCTCAGAAAAACTCAATTTTATATATTATTAAAAATTTTAGACCTTCACATGATGTACCTATATATCAAGTAATTTAATTATGTTTATTTTAATAGCGTTGCACATAAAGTGCAATTCAAATTTCTCTAAAAAAAATTTATTTTATCATTCAAATAATAGTAACAACATTATTCTCTAAATTTAATATTACATCGTGAAACCATAAAATATTATGTAATAACAATAATTGATTCAATATTTAACTTTAAAAATATCCCAACATCATGTTGGAAAATATTAATATCGCACGAATATATAGATAAATAAATACTTAGAGAATTTTTTTTCTTATTCTGTTTATAAATATTTATAGACTGGCATAATAAAACATAATTTACTCACCTTTCCGAATGGTGTTAAGCCACCATGTTTTATATTAAATGTTGGTGCATCAGCATAACTAGAATCTGCCCAGGGTGTATGACAAGTTGAAGTCAATGTCATATAGCGTACACCAATACCATATAAAGTACGTAATACAGCTAAAGAACCACCCAGTGAATGTCCACCTTCGACACCCGTTAAAGAGCATAATTTATGTCCTTTATGAGCTTCAATAATATCTGTGTACATGAAAAATAGAGAGAAAAAATAAAAATATATTATTTATATATGCTACAATATGCATTGGTTATACTATATTATATAATTTTTGTGAAACTAAAATCAGGACAATGTTGAAATTCATGTAAAAAGACAGAATGTTCTAGAAATATACGAAAGAAAAAAAAAAAAATTGCTGGATAAACATTTACAATGTCATAAAATATTACGTTTAGTGCACATATCATAATAATCATAAAGGTTTCTGGGGGTATTTTCTATACATGATTTTATAGAAATTTATTTGTTACAACCGCTAACGTATTTTAGTTTATTTATGTGTTCTCTAATCATTCCACAGGACTGACTACAACATATTGCTTTATTTATGATCCTAAGTGGTTGATTTAAATATATTTTCGAGTTAAATATAAATGAAATCGAATCATATACATATTTATAGCTTTTAAAAAAATGTTTTTATTTTGCTATATTATGTCCATTTTCCATCTAAATATAATACGGGATTTTTTTAACGCCTAATTAAATATGTTTTACTAACTACTGACATTTCAGTGGTAACTTTACTTTTTTAAAGGATAATGAGTATAATTTTAGTTACTTTGAATAAACAAACTTGTTTTTATAATTAATAACGAAGAAAAAATTTTAATGAACCCTCTATTTTGATTCAGCAAAGAATGGATAAAGTCATATACGAAATTGTTTGCTAACCTCATTTTCAGTTTACCTGAAATAAATTTAGATTTAGAGCCAATTAAATTATTTATATGACAAACTGTACTGGTTGTTAATAGAAAATGATGAAAAATATATTTTTAAGATGACATTAAAAATGTTTATAAGTATTATATGAGAGATAAAATGAGGTCAGACTAAATGTACGGATTATGTAGATATAGGTACATAATGCTTCTAATTATATATATAATTATATATTATATATATATATACATATATAGAAATTTTTCACTGCAAATAGGTAGTAAATACTATTAGGTAGAGTTAAGTCGAATGTAGATTTATTTACATTGTGAACGATAAGTTTGTGATTAATAAATGAAGTTTTCAATGTTAATTAAAAAAAAAATCGTTTATATTTTTAAAAATGTTACTCAGAGAAAAGGATACTTTCCTTATTGATAAAAACAAGAAATTCAACTTTTAGATCTCGAATGTAATTATTAATATTGTATTTTATAATAATGTTCACACTGAAAAGTGTAATAAGATAAGACCAATTAATATAATGGCTTTACAAAAATTTGATTATTTTAATTGAAGATTAAATTTAAATCCATTCAAATTTATCAGATGATTATCATCACATTAATCATATTATTTAAGTTATATATTAAGTGCGCTTAAATACCAAAAAAAAATCTACACTAATTATTACATAAGTTAGTAGTTAAAATTGAAAATATTTACTTCACAAAGACAAACTATGTTGAAAATTTATTTAAGAAAGCAAATTTTTTTTTAGTTAACGATGACATTAAGTGTTTTCAACATAATGTTTTTTTAATTAAAACAAAGAGAAGTAGGAATCTTATATTCCTACTTTATTCAGCCCCCATATTATTATATACATTATTAATGGAAACACCTTATTATTGAAAATCTAATCCATTTTGGCATTTTTCTATAGTTTTCAAATAAAAAAAAAACCAAAAAAAAAAATCTTTTTTCCTTTATTGTATTTTCACATTCGAAAATGATGGTTAAAATCTGGATATGATGAAATGAAAATGAAAAAAAAAAAAGGAAAAACAAAAAGAAAAGCTAGTCATAAAATAAGGGAAATAATATTAATTTATCATTTATTTTCTATACGATACGGATTATTTCATACCAAAAATATAACGAATTTTATTTTATTATTATTATTATTTTTTTGTTGGTTTTGGTAAACATTTATTTTAAGTATTTTCAGATAAAGTGTGCGTTAAGGTAAAAAGCTTCGGAAACATAATAAATTTCTTTTCAACAATTTCATTCATTAAAATATTATTATTTACGGACATTCTTTTGTTTTATTTCATAATATTAAAATTTATTTCATTAAACAATTATATTTCCAGAGGTATTTGAATTAAATTTTATATATATGATGATGGTATACGGTTAAGTTTGCAAATCATTGAATATAGTGGCTGTTTACATCAAGAATTAACATTTGAAAAAAATTCTATTACTCTTTTTCTAGGAAATTTATTTACTTCTTTTGCGATTTTCATTGAACAGTGGTAATTATATTAAAAATTATAGAATCAAATATCAATGTTATTTTAATTGCTTCGGTTTTTTAATCGTATGTATTTAAAATTAATAATTATTGTAATATAGATTGCTAGTTCAATCGATTATATTAAAAATCGACAATAATTATATGGTGAAACAAATTTTAATGTTTTGTTTGGTCAATATAGTTTTATTATGAGCTAACGACCATTGACATCGGATAAACTGACACTATAATGTTATGAAATTAAATTATATTTTTTGTCCAATTTTGTGATTCGAAGAAACGAATTGACTATATAAGTTTATGGGATATGTTTGAAGCCTTGACAACAAGTTTAATTAAAATAAGATTGAAAAAGAGATATACTATGTTAATTCAGCACAATTTTTCATTACAAATTATTTTAATGTCAACTCCTTGGTCAGAGGTTTCCTTTATTGATTTGATCATTTTATGTTGTGCGAAAGTTAAAATTTTCGTCCTATTGATAAAAGGTACTGTGTATGTTTTCTTATTATTGAATAAAATATTCTTTAAAAATAGTTTTGAAAGAATTTTCTTTTTATAATATATCGTACCTCTGAAAAGATGAAAATCCCAAAAAAAAAAAAAAAAATGCCATTCTGTTACAATGATTATTTTTTCATATCCGGAATTTTTTTTATCAAAAATCATATCTTTAAGTTATATTGCGAATTGTTGAATTTCATGTTATTTCTTCGATATTATTTAATATTAATATAAAAATGGTATTTTATTTTTAGTTAAGTTCCTCTTATATTGGTATGAAGATAAAAGTACGAAAAAAAAAAATTAAATGAAATGAATGAAGAAATTTATAATATTAAAGCTGAAACCGGATGTCAGTTCTGTAAAAAAAACTTTTTGAACTTTATATTCCATTTTTTATTTCAATTTAATAATTTTTTTCTTTCTTTCATACATATTTAATATGAATTTTACTCTTCCTACATGAAAAAGATAAATTTGAAGTAAAAACGGAAATTTCTTCATTCCGATTTTTACTGTGGTTATAAAAAAAAAAAAATTGTTTTCTTTTTTTTTTGGTTTTCACTTGAATGAATCAAAAATGAAGGAAAATTGTTAAATTGCAGTTATTGAATGGTTACTTTATTATTAATCAAAGCGTGCTGGCTGACTGCCTTTATTATTCAAAAAATTCAGTTCAAACACAATATGGTACCTATGGAATGTCCAATAAAGAAATAAAAT
Source organism: Hybos culiciformis (assembly GCA_964007475.1). Taxonomy (NCBI): domain Eukaryota; kingdom Metazoa; phylum Arthropoda; class Insecta; order Diptera; family Hybotidae; genus Hybos; species Hybos culiciformis. The sequence continues at coordinate 137,629,984 of OZ023273.1, read as the reverse complement.
GACTGCGCTATACATGTTTAAAATTTGAAAACATTTTTATGTAAAATAAAAAAATTGAAAATTGAAAATTGAATTTTATATTAAAAAAAATCCTTTGTTGTCCTTACTGAACCTCAATTTTTGTTGTAGGTTGAATGGGCCAGCTTATAAAGTATAGTAAACATTATTGTATTTCAACGTTGCGACTAAATTGTCAGCTTTATTAGCTAATTCAAGAAAACCGTTTGAAAAGACTAAAAATTTGACAAGATTAGAAAATGTTATATATATATATATATATACATATTATATACATAGTTTATTTCTGAATCGTAATTTTATTAAATTTTTTGAGTATTGAGATTTCATCATAAAACATCTGCTATAAATATTCTTAATTTTTTTGTTCTCTTTAATATCCAATTTCTTATATAAATTTCATAGAAATATAATAATAATTATTTTTGTAATGCACAGTATAAAATATAATAGGATTAAACAAAAACACCATAGAATTTTTGATATTAATTTTCGTGCTATGATAAATAAAATTATAAGTTGTAATATCAGCCAAAAAAATTGTTTCTTTTTTATTTAATTTAAGTAATATTTTATTATTTCTATATGCTTGGACTTGTCATCTTGAGGATAACCTTAATATTTTTATGAATGCCAGTAAATTATTGAAAATATTTAAAAATATTTGAAATCTATAATTAAAATATTACATTAAATTTAAACTTAAACTTTCAATTACATAAAGCCTTTGCTTTGAAGCTTTTATGATATACAATGTTTGTGCATTTTCACGTATATTTAGTTTTCACTGTCAGGATATAAAAAAAAAATTATCAAAAATTTATTCAATGCCTTTTAAAACAAATTAAAATCAGATATTGCGAAATTTTCATTAAAAAATTTTGAACTAATTTTTTTTTTTCGACTGTATTTTATTTCGTTACAAGAAAAAGAAAATAAAGCTTATACCGGATGCTGATGTACATGTCGTCAATTGTGGTGAATAGCGTTCAGTCAACCGTTTAATTACATCGATTTGTTCTAATGTTAATTGGACCGCATCTCTGTGCTGTGCTTCGCATGGTACATAAGCTGCCCAAAACTGAAAAGAAAAAAAATTAATGTGAAAATAAAATTGAATAAGAAAAAAGGAAGAAATATAAAATAACAAATTTTGTTTTTTTTTTTAAGATTATTATACTTTATACTGTATATATAATATTTGAAATAAATAAAGCACTGAAAAGAAATTTTATTTAATTTTCTTTTTGACAGGAGATATGTACTTACGAATAATATAACGTTATATAAATATTTGTGAGCCTGATAGATGATTTTCGTTTTGTTTTTCTTAAAAAAATGAGTATGGGTTGGGTATGGGTATATTTTTCAAAGAAAAGTTTATGATTAATCAAGTTAGTCGAAAAATATATATATATTAGAAAAGATTTAGCAACAGGGAATTGGAAGTAAAAATGACATTTGTTTTTTTTTTTTAATTCAAAACTTTTTATGTACGAAATTTGATGAGTTTTACACGTGTAAAATTTTTCTCATCAAACATAACAAATAAAAAAAAAACATAAGTTATGTTTAAGTTAAAAAAAAAAAATAAATAAAAACATATAAAAAAAAAATAGCGCTAAAATTAAATTTAAAAATTATTCAGTTTCCTTTAAAATTAAATATTTATGATTTGCACATTTCCATGTAAATTGTAACTTTTTGAAGTATTATGTCGATTTAAAAGATTTTCCGTTCCTCTTTTATATATTCGTTTTATATTTTCGTTTGTTTTGTTTGCTTTGTTTTGGCATATTAAACTCTGCACCCTACACACACATATATACCAGGAAAATTATTGGTCTGTTTTTATTTCGAAAAAAAAAAAAAAAAGGAAAATAAAATTGGTTATAATTTCGGTGCAGATAAATAAAAGTAAAAAAAAAAAAAAAAGGAAATTATTGATTATTTTATTTTGTGTTTAAGAGCACGAAATTTTTTTTTATTTTCACTTTTTTTTATTTTTTTAATGCAAAAACATCGTTTTTCAATTAAAATTAAGCGAAAAAAAGCTCTCTCTCATGGGATTATTATTATTTTTCAGCATTTTAATTTTACAGTTCAAAAAATTTAATGGAAAATTGTTATATATATGTATATATATATTTTTCGGTTAACCAAAAATAAATAAAAAATTAATATATAAATTCAGTTTTTTTTTTCTTCCCTGATAATAATTGTTTACAAAATTTTAATTATTTTTTATTTTTTTTTTATTTTGTAAACAAAAAATAAATTCATTTACATGTGATTTATGAATGAAAATTGACGAAATAAATTTACATAAAAATCTGGAATTTTATAAATTTCCATAGTGTCAAAAATTTCAATTATTATTATATCTATTATAACTACCTTTATCAAGCAAGGTTTCTCAGCCATTATTTGGTTTAGAGAACCTTTTTCACTTCTTTAAATTCAAATTTTTTTTTACCTTTTTGGTTACACATTTTTGGATTTAAAGGAAAATTAAAAAAAATAAATAAAAATTTCCTTTTTTAAAAATTTATATTTAGATTTAATATCTTCTATCCCATATCTTCTAAATATTTTTAGAACAATTTTTCAGAATAAAACATTTGAAATATTTTTTTAATTATTGCCTAAAACTTAACTGCCAAGGAGTTCAAATAAAATAAAAACTTAATTTAAAACTGAAAATATAATATACTTGTCAATTATTATACAATATATAGTTGGACAATAGTAATTTATACTGTTTTGAAAAGTTACAACTTAATTCTGTTTTTAATAGATGTACACATACTTTATTCAATATGCATATAATGTTGTTAGTCTAAATAAATTCGACTAAGTGAGTTCTAAGCCCTTAAGGAAAAATAAACTCTTAAATTCTACCATAATCATATTCAAGTTTCTTATTTTAAATTATGTAACAAGTGCATAAAACTATTCACATAAAATGGTTTAATATATATATATAGTTTTTTAAAAATAATTGCATAAGGATCATTTGCAAGTTATGCATTATATATTTTTAGTTCAAGTATTAATGAAAAATTTTAAAGAATTCAAAATAAAACTTTGTTAAGTGTAAACTGGCATTATTTAATTTATAATTTTTAAAAAAAAGTTTTGTGTATTTTTTTTGTTGGTAATTTTCAATTTTCATCAAAACACTATTTTGGGAACTTTTGGACGATGTTCACCAGGCAAAGTTTGTAAATATATATTTTCTATATTAGCCATTGTTGATCAACATAATATCATCATCATCATGATCATATAGTTTTATTCGATAAAGTATTTGTTTATTTCCTGAAATATCTATTTCCCCTATTGTGTCATCATTATATACAATATTGTACATATATTCATCTTGGGAAATTTTTCCTTTTTTCCATCTTTAATTTCAGATTGTCTATTCTAACTACGTATATATTAGAGTTAATATCATTTTATTACCCATTAGAGAACTAAAAGTGAAACTAAATTGGAAATTTTAATTGATATTGACAGTTGAATTTATTCAAAACTAATAACAAGGTCTGTGTATCTAATTGGATATATTTTCCAATATTTTTCAAAATGCGTTATGAAATGAAATATTTTATTTAACTTTTCTATTACTATGAGTAAACAAATTATTTACCAAAAATTTTAATAAATTTATGTTTATCGTTATGTTATAATTTTCTCTTTTATTACAAACATAATATAATTATTTATATAATTGTATATACAATTTATATACTTTTTTATTTTTATTACGTAACTCTTGAATAGAGCTTTTACCAGTTTAAGTTATTTCTGACTACATAAATTTTCATTTTATAAAATTTTTGTATAAAAAAAGTTACCACTTAAGAGGAAAATGAAACAAATGGTCAAAAAATAATTTTCTACTTAATACTCCTTGTTACTTTCAACAAAATAATAATAAAAAAAAAGAAAATGAAAACAACATAGAAGTAGTTTTCTGGTAAAGATTTTATTTTTTTGCTCTAAATTGAAGATTTGATCCTTAAAGAATAAAAAAAAAAAATCCTTATTAGTTTTCACATGATATATGCTTTTCAAGAAAATAGAAATAGCACATTCACTATGTAAAAATGGGAAAATTTGTTTCCTCATTTAATATGTGTGTATATGTAGTTTTCTGGGTAAAAACTGGACTACTTTAAGAACACACTTGAAAAACTTTTAAATTCTATGGTGATACATATTTCTCACAATATACATCGAGAAATTTAATATTAAATCATGTGATATATATAATGTAGGATCGATAATTTAATATTGAAATTAATTGAAGCAACATAACATACGATATGAAAGCTATAGTCATGTAATGGAAGAAAAGAATAAAGACAATTATCTGAATAAGGCAGTATTTAAATTCTTGGATGTTTGGTATTATATTTGGCCTGGAACAGATGCAAAGAATATATGTCTATGGAGTTAAAATCTTTCTCAAATTTCTCTTTCCGCTCAATTGTTGACAAAAAAAATATTTTTTAAATTAATTATAATTTTATTATTAAATTTATTAAATTATTAAATTTTAACTTTTTCTTTTTAAATATTTTAATACTTTGTAATCAAAATGTTGAAATTTCATAGTGACAGTAGATTTGATATTTACTAAATTTTTTATTATGTAGGTACATGACAAAAATTTCAACATTTTCTATTTAATAAAATCTAAAAAAAAAAAATATTAAAAAGCTTAAGTATCATAAAATAATATATTTCTCGTTTTGTAGACTTTGAATTTCTTGTTAAATGCTTAACAATTTTCTTAAATCATCAACTTTTCAAAAATGTGTATGAAACATATCCAATTTAATACGTTATTACAACATAATCGAATAAAATCCTTAAGGAATTAGAATTGAAAAAAAAATATGCTTGGCCAAATTAGTTTCAATACAGAAACTGTCTAATATAACTATTTTAATACTATTTTATGTACACCTTCCGTTTTTATGTATATATTTGAATCTTACCATGTAAAGTTATCGTACAAGAGCTGGAACTATAAGATACAATCGATTTATTTTTTTTGTAACGAAGTTAATGTATTGAGCTTGAAAGAAATTAATTTTAACATTTTCGAAATTCTCACAAGAGAGATATACCCAATGAAAATAAGGTTTTTTTTTTGGCAATTATCTGTATTTGAGAACATGCTAGTTATGCTACACTAAGTAAAGTGGGTGGAATCTTGTGAAAAAATCATAAGCAAATAGAGATTCTTAACATAAGACCCGTGTAAAATAGATTTCTGTCTAAAACGATATTTTTAATCTTTATATTTCCACTTTAAATATCATTTGAATTTAATAACCAAAAAAAGGTAAAACCGAAAACTTTTGGAACAATAGCCATTTGAATTTGATGTTAATATTACCTCAAAGAAAAATCCAAATTCTTTTCTGTACACACATAAACATATTATATGCAAACTATATTTTAAATGGAAAATAAGTATATATACAAATGACTTATGATATATTTCTGACAAAAATTAAATGAAACAAAAATACTTACTTCTTGAAAAATAGAGGCAAGTAACAAAAGCTCAAAGTAAAATATTTAATGTTTGTGTTTGCCGTAATATATAACTCCATTATTTATCTTTGACAGGTTGAGTGGAAAAAATTCCAATTTATTAACATTTTCAATCCATGTGTGATATATGTATGTAGAAGGAAAAGAAAATCATAATGAAATTGGTTTTCATAATATTCACGTTCATCATTATTATTTTATGATACCAAAGAGAGAGAGAAAGAGTGTGTTTTTTTCTTTTAATTTCTAGATTTATGCCATATGTTGATAACAAAAAATTTTATTTTTTTTCTTAAATATTCTTTATTAAACATTTAAATCTATTTATAGTCAAATGCTTCATTTAGGGATTAATTTTCATCAGAAATTAAGAAAGTGATCGAAAAAAATGTTTGATATCAAAAATATTGAAAAAAAAAAGAAGGAATAAATTGGGTTAGATTTTATAATTATGAAAGTTCATAGATCAACAAGTTAAAAAAAAAATGTAAATTTTAATTGTTCAGTGATTTTAGATTTTTTTGGGTTACTTTATAAAGATAAAATTACGTTATATACCTAAAGCTAATTACATAAACGTATTATAAATGATGGTATTTAATTAAGATCTAAGATTAAAATAAAAAAAAAATGGAATTTAAATTTTTAATATTTTCTTTTTTTTTTACAAACAAAAAATGCAGAAAAAATAGACAAAAAATACTTCATACGTACACTAGTTTGAACCAAAATATATACACATACGTATAGTAAGTTTTATGAAGTTAATTTTTTTTTATTATCCTTTTTCAATTTCCAATTTGAATTTGAAGGGTATGATTATAACGTGATGAATTCAACATTGTTATCCTGTCAACATTGTTTTCGAAAAGACAATAAATTTTGTCTTTTATTATTTAACAAAGAAAAAAAAAAAGGATATTTGATTAAGGCGAACTGAATAAATAAAATTGAATGACTTTTAGGTTCTGTTAATTACATACATATACATTTATACATTTCTTATTAAAAATAAATTCATTTACATATTCCTTTACATATTCTTTACAAAAGCTTACTTCGAACTAATTTATTTTTTAAATTAATTAACTCTTTCCGCTGTAGGGATAATTTTCTAGGGCTAGAAAATAAAATCTTGCGAGAGTGCTCGTTATTTTAATTTTTACCAAATTTTGTTTTCTCAATGTTAATATTTGGCAAAAAAAAAATAGGAAGTTATCGAAAAAAAAAAATTATATTGACATTGCAATTCCCAATATTTTTTTTTTTTTCCGATTCATGAAATTTATTTACTTAATAATAAATTAATTTCATAATATTTATATTCTTTATAGAATTCTTAATAGATTTTTTGTCAATATTTGTTTATTACACTGGGATGGCCAAATTTCAGTAGGATCATTTAACAGATTGATTTATTTGACCATATTTATGTTATTGTTACACATTTTCTAGATATTATGTATATAATGTACATATATTTTTCAACAAAAATTGATTTATTGTTCATTTTCAACATCAATTTATCGTTTTCTATTATACATAAGAAAATATTTTTCTCACAAATATAGGCGGGAAAAATTAATTTAAAAAAGAAAAATAATAAAAAAAAAATAAAACCGGCTATATATATATTATGGAAAAATGAGTATCAATATGGTCAATAGATATTAAATTATGAAAATTTCATAAAACTATTTTGTCATTGGGGATTAATCAGTCATTTTTATTTATATTTTCGCTTTTAATTTGCCCATGCTAAGATTGATTATATAATGAAATTTGTTGTGTTTCCATTCACTTTTATGATTTATGTTTGAAAATGTTGCCTTAATTTTTTTGAAACAGATGAAATGTATTTGGTTTTTTTTTTTGCTTTTGAATAATATCAATAAAATTATTTAAAATTAATGCATAGAATATTCTATTTGGAAATTATTGTTAAGAAATGTAAAGAAATTTTTTTTTAGATTTTATGTAAGCTAAGTGATTGATTTTTAGCTTTAATTATAGTTATTTTGTACATAAGTTAGTAATGATGTTTTATTAAAGTTCATTTTTAACTGAATATTATCCTGTTTTCGAATCTTTGTTTATAAAATATACCCTGGCCCATACTATACTATCAGCACTCTAATCAAATTGTCAGATGTTTTTGTTTTGTTTATAATAGAAGAATTTAGATGAAATAATCGATCCGTAAGATAATTCATAACTTTTATAACTAACGAGTCATAATTAGTTAGATCGTATAAAAAGGAAAAAAACTATAACAAATTTTATGTAGATTGTGCGTAAGGTATATATATAATTAAAATAATTGAAAAAAAAACTTATTGACTTTGACCACCAAAAAAATAAAATAAATAAATCTTAGATATTAAATTAATTTCAAAATATATATTAAAATAATTATTTACAAAACATAAATTAGTTATCTCGGAAAAAAATAATATTCTTTCTCTCATATTTCCTTAATGTGAATCATTTCCTAATTAGTCGATAATTAACTTCGTGCCTTCTGGTTTAAAAAGAATGAAAACAAAAAAAAAAAAAGAAAAATTTTATTTTTATGCTTTTTTTTCTGTTTTTAGGAAAATTGATTCGATAAAATGAAACATAATATCAAAAACCTTTTTTAAATTACTTTTCATGTTCTCTTTTTTTCTTTCATGTAATTCCTATCAAACAGAAAAAACAAAAAAATATCGAAAAATTTCCCAAAAAAAAATTATATATACCTATCTATATACAATTTTCTTATTCTTTTTTTTTTTTTCCTTCCCAAAAACGAGCAGAAAAAAAAAATAACAATAATTTTGTTTTCTTGAAAAGAAGTTCCTAATTACATTCACCGAACAGGATGTACTTTTGATAAAATAATCTCAGCCAAAAAAAAAAAATAAAAAAAAATAAAAAAAAAATAACTGAAAGATGAAGCTAACCTATTTTTCCATTATTATTATGTCCATCATATTATACCTTGGGGCAATTTGATCCGAAAAATGTTTTCCAAACAAAAAGATTATTAATATTTTTCAAGGTGATTTTATATATCAACCTCCTAAGTTACAACATAAAAAAAAAAAAAAAATGAAAATAAATAAACAAAAATAAACAGCAAAAAAGTGGGTGGTTTACATAATTTCATAAAATTATTTTTTTTTTTCATTTTATTGAAAATTTGCCAGAATTGCAAAAAAAAAAAAAAAATTTAAATAAAACCGAAGTTTTAATTTCAAAACAAAGGTTAAATTTACTAAGTGGGAACAAAATTTTCTGTAAGACATTGGAAAAAATATTTTAAGAGAATCGAAAAGACAAATTTGACCGGTAGTATATTTTTGTGGATAATATATAAATTATTGGTATTAGGTATTAAATTTTCGGCAATATTGAAACATGACATCTTCAATCCATTTTATCTAACAACTATCTTAACATTTATAAATATGATTACATATTGTATGTATGGTGAACTATCAGTAAATTCAGATCTTTGATCATTTTAAGCTAAATTTGATCAAGTGCGATATATTTGATAACAACATTGTTTTTTTATTCCTTTTTAAATTACACATTAAAGATGTAAGATTTTATTTTTCAAATTTCCATCTTAATTCACATTAAATTTTGTCAATTAAAAGTATTTAAACAAGAAAAAAAAATTAATTAATAAATTATTTCTATAATACTATATTATTAAAATGTTAAATTTATTTTATTTCAATGTAAATATTTATTTATATAAAAAATACTTAATTAAAACTATATTAAAAAATAAAAAGAATTTATCACGATTAATAATAGAAAATTTTATTTTATTTTACCTGTGCTGATACTCTCCCACTCTTCAGTCTTTGTAAATCAGTATGACTCCAATGGCTTTTTGCCCACGGCATAACATTTCTTAGATCTTCATCAAAACTGTAATTGAATAAGAATATTCATTAAAATTAAACAGAAAATAAAAAATATGTATTCTTTTATTTTTATTATTTAAATGATTTCAATGTTATGAAGTTACATATAATACTTATAATATGCTTAATTTTTTATTTCTATTTTCATTTTTTTATTTATGTAAAATATTATAAACGAATATAAAATTTCAAATATTCATTATGTTTTCAACTTGGGTCTCAATATGTTTTCATAGTTTTAAATAGTGAAATTAGGTATTTCATTAAAAATAAAGTTTATTGATAATTGGAGAAATTTATCAATCCTTTTTAAGTTTGTACATTAATTTTTGGTTTGAGGAAAGAAATTGATGGAATAGTGTTATAAGTAATAGCAGTGATGAATTGGTGGGTTTTATATATGGGTATTAATCAGAAGTTCCATAAATTCACTGTTATTATGTAAATTTAAATGAAAACGGAGTTCTTGAACGTCACAACAAAATCTATAACTTAAATAAACAAAATAAATAAATATCTACCTACCTATATATTATATATAATTTATTCAATATCAAGAATTAATTTCTTTTCTTTCAATATTTCATTTAAAAAACAGAAACCAAACCATTTTATCAAATTTCTTAACAAAATTCGCTGCTGGGTATATAATTTTCTCTCATTGATAAAATGTGAGGAAATAATTTTTTTGACATATTTTTTAATAAGACAATGAGGCAAAATAAAAAAAAATAAAAAAAATAAAATAAAATGTAAACAAGGCAACCTTATTTTCCCTATATTATGTTTTGGTTTCATAACAATAAAATCTAAATAACATTTTAATAAATTTATAGTAATATACAAGATGTTGTACTCTACCTATTTCTGTTCAAAAAAATTTTTAACCAAGAAATATTTTATTCACGTAGAAAAATTTTCAAATTTTTTCTGAATTTATTTCAAATAAATTTATTTATTTTAAAGCTTTGAAAAAGAAATCACGTAAGAAATCTATATGGTTACTATACAAAATTAGATTCTTTAACATAAATCCTGTTTCTTTATTATGCGAAAGATATTGAATTATGACTTCTGTATATTATTGTTGAAAAGAACAATATATTATTTTAAATTTTGATTATTAATTCTAATGAAACTTACTTGAAGTCATTCAGTTTATTATGTAAAAATTTGCGAATATTCCAAGGTAAGTCGTTATGCCCATCAATCAAAGGCACAGAGTCTAATAATTGTGTTGCTATTTGTAAACGTTCCTGAAATGGAGCGCCTGTAAAAATAAAGAAAAAAAAAATTTAGAATAATTTTTAGAATATGTGTATATGTCAAGTCAATGTTAATATGATATTAAATATATATCTGTTCTGCATAAAGTTTAACTGAGAATGGAACTTTTTCTCATAGTTATCATCACATTATTCGAACATCCTTTGCATACGTTTAATCCAAATTAATAATTATGTATCTCAAAAAATGTACGCTTAAAATGGTATTAACACGAATACTAATATGATGCGAATCTCAACACTTATAACAAAAAAAAATTACAGATGAAAGATTTTTTTTAATTAAATATTGGGACACATAATTTTTACGAATTGACATATCTAAAAGTGATAACATATGAAAACATGTAATGTATTATATAAAATTTATATAAATAATATCTAAATGTAATTATATCTGCTATGAAAAATATTTAAAAATGTCAATTCTAATTCTTGTGCATAAATTTCAATCCTAACCTTTTTTTTTTCAAATATTTTAAATGAATGGACGGAAAAAGGAAGATAAAGAAACTTAATTTTTTTTTAAGGATTATCTTTTACTATATTTGAAACATCAAAGAAGTAGAAAATTGATATTGAAATTACTGAATTGAAAAAACTTTTCAGGAAAATCAATTTAAATTAGAAATTTAATTTGATTTTAAGATATTTTTCTTCAATATGTATATATGTATTTAAAATTTTCTGTTTTACAACATGTGTTGTGCTTTAACACTATGAATAATTTTAATTAATTAAAATTTTAATGTGAATAATATACTAATATTATAAACTAGAATTACATTTCTTGAATTAAGTAATACTTACTTGCAGCAACACGTAAGGCTAATGGAACAGCAACACTAGCAGCACCAATTAATAATAATATTGAACTAACTGCTAACCAATGTTTAGATAAATCGAATTCTATAATGAAAACAAAATTATGGAATTTATAAATTATAAAATTGGAGACACAAATTATGAAGAATTTTATTCTTACTTAACGAACTAGATGTCCCTGAATTTGTAGAATTAGAGCATTGCCGATATTTCCAGGGCATAAAACTAGATAAACTTCTAGATAAGCCACTTTGTGGCTGATGTGAATGATGATGATGTGAATGATAATGCTTTTGTTGATGTAATTCTTTACCACTACCACTACCAGTTACTTTAAGGCCACTTGCAGAACAGCTACCCAATGTTGTAAATGAGCTACTATTTAAATTTGTTGATAGATCCGTGCATAGACCAGTTGTAGTTCCACCAAAACTACAACTTAGATCGTTTTTAACTAATGGTATTCTCGTGTAAGGCATATGGTGATGTTGCTGTTGTTGTTGCTGATGCCAATCTGAGAAATTTGTCAATGATTGTGAAAAATATCGCCCCGATGAATTAATTAAACTGTGATTGCAATAACCATTTGGTTGATAATGTTGATTTTTTGTATAACAATTACTTGGACCAATTGTATTAAATTTTGATGGAATATTTCCAATTGCATTATTGGAAACAATATTACTGGCTCCAATAAAATTAGGTCGATTGTCAAAATTCGGTGTATATGGTAATTCCTGATGATAAAAAAATACAGAATCCTCATCAGTTTTACCATCAATTTTATTATTTTTAAAATATGGCATATAAGAATCATCACGAATATACGGAAAAGCATCATGACCATGATTTTTTATTTGTCCATTATTTGGATGATAATGACTATGATGATGAGATAAAAATTTATTATTTGGTGTTTGACATAAATCTGGTTGTTGTTGTTTGATTGTCGTTGCTTCACGACCAATTACTGTGGCCGCAGCATTATTTATTATCATTTGTCCAGCATTGGCACAATTTAAAATTGTTTGTGTACAATCGTTTAACATTGATTCACCAATTGAACCAATATTCGATTTAAGTGTTGTACTATGTGTTCTAGTGGTGGTTGGAAGATGTGATTGAGAAGTCGATGATGCTTGCATTTTTTGCTTATGTAATAGATCGTTAGATATTAAAATATCTTTGTTTATAGATAAATGTTGTTGTGATTGTTGTTTATTACGATTCAATGATATTAATGGTGGAGGAGGAGGTGGTGGAATCGATTCTCCAGCATCAGTTGATGTTGAATCACTCTGAAAGCAAAGAAATAAGAGAGAGAGAAAAAAATGAGATCTTATGGTTTTTTTTAAACAAAATAAAAAAGATTAAATTATGAATGATTGAAATTGACTCATATTACGAAAAAAAAAATATTTTGGAAGGTTTGGATATGTTGTACTGATTGGCAGTTTGGTAATACATTTTAATCGATTATTGGGATAAAGTGTATAGTTTATATATTGCTTAGATTTATACTGAAAATTTTACTTTTTCTAACTACTGTGTTAAATATTTTATTTTGTACAAAAAAAACTTCATACCAAGTGATTATACATAAACAAGGTAGTCTTAATTAAAAAATGATACGTTATTTCTTTTTCTTATATTTTTCAGGAAAAAATGATAAATTTACACCCTCAAAATAATTTGTGATTATTATAAATAATAGTTTCATTATATAGAAATACTTTTTTTCAATCATGAATAAAACTGTAATGTTACCCTTGCGATTATGTTCTGAACGGACAACATAAATTTTCATTATGCTTTTTTAACATAAATACTTATATACATAAAAGGTTGCATACAGTTTTTTAACAATGGAAATTAATCGAAAATTTTGATTTAAAACCTTAAAATGCAATGAATGAATTCACAAATAAATGAAAAATTATTCTTTTAATATATTTTGATTGTTGTGTTTTTCTTTATATAATATTATATAAATAGTATTAAGTTAAATTTAATGTTTAAATTGTAATTTATATCATATATTGTTTTCAATCTGTTTAATATGATTTTCATTTTAACTAATAAAAAAAGAGAATAATAATAAAACTTGGGTAAGTTGTATTATTTTTTCTGACAATACAAAGAGTCTTTAATTTAACATTTAACATTTCACTTTTAACATTTTTATTATGCATACAATACTCAAATAAATGAAAATTTTATGTTAGACAGGTTTTAATTTTCTAAATTATTTATTGGTAGAATTAAGCAAAGAACATTTAGGTAAAACAACATTCATATGAACTTCAACTGCAGTTGAAGTTTGTTCGAAAATCAGGGACACGGTTTTGTTCCTTTTTGTATAGGCCCTAGTGATAGTGAGTTTGTTTAAGTTGGTGGTTTCAATAAAAATTCCAGATGGTAAAGCCAATTAAAACTTCAAATCAAAATAAATATTATATTTTTTCTACGAATAACACATAAATCAAATGTTAAGTGGTGTTATTGGTAATGTATCTTATACCAAAAATTTGTACTGTAATATTTTTCTTTGAATTTTAATTTTAAAAATTTAAAGAATAACTTAAATTTGTAATATTATTCAGCACAACATCATTCTTAAAATAATATTATGTAGTTCAATTTTGAAGTAACTGCATTTTTAATTCGTATTCTATGGTAATCAAAAATTTTTTGGTAATCAAAAATTTTTAATAAATTTTTAGACACATTCTACGATGTTTTATTATTCTCAATAAATTATAAATATTAAAAATAAACCAAATAAAATTATATTTAAAAAGAAGTTAAAATTTAAAAAATTGAAAAAATGTTTTTGAAATAAATTAAAATTTTTTCAATAAAATAAAACTAAACCATTATTTTTATTTTATTTAATTTTTTTGTATACAAGATATTTCAAATTCCTTATAAATAAAAAAAAAACCCGGTTCTTTTAAATGGACTCGGTAAAAAAAAAACACAAAAATTTGTTAAAAAGCTTTTATTGAATATATATGGAACAACAATTTTCTTTTTACATGAGTTTTTTTAGTTTTTTTTTTTCTACGAACATTTTTTTTATTTTTCATCTGTCCCTTAATATAATGATGGTGAAAATTTTTCAATTTACTCGAAAGTGGAATAAAGAGCTCAATGAATGGAAAAAAATTTTCGTTTTTTTTTTCTCTTCTTCTTTTTAATAATTTTCATCAAACAAAAGAAAGAAAGAAAGAAAAAATGTTTTCCCATTACCTTAAGTAAATAACGACTTTCTTTTTAAAAAAATATCTTTTTACTAATTTTTTTATATATATGTTATGTATGCACATATGTGTATGAATTTTGAAAGGATTAGAATTAGATAAAAAAAATTATTGAAGTCTTTTCAGAGATTTTATTAAAAAATAATATAAAAAATTGTTTTATAGATTTTTGTTTTCATTTAAAAAATTATGGCTTTGACAATTAACAACTTTGTTTTCAGTACAAGTCCAGAAATTTTTTACCAATTTCAAATTTAATTATGATTTATTTTAATTTAGCATAATTTTAGTTCTAATTCTTTCTTAACCAGAAAAATTTTTAACCCGTTTCCCAACAAAAATGAAACAAACGGACTATATATATCTTTTCAGTCAATGTCCGTCCGTCCTTCACTAAAATATTTACAACTAATGAATTATCAAATCAATATCGCCGCAATATATAATTGCTTTATAATAAAATTATTTAAACCCTATGGCTGTGGTGTAGAACTTCAAACTTTCCAACTCCAATTGGTAGAATTTCATTCTTTAGCTGGGGTGAAAGTAAACGGAATTGCGAATATCCGCACTTAATGCAGGACGAATGGACGGACTTTCTATAAAAACATAAAATCCGCTTTCCATTTTTGTTTGAAAGTGGGCTAAAAGCTAAAGACTTCTATGACTAATTCATTAGTAAAATGTTTTCATTGAAATTTTCAATCTTTTTTTTATTTTTTTGATTTTATAGGTTTTTGAATGAGGTTATATTTCTGTAATAACTATATAATATTTATGTATGCAAACTCTTTATTTACATTTTTTTCTAAAATGAGGCCTTAAAAATGCAAAAAAAAAAGAAGCTATATATTGTTATTTGTAAACATAAAATAAATATTGTAAAAAAAAAATGTTTGATCAAAAATCTAAATATTTCTTTTTGTTTCTTTATATAAAAAAAAATAAAAAAAATATTTTATAAAGAAAATAAGTGTCCTGATTTCTTTATTTTAAATTGAATGCCTTTTAATAAAACATTATTTTTTTTTATGTTATTCTTTATTGACTTTTTTATTCAGGACCTTTGTAAATATTTTTATTAATGAAAAAAAAAAAACAAAAGAAAAGTCTTAGGACAGAATTAGGATATTTTAATTAATTAAAGATGAAACTCGTTTATGAAAGAACTAACTAGAAAAGGTAAAAAAAGAAAAATATTAGGTTGTTTCTTAATTGGCGTGGTGGCATAAAGAACACCCCAAATTTATAATGTCGCTAAAGGGGATTTTGAGTTTTTGGAGTAAAAAAAAAGAAATTATTAAAAATTTCACAAAACAAAGAAAAAGTAAAGGTTTAAGAAAAAACACAAAATTACGACAATATTATTTTTTATGATTTAAGTTAAAAGAAAAAAAATTATTAGTGTTAAAAAGGTGCGTTCTAGTTGTTCTGAAACTTCATCAGGGCATAATTATTATAATAATATTGTGTAATTTTTTTGTAATGATGCAGTAAAAATATTTGAATTTGTGATGACATAATGACAAAACTATACATATAAGCACTTAGTTAGTAAAAAATTAAAAATATTTTATTAATTATCTTCTGCCGAACAACTTACGTTCTACTATGAAATCAACGTTAGAATACAAATTTTTCTATTTATTTTACCCCCCATACAATTTTAATATAACTTAATATTACTTATAAAAAATATAAGATTTTTATCAAATAAAAAGAATTTTTAAAATCGTTATTATATTATTTGAAATTAAATAACACATAAAAAAATATCAATAGTCCACTTCAAACATGAGATAATATTATGACACTTGTTGTGATTTTGTTAAACTCATACAAGCATTACATTTATGTGGGTTAACATTACCATTACTGCATTATAGTGATAATATAATAAAATCAATGTGATAATAACTATTCCAATCATTCGAATTTATATATATGCAATCATAGAAAACTTGACCTTATTCCTTTTTTTTTTTATTCAACTTTTTTTTTTTATCAAACCAAATAAATTGGATTCTATATTTTTAAGATTTTATTCAGAAGTTAAGAAGAGCTAGATAAGAAAAAAAAACAAATGCAAAAGAAAAATTTTATTACACTTTAAAAAGTAATTAAATTTTATTGCATTAAGGAAAATATATAGAAGAAGACCGGAAAGAGAGACAAAACTTTTTTTATTTTATCCAAAAGCTATTTACTATAGAGCTTCATTAATTTTTTTTTTCACTTCCAAATTAAATGGGAAGATTTTTATATTTAAAATATATACTTTCTATAAAAATTTACCTAACGTTTATATGTTTACTGTATATATAAATTTAATTGGAATTTGGATCAAATTAAAATATTTAATATTGTAATGAAGTATTCGGAAGAAGTGTTTCCAAGCTTTTTGAGAGCTTAAGAATTTGGCGGCAAATACAGTTTAAATTTTAAAAGAATTTTTTTTTTGTATCACTAAAGAAATTAGTGAAAAAGAAAATGATGAAAAACTTAAGAATTTTTCATTAAAAACATCTTTAGTTGGTACGCTCTTCATGTTTACAAGTTCTAAGAAATATTTATAAAAAGATCCAACAAAAAGAAAAAGATTTAATTTCACATATTTGTACGTCTTAATGTTAAAGTCTTTTGAATCTAGTACACTCCATTATTTATGTTTCTTAGAAATTATAATCATAAACACCATAAAATTTTCAGTAATTATTTGTATAATGACGAATAACTACTTAATTTAACATTTTCTAAGTATGTATTATAAAAACCATTATTTCTGACAACAAATAAGAAAAATTAAAAGCTGATATTTGTACAGAAAAATGTTATGTTGAGTGCGTAAGACGACCGGCGGATGCAGGAAGTATTTAATGTCCAAAAGTTTTTTTTTAATGTCATGTCATATAATAAAAAAAAACGGAAGAACCTAATAATTCCTATTTCCAGATAAACATTATGCACTTTTTTTTCGAAATTTTTTTTTTTATTAGTATAAAAACAAGTTGATGTCATAAATTAATTTTTTTTTTTTTACGTTGAGATATAAAGGTAGAATACAGAATTTTGAACAGAACTTTTTCTTTATCAGTACTTATGTCAATTTAAGTTCATTAATTAAAAATTATGTTTATTCATTATATTGTTATTTATTTCGAAATTTTTGAAAATACAAAAATTCGCGTATAATGGTGATATTAGATAAATCACTTTAGAAATGAAATGAAATATATCATGATTATAATACTACAGTAGTATTCGTGACATTAGGCAAAGATGTATATATAATAGAAATAATAACATTTTAAGTTGTTTTTTTATACATAAGGGACTTTTTTTTTATCTCTCCAGTAACTTAACAAAAACAAAACTTAAAGTAGTAGCAAAGTAAAGCTTTTGTATAGAGTTTGGATTATTATTATAAACAGTTATATCAGAAACTTTTTAGGAACACTATATATGTTTCAATGCACTTAAGGTTCATTTATATAAAACTTTTTTTATCTACTCATAATCAGATAATTTTTTTTTTCTTTCTGTTATCGCACACAAAGCTTTCGCTGATTTTCATTACGTTTAAAATTATACAATTTTTTTTTTTTTTTGTAGTAACTTTTTGTTTTTTCCTGGTTTGTCTTTAATGTTTATGTTGTTAGAATAAGTCCCAAACCTTATTTTATGTAATAATATGTAAAATATTTTGTTTGGTTTTTATTTTATTTATTTTTATGATTATCTATTTAGAATTGAGTTTTTTTTTTTTTTGGTTTACTTTCGTTGTATGTATATTATATATTTTTTTTATTATTTCTGTTTTTAACTCCCAATGTGGACATAAATTTCGAAATCAACAGAAAAACAAATAAAACTCATAAGAAAATAAACAAAAAAAAAAAAATAAAAATAAATAAATAAAAATAAAAATATCAGTATGAGGAAACGAAAAAAAAAAAAAAACATCAAACTTTTTTTTTTTTTTATTGTTATTACCTCTATGCTGTTATTTAAATCTGGATAATCAAATGATGTTTCATCACAAGAACCATTTTGTATGTAGTTTAATTCATTTCCCTGCAAAAAAAAAAATCTAAATAAATAATATATATATGTATAAAAAAAACAACAAATTTAGAATCACAAAAAGAAAATCTTTGATGGATAATTTTCATATATATACAAATCGCAACATACCATTTAGTAAAAAAAAAAAAAAAACGTAAAACATAAAATCAAGTTAGTGTCGTAAAAATATTTCTCTAACGTATTGGAAAAATACAAAAAAAAAAAAAAAACAAAAAAAAAACAAAATGGGAAACACACAGAAAAATTCTCATAATAAAAGTCAGTTAAGATTTAATGTGAGTTTCGAAATAAATCACTTAAAACATTTTCATTTCACCACACAAAATATGTGTTGGTGCAATATTTTTGCTTTATCCTTAATATTTTACATGTAACATTGAAATTTATGACGACAACACAGGATACGCTTTCAAACAATACATTAAAAAAAAAAAAAACAGAAACTAAATAAACTACAAAACTAGGATTATTCTATTTTTTAATCTTATATCTATCTTCTATGCAACTTTGAAACTTGTAAATGGAAAGTAAATTTTTTTTCAGATTAAATAATAATAAAAAAAATGTTATAAATTTTTGCAATCCAAATTTTTCTTTGTATCACTACTATCACTGTTATGAACATAAAATAGAGTAAACGAAAATCAGCTGTTTAATGTACATATTTCTCTTTTCTACATAGAAGTACAAAGTTAGATTAGTTGTTTTGTGTTCTTAATTAGGCTTTCCAAACTTGGAAGTTTATTCATAAATTAAATCAGGTTATCCCTCAATTGAAGATTGCTGTTCACACCATAATTTTTTTTTTAACCAGAGTTAATTTTGTTGTTTTTTTTTATTTTTTTTTTTTTTTGTTAAATTTCTAAATAAAAATTAGTGAATAAAATTGAATCAAAAATAATTTAAAAATTATATAAAAAAATTCTATAAGTGAATTAATTAATTTAAAATTAAAATTCGAAAAATAAAAATAAAAAAATTTTTTTTTTTTAATTTTTATTCTTTTTTTAGCCATTTTGTTTTTTCTTTTTTTAATTATTCAAACGCACATGCCCAACCGATAATTTTTTTACGTGATCAGAACATATTCATTGATTATAGCAATATGTAGTGTGATTTTTTAGGTGAACCTGATTTCACTCACATTTAACTCAACTTTAAAACAACTACATTTTTTGTATGATAAACCCTACGAATAAATACTAAAGGAAGAGTAAATCCAGCTCTGGAATGAAGTATCTCTCTTACATGTATTAGTGAAACCTATACATTAACATTACAGGGTGCTTTTTGCAAAATCTGCAAACATTATGTATGTCGTTTTGGGATTGTTTTCAATTTATTATAATTAGTATTTCTACTTTCCACACCACCTTTGAGGTAAAGAAATAGGCGCGTTTTCATACATTCCAAAATATTTTACCATATTATTTTTTGGAAAAGGGCAAAATATTTCGGAAAAGGAAGACTCCCCCGAAAAAACCGTCTTGAATTTCACATCGCGGGGTACGCCTCTACCCCCTCTCCAAAATTAGGCCAAATCGGAGTTAAAAAATTCCTTCCCCATATCCAAATTTTTGAAAACTTTGAGGGGCCAAAACTCGGAAACTGGGCCTTTCCCCCAAAAAAAAATACATGGGGGGTGATTTTGGCACCGCCTCTACCACCCCACCAAGTTTGAGCGAAATCTGAGGGGTGCACGCGTTCTGCACTTTAGCCAATATTTATTTAAAAAGAGACCGATTATAAGCCCAACACTCTATAAGTTTATATTTTTTATTTTTTGACATTTATGTTCCAAAAAAATTTTCCCTCACCCACCGATTTTTTTTTCCCCCAACCAACAATTTTTTTTGAATTTCCTTAACAAAATAATAACAAATAAAAAATACTGGAACTCACATTGAAAATGGAGTGAGCCGGAAGTGATGAGCTGACAGAAAAAAATTAGCTGACAGTTGTTAAAATTTTAACCGCCCATTTACTTACTTATTATTAAACATGTTCAAAATTTATAAAAGAAAGAAATATGAAATAGAAGAGTGAGATATGATAATTGTGAATAGATTTTTACAAGTTTTTTATTAAATCTATTGAACTGATGGTATAAATTTTTTTGTAGGTATTATGAAATTATTCGTAGGCATTAAAATGTTATATGAACAGGTTTATACAAGCGTGCTACTTATGGAAACTCCAATAGATGTCGCTATACTTACTTAAGACATTGTCAATTTTATTTTATCTGTCAATTCACTGTTTTGACAGTCCCTATCTGTGGTCACATAAAATGTTTATTTACATTGAATTTTGTATGAAAAATACGAAATTTAGATTTTATTTAGATACTTCGCAGATATGTGAATATTTTTATTAATTAATAAATGTTTTACATCTAAAATAAAATAAAATTTCGCATTTTTGTGAATTGAAAAATAAAACTTAGCAGCGACCGTGCGGCTAATGTAAAAAGTTGAAAGCTGATTTATAACCTTAATAATAGTAACGGCGTTCCTTTTTTTTTTCTTTCTAATTTTTGACATTTATGTTCCACTTCTTCTTCTTCTTCGGCTTCATTCGTTTATAGTATAAACGTACCAAAATATTTATCCATATAGATCGATGGATAAACCTCCTTTAACTCAACAACTATTTATAAACATTTGCGAAGCCTTATTTAAACTCGAAGTTTAGACAGCTTAGTAGAATTAAATTTGAAATTTTTAATTAAAAAATTTTTTTTTCTTTTTTCATACATTTTATGTGATTATAATTTATTTATTTTTTTGTTAATTATATATTAATTCAATCATAATCGGGAAGAAAATGAGAATTATGCTTATTTTATTTTGAAAAATTATATGTATGTAAAATTCTTAAAAATTAAATAGAAAATATTTTTGGAAAATTTTTGAGAATAGAAAAAATAAAAGAATTAGTTCTACTTGAGTGAATAACTGATGTTTATAAAATCATAATTTTTTTTTTTTTATGTTGTAAATTAATTCTAATAATTTTAGAATATAGGATAATGGTTTATATATTTAAATATTTTCTCAATACAGATTTTAAGAAGCTTTAAAATATTTAAATTCTGTAGGTAAGGTTCGGGAAAGAGTGTCTTTGGGAAAATAAAAATCTCGAGTGTGGCTTGACAATTCACCTGTATTTGTTTTTATTTTTGGTAATCATTGTATCTGTTATAGTATGAACGAGCTATTATTATAATAAAGTGATGATTTTGAACCAGTACCACCAAAAAAAAAAACGCAATTTTAGCCAGATCTTTCTGCTATATTTTATATGTGATTTTCTAGCCAGTTTTTTTTACACGTACTAAAAAAAAAATGGGTTTTCCATATCAACCAATAATTTTTTAACGTAGGTCTTACTCTTCTTTAAGGACATTGAATTTTTTTTTAGAATAAAATTAAAATAATGTGTTTTTTTTTTTCAAACCATTCCATTTAAATAATACATTTATCATTTTATTATTTTGCATGAGATTATTCTAATGGTTTTCAAGAGAATAAAAATGGTTTTAATAGGAAAAATTATTTTTTGGTTAACGATAAAGCAATATAATAATCTGTGGAAACAAAAAAAAAAAATCCTTGAAAAGATAAAGCAAGCATGTGTGTAAAATTAAAGACTTTTGGCATTAATTTGTAATGATTTCAAATAACATAATTTTTTTTTTTTTTTTTACAAAACAACACGCTACTCATCCCGGCTTCTCTAACGGAAATATTTGTGTATAGATATTATTATTATTATTATTTTTAGTGAAATTATTTTTATTACTTTATTTTCCAAATTACTGGGCATTAAGATAAATTTTACTCTCATTTTTTTTTATTTTATTTATTTATTTATATTTTGGTTTGAAAAGAAATTTAAAAAAATAAAAATATGTTTAAATTCATGAGTATTGAAAATGAAAATTGTTTTCATGAAAATCGTTCTGTTGGGAAATCTTTTAATAATAATGAAGTTGAATAGTGCTCGGAATAAAGAAGATAAAAAAAAAAATTCTGTGCTGTTGATATATTACGGGTTTTAAAGATAATATGGGGAAAAATTTGGTACTAGGTTTAGGTTTTTTTTTTTTTTTTGTATGAAGCATAAAAAATTTATGAACAAAAAAAAAGGAAAAATTGTATAGTTCAGTTTCATAAAGAAATGTGTTAATTAAAGGAAAACTTTTTTGTTTTTTTGTTTTTCACATTTATCAAAGTGAACAAAACTTTTGTACAATATGTTTAGGGATTGCATATTCGCAATTCGAAATTCGAGAATTCCGGAATTCGCTTTCATAAATATAGTTTCGAATTCCGAAAATTTCCCAGCGAATTCCGAAATTAAAATTTATTTTTTCGTGCTCTCTCCAACTTTTAAATAGTGTTTTCGTTTCTGTACATATTAATATTCTACATTCTAATTCTATAAAAATTAAATCTGAAATGAAATTCTTTCAAGAGAACGGCGTTTGTGGCAAAATATTAGAGTCCGTCTACTCATTTTTGATTTTGATTCCGCCATCGAGCGTTGAGTCTGAGCGATCCTTCTCAATTACGGGTAACTTTTGTACAAAAGTTCGTTCGAGACTCGGAGACGCAGCTTTAAATGATCTCTGCTTCCTCAAAGCATCTTTTAGGCAACTAAAACAATATTGTATATTTCTTATTATTAAATGATATCAGGGTTGCCAGTTTTCCTAAATGATATATCGGGAATTTATAAAAAAAATAATTTGTGTTTAGAACATATTTGGAAATGTAGAAATAATCTTGAGAATTTATCTGTCACTAACACATTGTTCTGCTGAAAGCTCGCTTTCTTCTTTGAATAGAATTAAAACTTACCTTCGATCATAATTGAAAGAATTTAAATTAAAAAGCAAATTGAGCTCATTAACTAACACAATTTTTTTTTTGTTATTTAAATTCAAATAACTCTAAAATTCTCAAAAAGTGCCTAGGGACGGCATATTCGTAAATCCGCTCCTGTGTTTATGACAAAAAAAAATATTCATAGTTAATTAAATAAAATGTTTTAAACGAAACTAATTCGTATAAAAAAACATAAACAATAAGAACGAAAAAAAAAATTTGTTGAGACCATTAAAACAAGTAAAACAAGTGTTTGCTTTAATTGCTCGCAATTTTCATGTAATTCAAACTAACACAAATTTTATTACAAATTATAACAAAAATTAAAAATCTTGAAATAAGTTAAAACCAAAGCTTTGCAGTTTAAAAATAAAAAAAATAATAATTTTTGATGAAAAATTCAATTATTTGTGGTAAATCGGGAATGATGATTGTATATCGGGAATCGTGAAAAGAGTTTTAATATCGGGAAATTCCCGCCGAAATCGGGATACCTGGCAACCGTGAATGATATGCCAAATTAGAATGTTTCTGTACTAATTGAATTTGTGTACATTAATTTTATGTTTATATTTCATTTTAAATACTATAGTTTTAACTATTATTGTTATGTAATAATTGAATTTGGTATAATTTTACAGTATGTTCCATTTTTATTTTTATTTTTTTTATCTCAAATAAGTTATTTTTATTATTTGTCTAGACATAAAAAAAATTAAAAATATTTCGGAATTCGACCGAATTCCGAAAATATTTAATTTCGAATTCCGAATTCCGATTTTTTTATTTTCGTCAAAATTTGCAATCCCTAAATATGTTGAATCGCAATGGAAATTAAGAAAAATACATTTAGAGATAATAGCAAGATCATTAAGATAGTGTACCATTAAGATAGTTCAAACAAAATTGTATAAAAAAGTATGCGACATACCTGTTTGTCAGTGTATTTCCCACTTGAACCACCACCTAAAGAATTTTTTCTCAATAATTTTTCACGTTCCAGTCTTAATAAAATTTGTGCGTTTTGTTCACACGAATATGTGTGAGATTTTTTCTTTCTATCTAAGCTATATTGATATAACGGTCGATTTGGATTTTTATCAAATTCAGTCTCTTCTCCAGCATCACAACTACATAACGATTGACTACTGCGACCTTTGCTACGTTTCAATGAACCCCGATTTGAATGCGACATTGATGCTGATGAAGCTAAAAAACTTATATTTTTTTGATGTTCTTCTTCATTGCTAATAAAATTATTTGTTGAAAATGTCACATTTGATGTACGCGAATTATTAACACCTAATAAATTTCCGCTACCAATGACACTGGCACTATTAATACCACTATTTAAGTACAGCGGTTTTTGAATTGTTCCACCCGAATCTGAATAATGACTACATACATCGAAATTATCTAGAATAATGGGCTCATTTGTTGTACTATTACCACCGCTAATAATGCTTGTAACACCGCGTGAACCGTAGCCAAAAACATTTTCAGGTGTTTTCTGACGACGTTTTAAAATTTCAGCTTTCGCTTGCAATATTGAATCAGTTGAATTATTTTGAAAAGCATATTGTTTGTGTTGCAATTGCTGCCGTCTTTGAGTCGATTGATTTGGTGTCATTTCTAAATTTTCCTTACTTTTTCGTTTGGATGGTGACAAATAATAAACTTCACAGAAATTTGTTTCACGACCACTATTTATAGTACTACTACTACTATTCGATTGGCTATTAATTCGTTTTAATAATGGTGTCTTACGTTGCTGTGAATTAACCAATATGCTTGTCAATTGTTGTTCCGAAATATTTCCTATTCCAGTTTGACAGCCACCACCACCACCACCACCATCATCATCTATGGATGATGTTCTTTTAAATGATCGTCGATTTTCAGTCATATTTTAAAATTGTTTAAATTTGGTGGCATATGAGCAATATTATTATCGGCTCAAAACCATATTTTTCGTCTAAAAAATTATTTTTTTTATTAAAAATTCAGCATTTTAAATATACTTGCTTATGTTTTAGATATAAGTAAAAAATAATCTTGATTTTATCAAAATTTATGTCTAAAAACAACCATATTGCTGAATTCTATATTTTATCGTTCTTGTAATTCGATACTATACTTTTTATTGAATTACTCTTTTAAGTTTTTTATTTTTATATAAAAATTATATCTAACTATAATTTTAAAGCAAGAAATCTTTTTTTTGTCCACGACCTTGATGTTTTAGATTTTTTGTGTGTTTTATGTACTATATATTTTTTATTATCCTTTTTTTTTTTTGAGTAGGTATATATCTATTTATTTTCTGAAAATTGAAATTTAGTCAATTTTAACCCTCTTGGATTTTTGAATTATTTTTTTGTTTTTTCATTTTACAGAAGAAAAAAAAAATTTTATTTTATTTTGTATTTTTTAATATATGAATTATATGAATTTAAATTCTTCTGTTTTTGAATGTTAATGTTCTTGTATTCCAGGTATAGTAGCTTTTAACCTTCGAAAAGGATCACCAATCCGAAAACTTTTATTTTAATTTCATATATACATAGATAAGTGTATAGATGTATATATGTGTGAGAATTTAGCTTTAAGGAAAATTCATGAATCATTCATTTTTGATTTGAAGAGTTCTATAATGTTTTTTTTTTATTTTTTTATTCCTTTTGTTTTTTTTTTTTAATGTAAAATATTTTGATGTTTTGGCAGTGAATGTACAAAATTCAAGGATATGATATCATTGTTTTTTTTTTGTTTTGTTTTTTTTTAAGGTTATCTTTCCTATGTCCTTTTTTAAAATTCCAGGTTTTTTATTTTGGTTATTTAATCACACAAAAATCACATTCGAACTACAAAGTAAAAAGTTTATTTTATTATTTTTCATTTTTATTAAAATTGAATTGTTTTTTTTAGTTGTTAAAAAGTTTTTTGTTTTGTTTTTGATGAGGGAAAGGGAATTTGTTATTTGATTTTAAAATTTGAAATCAAAGAAAATTATAAATTTATTTTTTTTGTGTATAGGCAGCAGGTACACTTGAAAAGGATAGAAAAATCTAATTTAAAATTCAAGGAAATTATTTTATAATATAAATGAATAAAATTATAGTTTGTTTTTTGTTTTTTTTTATAAAATTGTGTTTATTATTTTAATTATAAGTTTTTATTTTATATATTTAGTTAGAGTTTTTAATTATATGCTGAAGATATTTTATTTTATAATTTTTTATTAGATTTTCTGGAATGTCCTAAATGTGAGCAAAAAGATCTGTCTTATTCTGGGTACAACAAACAAGTGTTATTTAAATTTTTCACTTACTATCGCTTTAATTTTCTTCTTTAAAATGTTAAATAAAGAAATTATATGCGTTCATTCTTGAGTTGACAAGGATGAAATTTGAATGTGTGTGACATTTTGCGGTTTTCAATTTTCCTTTCAAATACCGAAATATAATTTTCTTTTTGTTGTTGTAATTTTCATATAATAATTTTTCATTAGAGAGTTTTCATTCTATTCTGAATTTTCATTTTCCTTTGAGAATATAATTTTTTCGTTTTTTTTCAGTTTTTTTTTTTTGTAATATACAGTCGTCACAATTGATTTTTATCAAATTGAGAAAATGTATATTTCTTTTATTATTTATTTTTTATTTAATTTTAATTTGTTCCTGGAAAAGATATACTGAAGTCAGAAGAATAATGTAGAGGGAAAAAATTAAATAATGCAAAAAGGATAATTGTTTGAAATTTAATTCGAATTATCCTTGTCACACCTTATTTTCTCATTTTTTTTATTTTTTTTTGCTTCGTTATAGTTGATCCGATTTTTTATTATTGAATTTTCTTTATAATATTTAAATAAAAAAAAAAAAATTAAACATCAAAATTGGATTTGTGGTTTAGATATATGTATAATATAATATATATATGTTTTTCTACTGAATTATTTTCTCTTTGTGCTGCTTCTTAGAGAAAAGAAAGCAAAATAAATGTTTAGATCTGTTGATTCTTTAAATCTGATAAAAATCCGGATAATTTTGTTTTCCCTGAAAATATAAAGAAAAAATAAGAGATTGTTAGTTAATTTTGTTAATATATTGTGATATTAAAAATTTTAATTTAATTTATTGCCAGATTTTATAATTTTTACCCAACATCGAATTTTTTTTTATTCGTAATTAATTTAATTTATTTGATTTATTGTGAAAACAATTTTTATAATACTACATATAATAAACGTACTAATTTTACTATCATGAACAACTTAATAAAATGTTGATTCTAAAAAAGTGTAAATGAATTTTACAATTAAAGCCATAACAGAATGGACACTTCAACAAATATAGTGGTTATTAATTTTTTTTTGTAGCAGCTATTTTGAAAATAAAATTCATTGACATTAGATTGAGAGTTTGAACAAACTAAAAATTTTCTATTTTTGAGGCCACAATTATTATTAACTCGTACACGAATTTGTCTGCCTGTATATTTTTTTTTTTTTACTATTTTCGACACTCTCGTAGACCCACTTTTCGTCATCACAGCGAGCTAAAATTTGGCACACTGGTTCATGTTCCTTAACAATAGAATCTATCAAAATTTTAACCGGAAATTTCCATGGAAAACACGGAAAATCGGGAAAAATATTTTGAAAATTTGGTAAAAATTTGATTAGTGATAAATCCGTTTCAGAAAAAATGCAGAGTTTTCCGATTTTTCCGAAAATTTTTTCCGGAATTTTCCGAATTTTCCGGAAAATTTTCCGGTAAAAAAGTTTTCTAAATTATGCAGGATTAAGTTCTCTATCATCTGGCATCATTACTTTCTCTCCGACAATGGTGAAAACTTGCAGAAAAAATCGAGGAAAATTCATGTAAAACGCTTTTCCGGAGTTTTTCTGACCAAGGAAGCGTTTGAGAGTTTTGCAACCTCAGACAAAGTTGTAGAGCGAAATGAGTTGCATAAAGTTGCTTTTGTAGAAAACTCCATGGAAAATCCGGAAAAGGGGGAAAATCATCGGAAAAATTTTCATCGATATGATTAGTGATAAATCTTCAATAATCATGAAAACTTGCATGAAAAATTGAGGAAAATTTGTAATAACAATTTAGTTAACGTGAAAAAGGCAGAAAATAAAAATCATGCGGCTTGGTCTAAGTTTTGTTTGAAAACTCGTTTTTTACTTATTTTTTTAATATAATAATATATGAAAAAATTGTTTATTTCATTAAAATCCGTTTCACTCCTTTTTTGAACAGAAAAGTCACAAACAAAAAAAAGGAGTGGTTTTATTTTAAAAAGTCAAATATGTTAAAAAGCCAATGAAAAAAGGCTTCAGGTAACTTTTTACATGAGCTGGAATGCAATTTTTTAGGTTTTCATGAATAAAGGAGTGAAAAAAGGCATATAAAAAGTATGTATAAGTAGGGGCTAAAAGAGTACAGAAATTTTCTCGGACCAGCTGGTTCTTTGTATAATTCATAAATGCAAACTAAAACGAGCTACAGAAATTACTACTAGGATAAGTTTCATTACTCTCGAAAGCCACTATTAATATATCAACTAACGACTTCAGTTACCAAACGGTATTACATAAGTTTTGATCCAGTTCTAATTTTCATTTTAAAAATCGGCTGCTTTTTTATATGTAAGAGAAGTTGCGACAAAAAAAAGTTTAAAATAAAAAATTAATTTCATATTTTTCTTTCATATTTTTTTATTTATTTATTTTTTATTTTTTTTCAAATTAATTTATTTTCCTTTCATAAAAAATGATATAAATTTTAATTTTTTTTTTTAAACAAAAAATTATGTTTTCTATTTGTGGGCCAAAAAGTAATTTTCTTTTAATTTAAAAAGGAATGTTTTTGAAATTTTGTGGTTAAATTTTTTTTATTATTAATTGGCTTCTTTTTTTGCACTCAAACTTTGTGGTTCTTAATACCTATCGGGCTTTTGTTTTTGCTCCCACCAGAACATGAAAGTGGAAAAGTTTAAATTCTTTTCACATTAAAATATAAACAAAAATTTTATTTTATTTTTTTCAATCAATTCATTTAAGATCTTTTTCTTCCGTTGTCGTATATTCTTTCTGTGTGTTATTAATCTATATATTTTGTTTTCTTTCGCCGAAAATTTTCATCATAAAAAATAAAAAAATCAAACATAAATTTGACTAAATTTAATTAAAAAATACTTTTAATTAGTTGAGAGATAGAAGAATGAAGAAAAAAAAAATTTGCATCACAAATGAGGAATATTTTCTTAGAAATTTAATTAAAATGTTATAATTCTTTTTATACCTATTTTTCTTTCAAAAGTAGTATATGTAGAATTTTTATTTAAATATAAATAATTTTTGTTCTTCTACTTTCGTTACGGTGGTGACATGTTTAACCAAAATTTCCAATACAATAATTTTTCAAATCGTAAATTGATTTTTCTTTTTCATTAATTTTGATTTTTATAATTCATCATATATTAACTAACTTATAAGTCAAAGAAATAAATAATGTTATAAGAATCGTTTTCATAAAAGCTTATGTTACTGCGGGATAATAATAAACTTTGACAGTTCATTGAGTGTAAATCAGAAATCAATGTTTTGTCTAAGTTTGCCTCATTTATGAAATAGTTTATTTTTAAACACTTATATGTAGTTCATCATTTATCATTTATTTAAATTATATAAAAGCCCGCTGCAAAATTTTGTATATTCAGAATGAAGAAGGTTTTTATACACAAAGTTCGAAACACGTTGCAATTTTATACAAATGGCTTAGTTAGATAATTTCATAAATTATGTATGTATATTTCAAAAAATGAATAAATAAACAAACAAATAAATCTTAGAGTTTTCTTTTAAATTTAATTTTTAGAATTACATAATTTTCCATACATTAATAATAGAAAATTCAGAAGTGACAATTATAATTGAAAAAATAATAAATTTTATTAATTATTATTGTGATAATTGTAATTGTAATTATAATTGTCAAAAATTCTTGAAAGCCTTCTTTAATGAGATAATTTTATTTAAGGTTCTCTGACTCCAACTAATTTTCCATTTACATGGGAAGTACGAATTTACACCCAGATCTCTGATTACTTCATTTATTCATTAACTTTGTAATTCCAATTATAATTATTGTGTTATAACTTGCTGTATAATATTATTTATTCTCACGACATCAAGAGTTATCTTTGCACAATTTTCCTCATTATAGAATTTTCTATTTTTTTTTTTTGTTACAATTCTTTATAGAAAATTATAAAAGTTTTCCCATTTTTGCAGTTAAAAAATTGCAAAAAAAAAAAAATTACGTTACTAATTTACTCAACTTAACTTAAAAAAAAATCTTTTTTACTGATAACGGAAAATGAAGAAAAATATAGGAAAAGTTTTTTTTTTTGTAATTTTTTATGGAAATTTTATACTCATCATCTTTGGTGTTAATCTAGCACGTAAAATCCATTAAAAAGTTATAAAAAAAAGACATATTTCTTAAAAGTTTTTTTTTCATAAAAAAATATATATAATTTAAAAAAAAAAAAAAAAAACAATATTATATCATTTTTATCAACATAAAATTAGGAATAATGTCTGGTTTATGTTGCGTTTGAAAAACAAAAGTGCAAAAATAAACTTCTTATCTCAATGTCACTTAAAATTCTTTTCGAATAAAATATTTATTTTTTAAAAACCAAAAAAAAAAAAAAATAAAGAAAAGAAAACGTTCATTTTTTTTTTTCTTCTTGATTAATTTTATCTTTCAAATGACATGTTAACTTAAAACATTAAATTTCTTGATACGTTTAATATTATATAAGTATAATAAAGAAAAAACGTTAAAATAAAAATAAAGGGATCGTTAATAAGTTCAATAGTGTTAAAGATTAAATTCCATCTTTGTTTCATGAACTATAGTTAAACTTTTGTAATTCCGGAATCACAATAGTTTGTATAAGTTAATTTAATATTAAGAATTGCTATGAGTAATAAAAACATATAAATATACATGTTACCACTATTGTGAATTTGCTAGGAATTGATTAAAAACAATATGAGAAAATTTTTTTTATTATTTTCTAACAAAACTTTTCAAATTCAAAATATATAAAAATTGAGTTTTTAGTTTAGTTTTTCAATTATTGTATCACACACAGCTGTCAAAGTTTATCAAGTTGTCTAATTTTTGGTAAATTTACGGCAATTATGAATTATAAATAAGTATTTCTTTTAAATGTTCTCGATTATTTCATTTTTAGCTTAACTCTACGAATTATTTATATTTTCTTGAACTATTAGTTTTTAGCTATTAAAATATTTTATGTTAACGACAAAAGGGTGGAACTGTATGTTACATTATTATATTTTGTTATTTTGTTCAAATTTTCTGTACCATTTCATACAACCTTATACAATATATATATAATTTTATTTATCATGTATAAAAGTAACAATTTTCGACTTATCTTTAATAAATCCTGTTAGTACATATATACTTAAAAAGAACGCAAAAAGATGATGTTAAATGTAAACAAAAAGGATCAAAGCTAACATTTTTAACAGATGAATTATTGTTGTTGAGAATTATTTTTTTATTGAGTTGAGCTATAAGCTTTAAAAATATAACGAAAATAAATAAGCTTCAATGAAATATATTGAGTATGATTTTTCTTTATTCGAGATTAAATTGGAAATTGGAAAGGATATAAAGAAAATTTATTTGAAAAATAATAAAGTAATAAAACACAGACTGAAAGCTTAATAATTCTAAGCTTAAATCATTCTGTTTCCCTTCAGATTATCCGAGATTTCCAACATAAAGAAAATTAAATCATAAATGTCAGTCATTCGTTTGTTGAAATCTTTATTATATGAAAAGTTATAACTTTCAACTTCAATTTTCAATAATTTCTTTTAGTTTCTATAGAAATTTTCTCTAATTAAGAAAATATATTTCAATTTCAAACATTCAAAAATTATATCTCACAGTTATAAAACAAGTAAATTTTATTATTTTTCTTAAGTTTTTTGTTTTCAAGCTTTTGATCTAATTAAATACTTTTATAAGAAACTTTTAAAAAGAATATTTCTTTAGTACTGCTAACATAATTTTTTTTGAATTATTCTTTTAATTGGTCAGTTGTTATAAATTTTATAAGATTCATTTTCTATTTTCTTTCAGAAGGAAATTATTTACGGCCACTCAAAAAAAAAAAAAAAACAGAAATAAAAATGAGGCAAAAATTAAATTATTTTTTTTTTTTTTGCCTAGTGATTTGGAAAAGGATAAAAAGAGAGAATTTCATTTTTCAATTAGTAGCAAATAAAAAAAAACATTTTTTTTTTATAAAATCAAAAAATAATATTATTCCAAAAATTATTCATAAAAAAGATAAAAAAAAATTAATTAAAATGTGAATTTTATCCTGAGGGCAAGGACATTTCTTTGACAAAAAAAAAATCCATTAATTTAATTTTTGAAAAATTAAAGGAACATTTTTTTTCCACCAGACAAGATTTTTAATTTTTTTTTCGTTAAATATAAATTTGAAAACATAATATATTTAAAATGTCTGTTAAAAATGATCAAAGGATAACATTTCAAAATGGAATTTTCTTTCAACTTTAACATTTTATTTTCTCTTAGTTTTTATTTTCTTTTTGTTGTTGTTATTGCCATACAATATAAAGTTGTTGACCCTGCTAAAGTATTTTTATTTGATACCAAAAATATTTTACCTTTTGTAAGAAGAAGAAAATTTTATTATTTTTTTTATTTTTTTTCTATTTAAATAAAATTATTATAGCAGGCAGAACTATACACTGTGAATTCTTTAAGAAACATTTTTGTAAAAATTCCATCAGAATTGAAAGTTAGAAGTGAGCAAAATTTTTTTAAAGAATTTTGCCAACAACTTTTAGTGAAAATCGAAATTTTATTTGTTGAAGACAATTTAAGAAGAAAAAATATAAGTTAACCAACCAAAGAAAATTTGGTTTTTCTTTGGGAAATAGTTTGAAATAATTTAAGTAAAATATATAAAACAATAATATTTTTTTTCTATAGCTTAGTATGCAATTTAAAATTTTTCGTTTTTGTCAAAGTGAAGCAGAGATATGAGACAGGAATTAGATTCATATGTCAAAAATTGATGGGTAGTACTTACTTAGTTTTGAGAAAAGTGGCTTTGGATGTTGCTTAAAAGTTGTTACAAGGAAATCATTTACAGATAAATAACTATTTAGCTTCTTTTTTTTTTTTTTTAAAGTTACCAAATCACTAGGTGGGATACCTTTTATACTTAAAGAAGTATGAATTTCATAATGGGGATAGGAAGTTTAGACGGGATTAAAAAGTGGGACAGTCAGTAGGTAATCATTTACACTCTTCTTAAAGTGGCACAAGTCGTAAATTTAACGTCCGCCAGCTGTAGGGAACAATTTTGAAGAGAGAGCACTCCACATTGTCGAGGTGCGAATTGAAAACTAATCTCCAAAGCTCGTTCTATCACATCTGGGAATTTTGACGAAATATGGGTGCTTTCTGGGTTTTGTTGGAAACCTTGTATTGTTAATTTTGCTACTAGTTTAAGGACAAAGAATTAGAAAAAGGAATTAAAGAATATACTTATAAGTTCATTTGCGACTTAAAAAATTGAATACTTTTCAAAAACGAGAAAAAGTTAATATTTCTTTTCTTGATTTTTATTATTTATTTAATACAAATAATAATTTTGTTAATTAAAATAATTGAAAAGAATAATATGTAACATATTATTGATTCTCTTCTTTCATACTGATAATTTCAAAAAAAAAATTATTATTTATTTTATTTGCTATTAATATATATTACATATGCTATATGTTAGTCCATAATTTCTATTAAAAATCAACTTAATTCATATTTATATTTCTGATTTGTCTGTTTTCCAAATAGAAATTCAACTAATTTTTTTTTTTGCCAGAACACTAATTTATGCTTACATATCACGTACATGTCATGAATGCTAATTGAATTTTACCATAAGGACTAATTAAAATTAAGTTAAAATAAACAGAAAAACTCCTATATGATGAAGAATTTTTCTTATGAGTGTGTACATACAATGTATACATTATGTAAAATGTATATATAAAGTTGAGAAATTTTGATTATTGAAATTAGAACATAAAGCTCATTACATTATGTCTGAAAAATAATAAAATTAAATTAGAGCAAATTGAAAGAAAGGAATTCACATTATAGTATTGTGTTAAATTACAAACATTATTTTTCATAACTTGTTAGTCTTAAGTTGGAGGGGAGTCTCACTTTGTCGCCTGGTTCTTCTTTTCGAGCACTCCCGACAATTTTTTTGTTGTTGTTGTTTTATAAACACCACCTTTAAAAAAAATATGAAGTAAATGTACTTCGGCAAAACTTGGAATAAATATAGTTTCCGTATTGGAAGATACTGAATTTTTAATTCTTCCATATTATTTTCAAAACCTGGAGCGCTTAATATTTCTTAAATATAATGTAATAATTATTGATTAGTTCCAATATTGTTCCCTTTTCTTTATTTTTCAAACAATTTTCAATGAAATCTTCACAAATTTTAAGCGGTAAAATAGAATATAGTGTAAAAGTAGACGGAATTGGGCACAATTATGCTTGCGTCATAATTCTTGCGCAAATTAAAAATAAATATTTTTATAAAATGATTTTCAGTTTTAAATTAGGAAACTCTTGAAGGGATTATACATTATTATATATTTTTTGTTATATATTTTATAGTACAAAAAGTAGGTTGTTTGTACACATGAAAAAGAACTTTCCCTCGAAATTAATTAAGACCGAATGAAAATCCATTAAATCAAAGATATACCAAACATGTCTACATATTATATAATATGTAAATGTATGTGAAGAAAAAAAAGAAAAATCTAATAATAAATTATAAATGTTAATTCATTTAATTTAATGCCAATATAATAATCATACTCAAAAAATACAAAACAAAATAAAATAATAAATTTTTCTTATGAAATTTTCTTTTTTTATATCTTTTTATGTAAAAGGCTTTAAATCATGTGAATTATTATATTTTTATGATTTAGCAAATTTTTTTTTTTTAGATACTTATGTGTGTATATTATATTTTTTAATGAATAATGTTTTTTTTTATTTAATGCTATAAGATTTTCAAATTAATCATATACTCGTTTCATATTAATATGGGTCAACTGTATGAAATTAACATAATATTCCGTCATCAATTAATTTTTTTACGTTATTAATCGCCTACATGCCATGATATTCATTTAAGGCAACCACATAGTTCAAATTATGTGAACAGAGTGCGTGTTAATAAATTTTTTTGAGAATAAAACAATAAAATTGTGTTATAACTTGAAAAATATACCAGATTTTTTCAATTGAAGTTATATCTATTTATATAACTACTTTCATATTTGTTTATCAAGCATGCAAAGGCCTGTAATATTTCAAATATATTCCTATTCCTACTATCTAATCGAATTAATTTTTGCAAACGTTTTTTACAACCTAAATCCTTGTAAGACATATTATATAACTTACTTTACTTTATAATTTTATCATTTTATTTCGTGCCAAAAATTAGTTAAAAATGAATTAACTTTAAATTCATATGAAATATTAACTATTGAAAACTAAAATAAAATTATCCCCTTTTTGGAGCGATGCCAATTTACAATTTTATGATTTAATTTTTCAATTAAATAATATATATCATTTATGCTTTCAGTTTCAAAGTTAGTGTTATATATGAAAAAAGTAAAAAAAAAATTATATAAATATCCATTAAAATTTCAAAATAAAATATTTACACATTTATGGTTTTAAATATAAGCTCTTCGAAAAGATCATTCAAACAAAAACAATAAATTAACACATAAAGGAATGTATCTGCATATATTTTAAGAATTAAAAACCCAAAAAATATTTAAAGTCTAAATAATAATTTATGAAAATATTATGTAATGAAAATGTTGATGTAGAAGATATCGAGCTTCTTGTTTTATTTACGAGTCTTTTGATCACAAAATGTTAATGTTGTAATAATATCAAGTCAGTTGATGAGCTGAAATAATGTCAAATTCGTAATGACATCAACTGCAAAGCAATATTATATTAAAGAAAATTTATTCCAAAGATTAATTCAAGGTAAATTAGGATTTAAAAATGTTTGTAATGTAAACAATTTCATGAATTAATAGTTAAATGGAATTCTCCTCTAAAAAGAAATTAAAACTCACGGCATTGCTAACAATTCGTCGATCGAAAGATTTTT
Source organism: Hybos culiciformis (assembly GCA_964007475.1). Lineage (NCBI taxonomy): Eukaryota > Metazoa > Arthropoda > Insecta > Diptera > Hybotidae > Hybos > Hybos culiciformis. The sequence continues at coordinate 137,592,779 of OZ023273.1, read as the reverse complement.
GGAATTTTTTTTATATTTTGTAAAAACCGTAAGATGTAATTTAGTAAAAGTCATAAAGTTATGAGTTTTTATTTATATAATTTTTTTTATAATAATCGTTTGAAGAAATTTTACGTAAATAACATTTATAAGTAATTAGAAAATTTATATTTTTTCTACTCGAAATATTTACTTTACAAATTTATAAATTATTCTGTGAAATTTTAGAATTAAAAAGAATTAAAACCAGGTGGAAATGTAATTTGTGTTTTTAAAATTATGATTTTTCTTTATTTTAATATTTTTTCAAGTGTGAAAAAAGTTTACATATTTTTCTTTAAATAAAACTTTGAAAAAGATTTTTTTTTATTTTATTTATTTCTGTTTGTCAACATGAATTCAAATAAAATACATGAATAATTAAAAAACAAAAAACAATATTGTTTATTATTATTATTATTATTTTTAAAAGCATAGAATGTTTACTTAGGCCGGAAATATGTTAAAAAGATATTCTTCTGATGATTTGTTGTCAGATTTTGTATAAGATTTTGTATAAGTTATAATGAAAAATAAATTTTGTTTTGGATAATGAAAAGCTGCCGGAATGGTAACATCTTGAGATTTTAACAATTTATCAAAATTAAGTTTTCAATATTTTCAAGAAAATAATGTATTAGATGAAAATTTCTTATTTAATTTAATTTTATTCGGTTTTTGGGTGTTTATGGACCTAGTTAAAGATTCTAGCTCAAATCTTTTATTCAAATTTGGCACTGTTTTTCTTTTCAATTAAATTAACAGATTTTAAATTGTCGTCCATCATGGTGTAGTTGTATTGCCATTATCCTACGGCATGTTCGGTCATGGGTTGGTTTCCCATCTCGGACTGGAATTTGTGTTAATTAAGTGTTGTGTTGTTTTTATGTTGGACAAGTTTAAGTAAAGCTAAATTTTAAATTAATGATATTGTAAAAACAAAAAATAGTTAGCCAACATTTCAACGTTTTCTTTTTCCACAAAAAAATAAAGTTTCTTCAGGCACAAAAAATATTCTGATGATATTATGGTTGAATTATTAAAATGTTAATTTTTTTTTTTTTGTTTTCAACAATTTTTATACTAAAGTTATCCGCACAATATCGACTTTGCTTAAATGTATGTCAAATTATTATTTTTTTTTAATTTAAGGAAAAAACTTTTACAAAATGTTTTTCAATTCTTTTGGAAATGTTTATATAAGCTTCGAAAGAAAATTTACAAAATAAAAAATTTAATAAAGAGAAAAAAACATGAATTTTGCATTCAAGAAGATTTGTTAAATTGAAAACTTTTTTAATTATTTTATTTCACCCTGGCATAGGAAAATATGTTCGGTTTTCTTTTTTTTATTTTTTATTTCAAATTAAGAATAATATATATAATAAAATTATTCTTTCAAATTGTCATACTGTTTTTTTTTTTGTGCATTTTGTTTTAAGAAAATGAAAAAAAAAAAAAGAAAACATAAAAATTTTGCGGAAAATTGTTTTAAAATTCTTTTTTGTTTTGTTTTAAATTGTTTCTTGCATTAAAAGTTTCTACAGAAGCTTCTTAGTGAGTTGTTATTAGAATTAAATGCAAAAATGTCAATTTCTGTTAAATTTATTTTTATTTCGTGATTTTTAAAATGCGATTAGATGTTTATTTTGATTCTTGTTGTTATCAAAGTCGATTGGTGAGGATACTAATTGAATCGATGCAACAGTAATAAGAAAAATTGTAGATATTTATGCCACAATGTCGTACAACTAGAAATAGGCAACACTAGGCAACGTCTATCATGCCTTTCGTCGTTCTTTGTTGCTTCAATGGCATTGCGCCCTAAATCTGTGTTTTGTACATTTTATTTAAATTTGTTATTATAATTTTAATTTTTTTTTTTTTTTCAAAAATAATTAAAGCATATAAAAATTATATGCTTCATAACTTTATTATTTTTTTCCCCTCACTAGATTATACCCAAGTTTAATAGGCTTTGAAATTGTTTTGGAGGATAACAAAAAATTACCAATAAAAGAAAATCTTTTTGAATATAATTTAAAAATAAATAAATACAAAATAAAAATCCGCTGACATTATTTATAAATTTGTGAAATGAAAAAAAAAAAATAATATAAATATTATAAATGAAAAAAAAATTCAATGATTTATGAAATACTTTTTTAATGTAAATTATATTATAAAAATTTAACTGTTAATAAAATTTATGGTTTATTCCATTTTACCCAAAAAAGGGTTTAAAAATAAATTTTATTAACAAAAAAAAATAAAATAAAAAAATAAATATATATAATAATAATAGTAATAAAAAAAAAAAGGAAAAAAATAAATAAAGAAAATTCTTTCATTTCCTAGAAAAAGGATCCGCTTACGATAATAAATTGCTTCTTTTTTATTTTTTTTTATGAATAAATTTTTATTTCCTTTTATTAATTCAATTTTTAATAACAAAATTTTTTATATTATAAATATATAATATTTTTTCTATAATTTTATTAAATGTAAAAAAAAAGTGACATTTTCTGTCAAGCAAAAAAAATAAAAAATATATAAAGAAAATAAAAACAAATTAAGAATAGCAAAAATAATAATTCATAAAACTCATAATCCTTTTATAAAACCATTATAAAACCAAACAACTTATATACTTAATAAATAATTTCTATAGTACATATATAAAGATAAGAAAAATAAAAACAAACTTATAAAATCGCACATTAAGTTATTTAATGCGGTTATAAATACAGACTATTAGTATATGATGAATGGAAAATTTCTAAAGTAAAAATATAAAATAAAATATAATTTAAATGGAAATATTTAATAATTTATTTCTATTTTTTTTATTATCAAAACAAAATGAAAATAAATAAAAGAATCAAAACAATTCGATGACAACAAGATCTTATTTATTTTTAAGTAATTTAGAATTTTCCATATGGTAACACTGAAAAAAAAAATCGTTAGATGTAAAATATGGCATTATTCTTTGATAGTTCGTGCTCAAAATATTGCACTGGTGTAGCAAATGAATTGTAGCATAAGTTGCTAAACCAAAATAATAATTTTAAGTGACTCATTTTCTGCCGAAGAAAACAAAATTTTTTTATTCAAAATAACCTTCTGAAATTTTTATGACAAATATTGCTAATAGTATATGATCATATTAAATATTGCAATAAACAGCAAATTTTGCTAAATTAAAAAAAAAATAATTAAATAATTTTCTTTTTCGAAATTTGACATTAAACAATTCCATAATCGAGCATAATCCATAATCGAGCATAATCGAGTAGCTTTTTTTTTGTAAATATTTTAGAATTCAAATCAATTATATAAATCACATCTAGTTATTGACCAAATACCATATTCTTAATTCGAAAATAATAGCCCAAAATTATAAAATAAATTTATTTCGATTTTCGCATAAATTATGATTTAAGGATTTCTAACTTGAGTATTATTTCAAGGCAGTTCTATCAATAAATTGTATATCTCTTCGTCTCTTAACTTTAAAATTTCATTATAAGGATTAACCTATTAAATTTCTATTAAATTTCTTTTTAATATCCTTTTTGCTAACAAGTAATTTTTCCTATTATTTATAACAATTTTACCTGATTGAAAAATAAATAAAAAAAATTAAAATGTTTGCTTTTGTAAATATAAAAAAGATATTTTATTAAAATATTCTTTTTTTAAAAATTAATTTAATAATATTTTTTAGTTAAAAAGTCCTTATTTAAATTAGTTTTATTTTTTTTTTCCTTTCTATATAAATTTTCATTATATATTTTCTTCCTTTAGAAGAATAACTTGAAAAATTTTATTTATTAGATTTATTTTATACTTAATTTTCTTTGAAATGGTAGAAAAAAAAAATCGTCATAGTTTATGTCTACAAACGTGACTCGATTAAAAAAAAATTTGTATAAAATTTAATTTATCCTTGAAACATTTTTTCTGCAGGATTTTCTTCTTTTTTTTTTCTACTTAATTTTTTTTTTCTGTTTTTTTTTTTTTATCAGAAAAAAGAAAGGCAAAAACAAATAATACCTACTATGTAATATGTATATTTAATTTTATTACTCCAGTTTTTATGTTAAAAGGGTATACGAATTATTTGCGTATAAAAAAAAAATCAGTAAAATCATACGGATATATCAAAAATATATTTTAACCAATTTAAGTTTATTTTACGAAATTAACTTGTTTTTTGGTCCTCAAATAAAAACAGAGTAAATGAAAGACGAAAAAGCTGATTTTTTCATTTTATGCTTATTAGGTTTCTGGCAGAGGTAGAACTTAATCAACTTAGAGGTATAAGAACTTAAATCTAGAATAATTGAAATGAAACTGGTTTTTGGATAGTGGTGTGCTGCTATTTTTGATATTAAATAATTGCAAAATGTTGTTCAATAAGAAGAAAAACTATTTACAGCGACTTGAACTGTTATATTAAAGGTTACAGCTGTTAGATTGAAAAATATTCGCAGTGAATGTATAAAATCTTAGATGAACCCTGCTATTTTCTTTTTTTTTTTAATCATTATTTATATTATCTTTTACTACATTCTTAATATTATATATACTGTTTATACATCAAGATGAAAGAATAAACAAATTTTTCGAAGAAACAAAACAAGAAAGTGATTGTAGAGTTATTAATATCCTTTTTTTTTTATTTGAATATCCTCCGAATTGAAATAAATTAAATATAATTTTCGGTAAAATATATTTTAGTTAAATTATGTATCTTTGTGTTTTTAACGAAAAAAGGATTTCATTATCCTTTTTTATACAAAATTTATATTTCTATTTAGGCACTTTGTTTTATATTCTGTGTTTTTTTATTTTTTCATTTTTTTTTTTTTTTTGGCCTGGAAAGGTTAAAACATAAAAAAGGAAAAGATTTTACCCATAATTGCATGTTATTTTCTTTCAGTTGTTTCTTTGTTTTTTTTTTTGTTTCATTCAGTAACAGTGCGGAATATAAATATTTTCTGGTACAGCTCATTATTATTTTAACATTAATATTTTAGCGGAAATTAGGTTCATCGTGGGGTTGATTTTATTGTTGTAAAAGACAAGTAAACATTTTTAAAAAATTACTTTAATCGTTAAGCTTGAAAAATTACTTTAATCGTGAGTAATTTTCTGAACTATGAACAGCCGACAAGAAAACTACCAACAAATGATTACAAATTTAGTGCATCTACTGTCAAAATGTAATTTTTATAAGCGAAACTTATTCACTACACATTTTTCCGCTTTTTTCTGTGGTTTTCACGTTACTGTTATTTCTATATATGTAATTTAAAGACCAACAAAATATAATTTATAAATTTTAATACAACTATACTCATATCTGAATAAATTCATTATTTCAATTCATAAACTTAAAAGTTAACATTTTTTTTTTTAATCAATTTTCCGAAAAAAAAGAAAAAAAAAACAGAAAAACCCTAGAAGTTAAATTTGAAAGCAAAAAGAAAAAAACAAAATTAAACCAGGAATAAATACTATTCAACTCACGTTTTTCCACAATTGCTTGTGGGACAGATTTTTTTTTTTACTAGACTTTTTTTTTCAACGGGTGTGTATCTTTAAAAGGTGATTAAGGCAAAAAATAATTTTTTTTTTTCTTTGTGTTTTAAGGTTTTTATTTCAGTCGGAAGCCATAAGGATTGTATAATTTTTATCTGTTGTTAATTATTTTCTTTTTGTTTTTTTTTTTTTATTTTGTGTGTTCAGTTTGAATAAAATATATAAATGAAGGCTTGTAAAGAGCACGACATACAAAAAAAATTCCAAAGAATTTAAAGAAAAACTTTTCTATAAACCCTATGGAATGTGATTGTAATTTTGAAATAAAATAAAATGAATAAATAAATTGCAAATCCTATCCAAAACTAAAAAAAAAAAAAAATGCGGTTTGAAGTTTCGGTGCGTACCTACATAGTAGCTTTATAGGAAATATTTGGAGAATTTGGCACAACTAAAACTAATGTATGTATATCACAACACTCTTTTATGAATTAAAATTATGTTCCACTGTGAATGTTAAATAAGGTTTTGACTTTAAGTGAAAAATTTTCTTTACACATTTAAGGGTTTTTTTTTTTTTGTGTTTCACTAAAACGAAAAACGTGATTATCTTATGATCTTATGCTTATTATATACATTTTACATATTTGGTTGAAAAAAAAAGAAAAGAGATTATGAATTTTTTGAAAATTGGAAAATAATTAAGGACGAACAAAAAATGTTTTATTCTTTTGTTTTTTGTGTGTATAAATAATTTAATAATTTGTTCGTGAAAGGATTTACAAATTATGAAAAAATCCATTCCTTCGAGATACATAATAAATTATGTTATTTTTTTCCGGTTTTTAGATTTTTTTAATGCATCAGACTGAAATTTATACTTCACGAAATTATTTTGTTTTTAATGTAAGAAAAAATATAACATAATGTGTGTACATAAATATTCCATTCTCACATAATTCAAAAATTAAAATCATATAAAAATACACAAAGTAATTAAAATGTTATAATATGATGACAGTATCTTTTCTTTCTTTTTTTTTTGTAAAATTGATGGTTCAGTAAAATGGGTCGAGTAAAAAGAATAAATTTTATTAAAACGTTTTATTGGTGGTTAAGAAAATATTTGGAAATTTATTTTTCAATAACTGTACTAAACATTATAATCCAACAATCCTTTCCACTTATTCGGATATAGTGCACGCGAAACATAAAAAATAAAATGAATTATGTTTTTCTTCGATGGAAAGATTTATAATATAATGAGGACAAAAAAGAAACATTAAAATATAAAATGAAATTAGGTTCTTATATAATTTTTGTTAACCCAATAATGATATTCGAATAAAAGAAGGACAAACAAAAACTTGAAGAACTATATAAATATAATAAAGATCTAATATTTTTAATTACATAACATTATAACTTATTAAGATATTAAAATCGAATTAATATTAGTAGATTTGTACTCTTCAAATCGAATAAGTAAGTTTATTGCTATACCGAAATATTTTTGTTGTAAGTTTTGGTAAATAATTAAGACAGAGCTATTAAAACATATGAGATCGTTATCGAAATAAAAATCTATGTTATGTTTTCTTATCACATTCTAAATATAGCTTTTTTAATTAGTTAGCTTTAATCAAACCTAAAAATTTATAAATTTTCCTTTGTCGTTGAAAAAAATCATTATATTTAAATTAAAGATCTATTTTTTTTAATAATCAATGTATGTGGGCTTGTAACATTCGTATACAAATATAATTTTAATAAATTTGTCTCAACATTTAACATTTTTATTTTATTATATTCTTGTGCAAATAAAGGGTTAATTAAAAACAAAACTATGATTAAATTTTTGGAGAATTTAAATTCAAAAGGAAGAACTTTAATTAAATTTCATATTGTTGTCTTATTAATTTTTTTTTTTTTTTTTTTTTTACTTAAATTTTAAGGAATTATTGTTTTATTTCTTTCTATAAAAAAGTAATAAATTAACAGAAAATAAGAAAATTATTATTTAAAGGGTATTTTTGTTGAAAGGATAATTGTGTCCTTTTAATTTATTTTTATAGCATAGAATGAGGTGAAAAAAATATTAATGAAAAAAAAAAAGCTTATAAAGAAGCAAACATTTGGTTTGATATGGGATTCACCAAAGGGTAAAGCAATTAATATTTAATTTAGTACTTTAATTAAAGCATTATGCTTAATTGTTTTGACTAGAATATTGTTTTTTTCTTTTTGAATTTATGATATATACGAAATATTATTTATTGTTATGTTATTAATAACAAAAAACAAAAAAAAAAAAGGTTCTATATGATGGAGGTATAAAGTTCACTTAAAAATTAACCCTTTTAGTCTGAATTTATTTTGACATCTTAATTCAGGGCTTAGACATTATTCAAAATAATATTCTGGAAATTTTAATTTTTTGTGTAATATCTATTTAAAAAAATTAAATTAAGTTTTAGTGCAATTTTGTGAAATAGAAGCAATTCGTATTCAATGATAACAAATGGGGGATGGAAATAAGGCCGCAGGAAATAAGGCCGCGACGTATTTTTGTTGCGGTCTTATTTCATTTTGAAAAATGAAATAAGACCGCAAAAAATTCCTCGCGGCCTTATTTCGTTTTGAAAAAAGAAATAAGGCCGCGACAAAAAAAAACAATTATTCGGAGGGCTAATTTCATTTTGAAAAACGACGATAGCCGCAAATCCTACTGACCAACCGCCCGCCCGCCGCCCTGCTGCCCCCTGCCCTGTGTGCTCACCTCACAAGATTACGCGCCCTTATTTCGTTTTTCAAAATGAAATAAAGCCGCGAAAAAATCCTCGCGGCCTTATTTCATTTTTCAAAATGAAATTAGCCCTCCGATTAATTTTTTTTTTTGTCGCGGTCTTAGTTCATTTTTCAAAACGAAATAAGGCCGCGAGGAATTTTATGCGGTCTTATTTCATTTTTCAAAATGAAATAAGACCGCGAGGATTTTTTCGCGGCCTTATTTCATTTTTCAAAATGAAATAAGACCGCAACAAAAAACCTATCGCGGCCTTATTTCACTGCGCCCTGGAAATTTTAATTTTTTGTGTAATATCTATTTAAAAAAATTAAATTAAGTTTTTAGTGCAATTTTGTGAAATAGAAGCAATTCGTATTCAATGATAACAAATATTTAATCAAATTCAAACTTACATCACTATTTTGAAACTTTAACATTTGTAATGTTTTCTCTACCCATACGAATAAAGTAAACAAAATTTATAAATGAATCTCAGTCATGAATAAAAAAAAAAACTTTTTCAAATCAATTGAAAAATTTTAATTTTCTTAAAATTTTAATTCAATTCAGGATAAAAAAGAAAGATACATTTTTCTATACTTATATATTATTTTATCCATAAATACTTTCTTTTTTTTTTTTATTTAATTTGATATTAAAATTCTTTAAAAATTCATTCTAATAAATCTTTTAAGAAAAAAAAAAAAAAAGAATCAAACTTATAAAAAAGGAATTATGTATTCGAAAAAAAAGAAGAAGAATTAAATAAAAAGGAAAATGGACCTTTAAAAGATTAATCCTTTAACGACCTTTTAAAAAGTTTTCATTCTTATTTTCTTTTTTTCCGTTTTTTACATAATATATATAAATAAATATATATATATATATATATATACGTAATCCAGCTTAAGAAGATAATCTGAGAAAGGAAAATTTTTAGCTGCTTTTATATTTTTCAGAGATCATATAAATTTAAATTTAGCAAAAAAACCAAGCATAGGGAATGTCATGTACTTTTATTTTCTCACGCAATATTTTATGTCAATTTATTGACGGAAAACTTTACTACAGTTTTCTTTTCAAGTTTAATGAAAAATAAATTTAAAAGATTTAATTACTGAATCCTGTTCAATTGATGGCAGTAATACGAAACTGAGTTGAGAGATAAATTTTATTCAAAAAAAAAATACGTTTTTTTTTTTAACACGGAATTATTATCGTACGAAAAATATAAGCTTGAGGTTGACCAGCCTAAATTTAATTCATAAAAATTTATTTAAAATTAACTTTTTTGTCAAAATTTTTTTTTGTTTTTGTTTTTATGAATTTATAATTAATTCATAATACGTTTTTTTTCTTGTTTTTTTTTTTTTTGGTTTTTAATAAAATTAAATTTTGTTTATATAAGTTATCAGTCGAGTTTTTTAAGGTAGGACATATGGAAAGCAAAATAAAAAAAAATAAACCAAAAAAAAATACAATTTATTTTTTTATTTTAATCAAACTTAAAATATTCAAAATATAAAAAGTTCTTTATGTATTGGTACAAATTAATATAAAATTAAATATAATCCAATATTTTTAAAGATATTATATCCTAATCACATTAAAACTTTTAAAACGAGCTTTCAAGTCAAATTGTGGCTTAAAATAATAGTATTTTGCTTATAAAGACGATTTAAACCCTAGAATTAGTTCTGTCTTTATACAAGTTTTTCCCATTATAAAAAAAAGTGGGAAAAAATTACTGGCTTAAATTCACTTTATAATCAGTTGTATTTATAATAGGAAGCCGTCATGGTGTAGTGGTATTGCAATTATTATACGGCATTTTCGGTCGTGGGTTCGATTGCCACCTCAGACTGGAATTTGTGTCAATTTTTCAATTTGTCTCACTTGAATTAAGTGTTTGTGTTGTTTTTTAAAAAAAAAAAAAATAATGCTGGAATCAAAATTAAATTCTTATCTCTTTATCATATTTTTGATCTAAGAATCCGGAAGTCAGGAAGATTAAAGTAGGACTGCTGTGAATATGGCCATAATTTCTAGTCGATTTTAATATTTGTTTAATTATGTATAATTAAAACTGAAAAATAAAATAAATTTGTCACATATTTAATTTCAATATAAAATGTAACATGTAGGTATAATGTTAATTCATAAAAACACAATCAAAAGAAGAAAAACATGATTAAAATGGTAAAATTTTTAATTAAAATTTTTAATTATGAATTTTTACAATTCTTATTCTTGTTCTTTCAATTTTCAAGTCATTTTTAAATAATATTATAATTATTATATGATGTAAAAAAAACATTATATTTTTCTTAGTTATGTTTGATTATAACAGTCATTGCAAAATCTATTATTGTCTTAAGAAAAGAACATTGTTAAGAAGGCAAAAAAAATAAAAAAAAATAGCTTATTAGAAAGCCCATCATATAGTCTTCTTTTGGATGTGAATAATGTGAAAGTAGTTTGGGATTTCTCTTATTCTATTGTTCCATACTTCCCAGGTATAAGTCAAATTCAAGTTATTTAGTACCTATTTTAAAATGATTTTTTTTGTTGATTAAATTGGAAAAAAATATTTGGCGGAACAAATTTTTTTAAAAACAAAGTTTATACTTGACTGTACATTTATGCTCAAAAGTTTTTATTTAAAGATTTTTGGGCTGTTAACGTTTTGTTAGGCGAATGAATTCATAGGTGGCTAATTAATATATTTGACGCCGATGCGTCTTCAACTTTTAATCAAACACAAATGAGTACTATACCAAATTTGTAATTCAAAAATTCGTCTGATAAATAAAACATTAATTTCGTGGATGGGAAATTTTTATGACAACCTTAATACGATCACATTCAACAAAACATTAATATGAATTAAAATTTTTGTGATTTCAATTTGTGTGTTTTTTATTTTTTTTTCATTTTGCACGCTTGCAAAAGTGAAAACAATAAAATAATAAAATTTTATTATGAAAAATTTTATAACCTATTATTATTATTATTATTTTTTTTCCACATGTGGTGCCAAACATAATTTTATGTAATCAGTTTAAAATTTATGTTTCCACGGAGGACAAAAAAGAAAATACTAACATAAATTTTCTACTGATAAGAAACACATTTATACACTTGGAAAAAGAGAATTATTACGACTTTAATTTTATATGCAAATTTTTGCATGTAGCTTCTTTTTTTTTATATTAAATTGAAAATAAATACACCCAAATGCTTTTGCATCTTTATGTGTAAGAAATCAACCCATAATTGTGTCGTTTATGTTAAAGTCTTATTTTCTTCTTTTTTTTGTAGAAAACAAGTATACAATATTTTATAAAAGTGTATGTATAGTAGATTTGAATTATGTATGTTTCACTATGTGCAATATTTTGTAAACTGTCAACAATAAATTTGTGTGTGTTTTTTTTTAAAGAGATTTTGATAAGTTTTTCTAAATTTATGTTGAATAAAAAAGCTGTTTTTTTAAGATTTATTTTCTATTTTTCTTCGAGTAAAAGCTATCAGCATTTGAAATATATGTAATATTTAAAAAAGAAAATTCAACCATTTTCATTTATGTATACCATAAGGATTTTTTCTCAGTGAATTGTATAAAAAATTAAACAAAAAAAAAATTCAGTTGAAGATTATTCATTTAATACATTTTTTTTTAAAACAACAAAATTATAAAATTTCATAAATTATACATGTCGTAGTTTCTAAAATTTTCTGTAAAAAATAAAAAAAATTAAATTGTAATCCATGTAAGCATAAAATTAATATTGTTAACATTTTGTATTTTCTTGTTGTTTGCTGGAAATTAAAAGAAATTTTCAAATGAAAAATAAATTAATTTGCTTTCTGAGATAATGTACATTGTATATCCAAATCTTTAAAACTTGTTGATAAGTACTATAAAAGTTTGGATAAAACATGGACTAATTTTCAAAAAAATCACAAAACTTATAATGGAAGTTCAATAATTCTAGCTAGTCTTCTTTTATGTTGAACATAATTCTGTCTGTGTTACACTTTTGTTAAGTGTTTTATCATCAAAAATTTGCGGTTAAAATTGAATAAGAACAAATACCAAAAGCTTAACCAAAGTTTCTAATTAAATTGTTTACTTTCTACCTTAATGAAAATTAATATTACAATGTAACATTATTATTATAGTTAACTTATGTAATAAAGTTATAACCCAAACATTATTTGTTAAGTCACAAAATGTCAATTTTTTTTTATTTTTACAATTATATTACTTTGAGTTATCATAATAAAAGAACATTATGTCATGACCTTCTCAGTTCACACAATTTATTTTAAGAATAAATTCATGTTAAATTAATTAAGAAAACTATTTTCGTTCTTGAACTAACAAATTTTTTGAATTTATATATCATTCATTTTTCAATTGGAATATAGCAGGATAGATCATATAAGATAAACTTGGTAAACTTAATGTTATAATATGTATTTTATATATGTAGAGAAATGAATTTTCAGTGAAATTACCATATTACTTACAACAACATTTATTTTTTTTTGTTTTTATGAGCTTTCATAATGTGAACTAAATTTGCGGGAAAATCCATAAAAACTAAATATCTTTGCTGCTGTAATTAAGGCAGTATAAAAAGTAATTAAGGAAATTAATTTCAGGAAGAAATTGTTAAATATTAATTATATACATAATATATTTTTTTTATATGAAAACGAATAAAAACAAAATAATGTTCATTAAATTATAAATACTTAGGTGCTAAGACATTTAATTTTCATCTTCAATGTTAAGTTTACCGATTCTGGAAATATGTGTTTAGTCGTAGAAAGATGAGGAAAAATAAGAAACTTTTTTTTTTGAAGTTCAATTCAAGTCTTTGAGACAAATTTGAATATTTTGTTATGAAAAGGTGCGATAATATTTTTTTCCTGAAGGATATAAGATTTACCTGAAAGCCTGATAATACGTTGTAATAAATTTTATTTTACTGATTACACAGAAATTTTGGAAATTATGATTAAGTACTATTTCCGACAGACAGTATATGGTGCATTCTCATCAAAGCATTTACATTGATATAAGAGTGAGAGCGTATAAATCAAAAGTTTTATCAATATTTGTTAGATTTATTGAATGCGATACTATTCACTTGTTAAATACATACTAAATTAGTTACAACTTTTTTAATATTTATGAACTTCCATAATATGAACTAAATTTGCGGCAAAATCCAGAAAAACTAAATATCTTTGCTACTGTAATTAGGACGGCACTCTATGTATATAAAAATGTAATTAAGATAATTAATTTCAAGAAGAAAATGTTAAATAATAATTATACAAAAATATAAAGAAATTTAAATTACATAAATACAAAGATTTAATCATAAGATGATGAAATATGAATCTAATATATAATAGAAGTCTTAAATTACAATTCTAAGTTCATTATTTGTATCAATAATTTTTTTTTTTGTTATAAATATTATTTCAAAGTCATAAACAGAAAATTTAATAATACATGGTTAATAATACTTCATCTTAAAAGGATAAATCGAATGTACATACATTATAATTATTTATATTTATTATTATATATTAGAAATTCTATAAAAGTTCAATATCCCATTATTGTGTGTAGTAATAATACTTGTCTTGTTAATATAGGCAGACGATAATGTTGGTATATCAAACCAATTATTAAAAAATCACAAAATATGAAATAAACCTCTTAAAATTAATGCAGACAGCTTAATTTCTTTTCATAATTATTTTCTTCTCATCATACTTGAAGAATATTATAATAATAATAATTTTTTTTTTCCTTTTTTTTTTTTAAGGTTTTTATCTTTTATCCTCTTCCAGTATAGAAATAATAATTAATTTAATGATTGTTCTTTTGTTTTAGCTTGTTTATTATTATTATTATTATTTTTTTTTTTTTATGCTGTGGAACTTTCTATGCTGTATATTTATTCATATAATAACCATCAAAAGAAATTGATAGAAATGTTATATGAATAAGATATAAGAACAGAAGGAATATGAATGATATTTTATTAATTTATAAAACATTGACATCTAATTTATATTTGAGAAAAATTTTTCAAAGAAATATACATCTTAAATTAAAATTTATTACGTAACAATAGATTTATGCTGATGGTCTATGCATAAATTAATACTTGTTTACTTGAAAAATACAAAAATTTTATGTACATAATTTATTTTTAAATAGATTTTTTTTTTTTGCGATTGGATACAACTAAGAGTCTGTTCACTTATTAGTGATTATTGAAAAAATTAAAATCGGATTTAATATTCCAGGTTTTTTAATTTGTGAACGACACGATTTTACAGCTGTTATTTAAAAAAATGAAATAATTTTGTCCTAAAGCTGTTCACAAATTCAATCTTACTTTTTTAAATTCTGCAAAGGGAAATTTTAAATTTCCCATAACAAACTAAATTTGTAGGTCTACTTTTAAGTGAATTCAAAAACTAAAATTGTATAGAGAAGAAAAAAGCGGCAAAAATGGGTAAGAAAATTCGGTCGGTCACGTATTATTATAAGTATTTGATTTCAGTCGGCCAAATATTATTTTATAAGTAGTTGATTTTAGCAGATTATACAGAATGCAGAAAATTACGTCCTCAATTTATAAATTGTGACATTTGTTTTACAGAAAAGGGAGATTTCTTTTTTTTCAATCGTTTAATAAGTGAACAGACTCTAAATATTCTTTTTTTGGGCAAAAACCTTAATAATAAGAAGTAGAAGTCATGTCCTGTGTACAAGTAGATTTATTTTCTATTAAAAAAAAAAAATTTATTTGTAGGTGAACTGGAAATTATTTTAGCTAAAAGAAATTAAAACTGATACTTGAAAAAAATGGGAAAATTATATTATTGTAAAACTTAAAATTATTCAGATAGAATTTTTTTTATGAAAAATATAATATATGTAATGAGATGGGAAAATAAAAGATCATTTTACAACAGATCCTTTGACATTTGAGCTTTCAGTTATTTACAAAAAATGGTTTTAAATATTTATTAATACAATTTAAATGTGCTATTCTATAATGTATAAAATAAAAGATATGTAGAAAAAAAAACTTTAATAAAAACCAAAAGTTTTTGATAAACATTTGTTAGATTTATTAAATGCGAAACTATTCACTTGTTAATATATTCACTTGTCGATATAAATATACACATGAGTAATTTTTCTGATTCTACGCTCGTTCCTTAATCATCATAGACTCGAATTTAATATTTTTATTAAATCGAATAACTTTGAAGGATGCCTATTCAAATAAATATTATATTCAATATCATCATAAGAGTTTAAGGGCTATTAGATTTTAAATGAAGTGAAAATTGAAACATATATAAATAATTTTATAATTTTTTATCGATAGATAGTAATGAAATTTAATAGTTAAGAAATCTCGCTAAAACATTTTATAAACGTAAATTTATTTCATTTTGATATATTTGCTGTATTTTTTATGTTTTCTATTCTACACCTGGTAATTTGTTATATATTTTTTTAGGTTTTCTCTTTTATATAGGAAAATAAATCTATTTTTATATTAAATACATGAAAATTCTTAGAAAAAAGCTAATAATAGTAATAATAATAAGGGATCAAATATATTACATTTACTACCACTTACTCATATTCGTAAATAAAATAAATATAAAAATTTTTAGAATATATTTTTATTTATAGTTATAATAGTAGCCTTGATACCTCGCCTGGTACTCTTTTTATTTAGATATTATATTATAGTTCAATGAAACATCATAATTCAAAATTTTAAAGAATTTTAATCAAATTAAATTTTCATTTTGAATTTTATATAAAACATTAAAAAAAAATTTTTTTTTGTTTATCAATATTTTAAAAATAAAAAATAAAAGAATTCTCACATCCACTAAACAATATTATTATTCTTTTAACCAATAATAACTTCAAAATCTATATGGATTCTCATAATAAACTAATACTTTTAATAAATAAAGAAAAAAAAGTCAAATACACCCTCTGGGTTCATAACAACAGAACAAATATATGTATACAATAAACATGAAAAAAAAAAGGATTTCTTTTTGTGAAAATTGGTTTTTTAAGTCCTTCGTAAAAAAAGAAAAGTATGTACATATATACTACGTATATACTACGACATGTAATATATAATTTTTTATTTTTTTTGTGAACCTCGAAATCTATTGATAAATTTTTATTAAAAAAAATATCTCTATTGAAAAAAAATAATGATGCCGAACTGAAATGAACACAGCTAAAAAAAAAAAAAAATTATTCTAAAGAAGAATATCTTTGAGAAAACTTTTCAAATAAATTGAATTTATTTTCAAATAATATTGAAAAATATTGTCAAATATTTTTTTCGTTTTTTTTTGTATAAAAATTTAAATTTTGATTTAATTCAATTATTTATTTTGGTCTAGTTTTTTTTTTTTTTGTATTATTATCGATCAAAAACTTAGGAGTCCCTCTTATTCCATAAAAAAGTTCCTTAATATTTTTTTTTTATTAAATATTTTCAATGATTTCTTATTTTAAAAAAAAATAGACCCATATTGAAAGTGAATTTATAAATTATAAAGAATGTGACAATAAAAAAAATAGCATATAATTAACAAGATATTGAAAAAAAAAGTTTTCAAATAATTCATCCTTTGATATAACAATCAGAGTGAGAGCTGGTTACTTCATTTTCATACCTTTTTTCATTCCTTGAAGATAAAGACTGTATGTTTTCTCTGTTTAGTAAGTAGTAGTAGTAGTCTATAACTTTCGAATGATTGCCTTGATTTCATACAAGTAAATAATTTTATTGTGAAAAATAACATTAATAAAATACTCTCAAATAATTTAGATTAAAAATCTTTTTCCTTTCATTTAAATATTTCTTAATTTTGTTGAATTGAAGTATTTATTCAATTATTTTGCGAATTTCGTTATAAAATTCTTTTTTTCAAAATTGATTATAAAAATAAAAATAAAACAAAAAAAAATACTTAACTTCTGTGCAGAAAATGAATAAACGTTTTCTATAGTAGTAATATATAGTTAACTAAAATATTCATTATCCCAAAAAGTGAAAAATACCAAGTACCTACTTCTAATATTGTGTTAGCTTATTTTTGTAAATTTATATTCCAAAAATTCCCAAAAGTTATTTCACCATTTTTTGTTACAAAGGATTACAAGTGGTTTTCTACAGGTTTTATTTCCTTTAATAAATTCAACATTACTACTCTATGTATGGATAGAAGAAAAAAAGTTCAAAATTATAATTTATAATACAATATCCTATTTCACACTCGTACTCTCACTTAAAGTTTATTGTATATAGTTAATACAATGTTTTAATACACTTTTGTATTCATATAGTTAGGTTTGTATTTGTTTCGATAAAAATTACTTTAAATAAAATAAAAGAATACCTATAATTTAATTAAATTGAATATACACAGATTTTACGAATTATTTATAATTAAAAAAAACATTGTGAAAAACTTATAGAACAATTGCACAATGTGTTCTGTAAATTTAATTTCTAAAAGAACATATTTAGTTGCAGACAATTGGAGACTATTAGAAGTAGGTACTTTGTGTTTATGGTTACTGTAAGTATATATAATTTGTTTTAATAATAGATACTATACTAATTTCTATTTTTCATTGGTTCATATTTTTGAAATAAATATAAATTTCAATCTTTTTCATATTTCATATTTTTCATATTTTTGAAATAAATATAAATTTCAATCTTTCGCGATTTTCATTTTCATAATTTATCATTCAACCAAATCGATTGAAATATGCAGCACTAAGTAATTGATTTCTTTATTATATTGTTTTTTTTTTATAAAAAATCTACTGTTTTTCTGTTCAAAGTTCAAAGTTCCTATAAATTTATTTAATAATATATTATGAAGCATATTTAATATGTTAAAAGACTGTCAAGTGTTTCTAATAAATTGAATTCTAAAATTGCTGGCATAAATTGAAGAAAAATAAAGAAAAATTGAAGAAAATAAAGAAGTGAATGAGAAGAATATCATTTTCCCGAATTTATTCTTTATGTTTTTTCATTATATGTTCTAATGATAATTGATTGTATTTAAATAACTGAATAAAGTTTAAATTTTCACTATAGTTATTAATTATGATACGCAATCTAAAAATATACCTACCTACCTATCTATTCATTTCTCATTAACATTTTTATTTAAAATGCAGGAAATATATTTATACAGCATAAATATTATTTTCTATTTTCATTCTGTTGCTGCTATTTGAAATAATAAATTTGTCTAAAATATTTTATTGGCCATCTTCATAACCTCAAATAAATATATAGAAAACTTAATAATCTTTAAATATTCATAAATATAGAGAAATATGTTTTGGATATTTCCTAATGAAATATAATCAGATATTTCATAATGAATCTATTATAGAAGTTGGAAAATATGATTAAAGTTTTTTTTTAATTCCTCTTAAAATATTGCTACGGAAACTGTAGAAATATAACTAGAAAAAATGTTTACGATAGAATATATCGTCTGCTAAGAATTGAAACAACGTATATATTTATATTCGTTTCCTCGTACTCGATTTTATAAGTAGGTACAACTACTTTGTAATATTCTTAATGTTGATTAAAATGTGTTTTTTAGATGAAAATTTTATGTTACTTGATATTTTTCCATACGTTTTTTTTAATTTTCAAATCTTTAAACTCAAATTACTCGAAACTTTTCATTATACGTTGTTTCATTTCTCAGCAGACGATATATTATATTTATTATGTTTAATCAATTTAATTTTATGAATATATGTACGTACATACTTAATGTTTTCAGTAAAAGTTATCGAAAAATATGGTTTTTTTTATTCTTAGCGTATTACAAAAGATTTAAATTTACAAGATATGCGAAAATAATATTTAATTACGATTTTTTAGTTACAATTTTTGACAGACAGCCACTTCAATGTATTTAAATTATTTTTATATCTGTTTAATAAAACAAACTCATTTAAATAGTCGTAGCATCTATTGAGCTTCTTACTCTTGTTCCGTCATTCACTGTATTATGAAATACATTATGAAGTCGGTAGATTTACTTTAAAAGCCATAACACAACTAAAGTCAGCAATCCATTAACAAAATCGAGTACATAATATTAAAAAGCTCAAATAAAAATATATAATTTTAACGAAATTTCCAGGTATATCACGCACCTTTATATACCTAATAATAATTTAAAAATAAAAAAAAAAAATTTATTCAGGTTATAAAATATGAAAACGTATATTATTTCGAGAATAAAATTTATTTTTGAATTATGTAAATTAATTTGGAATGCTCGTAAATACTATTTTAAAATTTATTATAAACATAATATACGTATAATGAAGACAAAATTTTTGTTAAAATATTTATTTGCGAAAATAGAAAATTATCAGATGAATGCATCATTTTGTACCAACGTAGTAGAAATAAAGTATTTATTTTTCGTCTTTTAATAGATTAGATGATCTCGCTAAAACTATTGCATTGTTTTTTTACATTTTTCAGAAATTTATAGCGCTATTTTCAAGCAGGGACAAAAATTAAACATTCAAAATTTTTCGAATTCAATTAATTTTAAAGTGTTTTTTAATATGCGCGATGTGTTATTAAAAAATTTGAAAAAATAGAAGAAGATTTCACGAGAAAAATGAAAAACTGCAGAAAATTGTACAAATTTTTCACAAAACATATTATATCATAAGTATATACCAGTTTCATCAAAATAATAGTAAACTTTAAGATGCTATGGGCTTGCTATTTTGGTGAACAAACACTGTATATTTCACATACTGCAATATATTTACTAAATCAAGATTTCATAAATCAGAGAAATTAAATAATTTGATGATTTTTAAGTACGAAGTTAAGTTTTCACATTATATGTTTATATTACTAGTTTTGTAATGGTATAGGTATATTACATACAATAAATATAATGCCTGATTTTCTTTTACCCCTTTCAAATTTTTTTTTTTTTATTTTTAAATCATTATAGAAAATTTACCAAATATTATATTAGGTATATAATAACTTTTTTTGTGCATATTATACAATGTATTCCAAAGTTTTCTCTAATACTTAAATAATCATTATGATTAAAGTTTTAGTAATTTTTTTTTTTTTTTATAGACAAATAAAAAAAAAGATTGTTTTTATTTCTGTTGAATTTGTAAGTGCCTTAAAAAGTTTTGCCATTAAACTTTTAAAAGTATCAACAAATTTTAAGTTAAAAAAAATATTTATTTATATTATATTCTAAAATATATAAAAAAAAAAAATTGAAATTTGAAAACTTTTAGTAACATCTACTAAAAAATTTAAAAATTTACTTCTAAAAGACTTAAAAAACAAAGTTGTTATTTTCTATTTTATATATTATATATATATATAACATAAAAATCCCTTCAGACAAATTGGAAATAAAAACTAGAAACCTTTTTGGCTCTTAATGTAAAGCAACTTGAGATTTGAACTTTAATTTTGTAAAAGAGATTAAAAAAAAAAAAAAAACAAAAAAACACATAATATATAAATGCCAAATTTTTAGCTGAAAAGGGTTAAAAGTTTTATACTAAATTATTATCTTGATATATATAATTATTTTTGAAAAAATTAAGAAAAACTTTTAACCTAACATGTTCCACAAAAAAGAACATTTTCCATTTTTTTATTAGTTTTTTTTTATTTAAGGAAAACTGACATAAAATTTTTTAGAACATAAAAACTAAATATTGTAAATTGTCCTTAAACAACATCCAATGTTTATAGTTTTATTTTCGAAAACTGAAACCCGAATTCGAAAAGTTTAGACTATAAATAAATCGAATAGATTTTATAAATGTTAATTGCAATCGATTGTTAATTAGGCAAATTTTCAATAACATTATGTCTATTCAATCACAATAAAAATATGCAAGTCAAATCAAAGAGCACTTTATTTCTATACAATCAAATAAATCTAATTAATATGAACAAACTGTTGAAAATTTGTTTGGAGGAGGAATTTTTATCTCATAATAATATTATTATGTTGTTGATATACTATCAATCTAATAAGGAAAAAAAATGTTTTTGTGAAAGTTTTAATTAGATTGAAAAAAAAAAATAAATTAAAAAAAGTAACATAATAACTTTTGAAATGAGTTTATTAACTCATTATAAGGTTTCAAAAATATTATGTACATCAACTTCGAATACCATTTGTTTATTTGATTTTTGTAACAAACAAAATTAATAACTTTTCTAGAATGTTTTTTTTTTCTTTTTGTAATCGTTATTTGGTTTATGCGTTAATAACTTGTCACTTTAAAAACATCTTCTTTGATTGAAATCCATTGATTTCAATTTATTTGATATTTTTTATTTTGCTAAATTTATATGCGAATAAATAAATAAAAAAATATAAAAAAATCCATTTAAATTTTTTTTATTTAGAACTATGTTTATGTTGAACTTATTCCGCGAGGTATTTCTACTGTGTATAATATTTATATACAAAGAGCTGAGTTCATTTATAGAAGAAATAAAATAAAAAAGTAATAAAAGTTTTTTTATTAGAAGTAATAACTTTTCTTTATAATATTTTTCGTTATAGAAAAGTTATTTTACATGAAAATTGATATTGAGAAAAAAAAGGTATATTTATGTATTACCTGCATTGAATTTAAATCAAAAATGGAGTATAAAAGTATGTGCACAAAAGAAAAAAGTGCGCACAATAAAAAAGGTAAAATCATTTAATTTTTTTTCTCTCTCGAATAAGCGAATTAATTAATTTGAAAGGTAAGAAAAAAAATTTAATGTTGTATAAATGAAGAAACAACGAATTAAATTCCGTAACGATTCCTGAATAACAAGTTTCCTTTCTGCGAGTACTTGCTGACTCTATTTTTGGTGGTTGTACACAGTATATTATAAAAGAACATAGGTCCTTTTAGTTTTCATTTGAAAGGCTCCCAACGTACTAAGTTGTTTGTCTACTCATTGAATATTTTCCAAATATTAAATTTACCCAAATATGGTCATTATGAATTATCAAAAATTGACCATTATTACAAAATAAAATATTGAAAATTTCGAAATTGAATTGAAGCAGTGGGAATCTTCAATTTCCAACCATCATATTTAAAATATTATTTTCTTTTTGTAGACCCACTTTGATTATGTCGGATTTCTCGGTCGTTATTTGTCCATTCTAGACATGTTATTTTATTATCAAAAGTAAACTATAAATTTTAATTGCATTCTGTTTTATTTTTTTATATTTATCTTTTTTTTTTATTAAAAAAAAAGTAATATAAAATGAATCAGAGAAATATTAAAACTTTTTTTATTAAACTCATTGAAAAGGATTTTATAAGAATCTCTTGATGGAAAACTTAAAATTAGTTTTTGTACGCGTATAACGAGTGACATCATTTTTATTTTGAATATAACGAAAATTAAATAAATGAAAAAAAAAAAGAAAAGAAAAGAAATAAGTTGAAAATTCATTTAAATTAAATCCAAAACAGTTTTTATTTAATTTAATTTTTTTTTTTTTTTCATTTTTAGTTTTATTTTATTCTAAAGCTTATGTATTTTATATTTAATCCTAAAGTGAGAGAGAGAGGAAAAAATTTATTAGGATTATTCTTGCAACAGTGTCATTGGAAAATATTTTCAAAAAGTTACAATTTTTAATTATGACATTTATTTTTAGTTGAGAAAAAAAATTTTTTTTTTTTAAATTCATTAACTTTATTATCTGGCATGAAAAGGGAGAAAAAAAAATTAATCTGATTGGAAGAAGAAAAAAATTTGTTGAACAGGATTAAAACATCAGAAAAAAAAATATATTTTTAGTAGATTTATTTTATTTAAGTTATTTAGTGTATGAAGTAACAAAAGCTTTTAACAAAATTTTCTCTTCTAACTGGTAAAACGTATATAACTTTTCTATCAATTACTATACTAAAGTCATTATCAAATCATTATCTTGAGCAGAAAAACTGTTATCTAAAGTTAATATTTATTCTGCAAAACTTTTCTCAGTGCCCTTGATGTGAACGTCCTTATAAATAAATTGAAATGAAATTAAAACTGTTAAAAAAGTGAATTACATCTGATTCATAAAACTGGGCAACATTTTTTTTTAAGTATATTGTCACACCCCATTACTACTAAAACACGAATATAACTTTGAAAATAACTTTGTAACAATTTTTAGATCAAAGTTTTTCAATGAAAAATTAATTTCAAAATAAAGTTATTGGCACAAAAGTTATATATATATATTTTATATATCTATATGTATCAATGAAATGAACTTAAAAATATTACAGGTCAAATCGATAAAAAATAAACCAAAATAATTTAGATTTTTTTTTTTTTTTTTTTGCCCTAAAAATAATAATAATTTTTTATTTTTTTTTATTTTTAAATTCAATAATAATAATTGCTGCTTTTAAAAATTTGCAATTTATAATGCTTTTACCAACAAATTGGCAAATATTGACTGTTTTTTTATGTGATACCATTAATATTTTTTTTTTCTTCTTATTTTTTTTTTTTTCTGATGAGAAAAGGAAAATTGTCCTTAATTTCAGAAAGTTTTTTTTTTTTTGATATCCTTAAAGTCATGAAAAAAAAAATTGTGTTTTTTTCGCTTTTCATATAAAAACAAAATTGTGTGAATGAAAAACAGTTTTCTTTTAAGTGAAAGTTATTTTCTTATTTTAATTTGACCGTCCGTCCTGAATTTTTCCTCTTCTCTTTTCGTTTATGTTTTTTTTTTTATTTTTTTCAATGCTTTTTTTTTTTTTTGCTTTAAGTAAACAGAAGAAAAACTGGTTGGAAAATATTTACGTTGCTAAAGAAGAGAAACCAAGCAAAAAAAAAAAAAAAAAAACAAATTCCATAAAATCTTAAATTATTTATTAGCATCAATGAAAATTTATTGGAAATTCAATATATTTTATTTTTTAAGAAAAGTTAAAAGAAAAAAATAAAAAACAAAAAATATAAAACCAATAGAATAAATTTTTTTTCCAAAAAATTGAAACCTGCAGATTGATAAAAATTTATGTGAGTAAATTTTTGTGATAAAAACATTTCAATTTTTTTTTTATTTTCTTGGTAAAAATATTTTGAAAAAAGTTTCTGCCAACAAACTTTTGGGAATAAAGTGAATTAACTGAGAAAACTTTTGAAAATAAGAAAAATTCAGTAAAAATCAGAAATCAAAGTAGATGGCTGCATCATTATAGCAAAAAAAAAAAGTAAAGCCGCAGAATTAATTTTTAGTAGAAAAGTTTTGCTCGAATATTTAATTAAGAAAATTTTTATTGACATAAAATGAATTAATTTGATTTCGAGAAAAAATTTATAAAATATACTTATTTACATTAATAAATATGGGATGTTCAAAAGGATGAATGGTTGATTTGCAAAATTGCAAATTAGAGACAAATTGATTTGAAAATGTCAACACAAGAAAATATCTAAACATTATATGTAGAATCATTGTACATACTTAATTTTACAAAGATTTTATTAACTTTAAAATAGGAAAATAATTTTTTTTGACAGATATTAAGTTGAAATAAAATATGTGAGATGTGGAGAATTCCTTCCCAACACATGGTTCGTTCACTGCACAAATCGATTAACTCCAATTTTTGACAAATCTTAAATTTAAGTGTAACAACTTTAAACGGCAATATTTTTTAATTGAATTTATATTATAAAAGGAATTTTAAAAACCACATTATGTCATCGTATTTCTGCACTTTTATTTTTATGGAGTTAATCAATTTGTGCAATGAAGAGTTCTTATCATACTAAATTTTCCACTAAACTTTATATTATTTATATTTATATCATAATTTAATCTGAAATTTTTTTATGTTTTTCATAACTTGGTAATCAAATACAGAATTTTTAAAAGAATTTTTAAAATTTTTGAATAAATAACACTTAAACTACTTTATGATCCTACATAATATAGTTTTGTTCAGTGAATGCAAATCTAGAATTGTTCTTAAATGAAAATCAATACAAAGAATATTCTAAAACTCAAGTGTAAAGAGTTTTTGGCTTAACCTGCTCACGGCAAATGGAAAACATAATGATTAATGATGAAATAAAAAAAATAATTTTATGTAATGATAATAATACCAATTTATAGTATTTTCCCCAGAGGATAAAATTATAATGTATAGAAAAAAAAAATTAAATAAAAATCTTATTGAATTTTATTTTCTTAAAATCTAGCGAAAACCAATTAGAATTGTCATTTCATATCTTTCACATTTTATTTATTTTTTTTTGGGAAATTTATATTTCAGAAAATTGAAAAAAATAAAAATGTTTTCTTATGAAAACATTATTCATAATATATGGAAATACGATTTCATTTTCATCGTAGGCAAAAAAAAAAAGGAAAGAAAAACCTTTTTTTTTTTTTATAAAATTTAATATTTTTCAGTCTGATGAATTTTCATTTTTTTTTTTCATTTTTGAATTTCACTCTCAGACTGGAAATTATTTTACTGTCAGTTTTTATTTAATATAGCGTTCTGCAAGAAAAAGTAATGATTTTTAATTTGCCTATCAAAAGATATTATTCTATAAATTCAGACAGAAATTGAATTTAAAAAAAGCAATCTTATTAAACTAAGTAAACAAAAAATAACTAAGAAGGTCGAATTCAAATCTAAAATTTATGTCACAGAATAATGGGAATTCTAACGCTCTCTAATTGATTAAAAGACTATATTTCTTATATAAATTCAAGATTTTAAAAAATTGACTTAAATCAGAATTCTTATAAACTAAAATGCCAATAGAATTTTTCAGACGAATTTTCTTTCATATTTTCATTATTTATTTATATATGGTATATATTTTTTATAATTTATATTTTTCAGTTTTCTTTCTATTATAATTTTTTTTTTTTTTTTCATATTATCTACATTATAAATAAAGATAAAACAATATATTATTATTTACCAAGATAGAAAAATATCAGACTTTAAGTTAAAAAAGTATAGTAGAAAGAAAATTGTATAAAAATCTATGTAGTTTTCCCTGAAGCATAATTGTGCCATTACTCAATATCAAATATAAAGGCAAAAAAGAATATAAACTAAAATAGTTTATGTAGTTCATTCAGTTTCATTATGATTGAGAGCATATTCGTTATTGTATTAAGAAAAATGATGTTAATTTCAATGATTTTTTATTACAACATCCATATTTAAGATTGTTTTTTTTTTCAGAACTTTTGTAACAATGCTATTCTTCTTTATGATTGTCAAAGATTTGTCTCCTATTTTTAATTAATTGTCGAGAATTCATAATGTTAATCAAATATAGAAAAAATATATAAGTTTAAGAATTCATCATAAACTAATGGCAAAATTCTTTCGTACTTTAAAATCGTAATTGAAGTTGATATAATATATGTTAGACTTAATGGCTGTCGCGAAGCCGTTGATTCTCATTCTCTGCAATTTTTGTAATATACAGAAAGATATGAAAGATACTATATCTTATGTTCAAAGAAAAGTTCTATACATATTTTTATAAAATTTAATTTTTTTTGCATCGCCTTAAGCTAACTTGTATATTTGCAACATTTTCGCTCACATCTTTTGATTATATAATAATTTAATAAAATTTTGTTAGTGTTAAAGATTTCGGGTTAAAGTGACACAAGTTCTTGAAGTCATAAAAATAAATTAAAATAAAAAAGATTTTTATTTATATTTATTATGTCCAATGCAAAAAAAAAAAATAAAAAATTATTCAACAAATTATTTAATTTTTGTTTTTAGGTCAAAATAAGCACCTTTATTGTCTTCGGTTATGCAACAGTGAGTTTATTATAATGAAGTGTAAAGTGTCAAGTGCCAATTAAAATATTTGATAACTTTTTCAACCTTCTTTCGTATACTGTTCATAGTGTTTTTCACAATTTTTATTTTGTAAACAGTTTTAATTTCAGATTTATTTCGTTATGTTATTATGATGACATTAAACAGCCAATAAAACAATCCATTATTTAAATTATTTCAAATATTTACTGATAAACAATTTTTTTTTGTATTGAAATCAGATATCTTGTTAAAATGATATAAAAAAATTTCGATTATAAAAATTGAATTTTTTTTTTTGCAATATGGTTTTAAAAGAACTTTACATTCAATATTGATATTAAAAAAAAAAAGAAAAAAAAAAGAAATTTATATTTATTTTTATATATTATCAAAAGTTTCTATTCTATTCTAGAACGTATTTAAATAGTTTTACAAGTATTGTATATTTATATATTCATATTATACATTTTTTTTTTCCAGATAATGATCAAAAGGAATAAGAACAAAATAGAAATTGTTTAAATTTCACTATTGATTGTTGGTATAGAATAATTTGTTTTATACACACAGTTATCCTGACAGAAATTTGCAATATTTTTTATTAAAAAAAAAATTTAGTGAAAAAGTTTTCAGGAAAAGTTTTTCATCCAATTTTCATTTCCTAGAATTTTTTTTTTTTTTTTTTTTGTTTTCATGAAAAACTTTTATATTCATTGCTTACTTTTTTTCTGGTTAAATGCGATTTGGATATGATGGTTTCATTCCAAAATTTTTGCATTAAATTTGGTTTTAAGGTACGTATTAAAAGGGTGAAATCTTTTAAGAATGAAAAAAAAAAGTTTTGAATAATTTGTTTTTTCTCAGTCATTTAAAAAAAAATAAATAAATTTCTGTATAATGAAAAATTTTTCAGCACAGTATAACAATGTTCAGTCAGTCGATGTTAAATGTGCGAAGTTTTAGATATTTGTTGTAATGTTGTTTAAACCTGTCATTCTTTTCTTTATCGATTATTATTCATTTCTGACTCGAATAAACAGTTTTTGAATAAAAATGATTTATAATGATTTGGAGAGGTGAGCTACGGTACCAATTTTGATGAGTACTAATGAGTATAATTTGATTCTGGTGTTCTATGTTTGCCTGTACATTACCTATACAACATTTTCTTTCCATTTTCTTCGTAGTTCAACGAATTTTCTAAAATTTAGGAATTTTAATTTTTGCGGGAAATTGTGGTCATTTAAATATATATATATTTTTAATTATAATTTATTTATTTATGTTTTTCCAAATTTTTACCTTTGATAAGAATGATAAAGAAAAATCAAAACAAAAAAGCTGCAGCCAAGGAAATTTCTATTTTTTTTTTTAATGGTCAAAAAGGACTTTTTCAGTCTCTCAAATCAACAAAGAAAGCAAAAACAATTAGTCAAAATATTTTTAAAATATTTATTGGGTTGAATTTGGTACAAAATTATCTATTAAAAATTTTTCTTAAAAAAAATGAAAAACAAAAATAGATTATAATCATTATTAAAAAAAAAGGAAGAAAATTTCGAAATTTTAAAAACAAAAACAGATTAAAAGAAGATATTGATTATTTTAGGGCAAAAAAAAAAAAAAATTTCTCAAAATATTACATAATATTATTAAAAAGAAAATTTTCGGGTGATAAAATTTTACAAAATAAAATTAAAGACTTTTTAAGTAATTAGTTTTATTTAATTTTTTTTTTAATAATTTTTTTTCATTCATTATTATTATTTTTTTTTTTTTTTAAATAAAAACAGATTGGGTTCTGATTAATGTTTATGATTAATGTTTTGTATTTTCAAGTTCTAAATAATATCTTTATATTTTTTTTCTTGTCTTTTGTTGATATTTAAGAGTCTGTCATTTTTTTTTTAAAGTATTAGATGACAAACATAAATATTTTGTAAATAATTATTATTTTTGTGAAAGGGAGTCAACAAAAACAAAAAAATTAAAAAGGATTATAAAGTTTATGTTTTTTTTTTGTTTATATTGAAGAAATATTGGAAACCAATTTCTATTATGTTATCAATTTTATTTTAATTAATTGCTTGTCTGATAACAATAAAGTTTATTGAACTGAATAATGAATTTCTTATATATTTAAAGACTGAGCTGATTGATTTTTGAAAATTTTGAAAAAGTACATCTAAAATGAATTTTTGTTATAGAACCTTTCACTGTATCTCAGCGAGAAAATGTGAAATTTTAGATTTTTATATAAAACAAATATACTTTGAATTTTCCTTAAAAATAATAAATATAAAAAAGTAGTTACCTAGCATTGTGTGGTATTCATATAGGAGATATGTGGTAAATTTAAAGAACTTTTAAATGTTAGTAATAAAGCAATGTCAACCTATTTTAATTTAAAAAACAATAGAAAAACTAAATAAAATATACTATAACTTAATTAAGATTTTGTTAAAAATTAGTTTGACGTTTTACTCTTATCATGTGTATGTTGTATACCTATGTTTATATGTATTCATATATTTTTTTTTTTTTCGAGTCTAGAAATTATTTGAAATTTACCTTTTTTGGGTTACAAAAAAAGATATTTCATTTTTATTACAGCATCAGCACAAGACATTTTCGTTATCTTGTTGTGGGAAGAAAAAAACATACTCAAGAAATTCTTTATGTGTTCATTCGTTTTTCTTTTCTATTTTTTAAGTTTTCAAAAAGATATAAAAATTTATACGAAAAAATAATCTCACATAAAATAAAACTATATATTGCATAACATAAACATATACACATATACAATGTATTCTCACCATTTTAAACTGTTTATTTATTTTAATTTTGTTGTTGCTGCTAAAATGTAAAATGGTACAAAAAAAAAAAATAGTTATTCACCAGGTCCTTAGAATCTTTAAAGACATTTATTTTTCATTTTTGAAAAAAAAAATTTTCATCTTACCTGAAAGGAAAAAAAAAAAGGGAGGGAGGGGAAAATATAATTTAAAAAGTTGCCATATTTTATGAAAATTGCCTGCGGAAACTATTAAATTTGATGAAGGTTCTCTAGATTTTTTATTTTTATTTTTCAATTTCCTTCACCATTATTTTGGAAGGTATTGTGTGAATAAATAATAAAAAAAAAAAATAAAATGAAATCTAGAATTCTACTTATATTTTTACTAACTTGTGAATTTATATTAATTTCAATAATTATTTACTATCATACAAATTGCACTATCCCGTTGAAGTACATAAAACATAGAAACAGTAAGCTAACATTTATATAACTTCCTATATATAACTTCCTTCTAATAATTTTCCTCCTTTTTTTAAATAATCTTCTTATTTTTTTTTTGTTGTTAACTTTGCTGAATTTTTTTTTTTGTCGAGCATTATGATACCCAGCTCATGCTAGAATTTATGCAAACTATTCAATTTTCAATTAGTTATATGATAAATACGTCAGCAATATATCAAAGCAATGTTATAAAGAAGTTTATGCAAACAAATTTTGAATAAAATAACATAAACGAAGATAGAAATTTAAGTTAAAAACATAATAATGATATCAGGGAAAAATCTACGAACCTAACAATGTAAATTATCCAAGATAGTTATTTTTTTTAATTTTCATAAAATCATTTTTTTGTCTTTTTTATTTCTCTTTAAGAGGATCAAATTTTATTTTTATTTATCCTTATTAAAGTTTGGTGGCTATAAAGTTAGGTATATATACAAGATTATGCGAAAATAAATAAATGAAAATAATTACAATGTACTGTATATACAATAATGTACATAACGATATTCTGTTTTTCATTATTTTCAAAATACTATTTTCTCTAACGCGTTAATTTTAATAATATTATTTTCAGTATTAGAAGTTTCACTATTGGTCCTATATACATATATGTTATTATAATAAGAGACGTAAAGATTTATTACTCAATCTACTTGTAAGTATGTAAGTGAGGTGTAGAAACGTAATCATTATATAATATACCTAAGTGTAATTTTGATTTGATTTGTTTGTTCTGTTTGAATGAATTACAAGAACATCAAGTAGAATTTTAAGTTTATTTGTAAATTTATATACATTTTAACAAGTGTTTTTAGAAATTTTCAATATCGAGTGTGAAGTTTATAAGTCGTATGTATATCAAAAAGTTCTGTACTTGTATATTTTGCTTTATGATTAAATACCATCAAATCTCTTAATTTATTTAAAAAAAAAAAAAAACTTTAAAGCCCATTATCCTTGCATCTGAAGGCAACATTCAAAAATTTATATGAATACATATGTTTTTTTATATTATTTTTTGAGTCGTTGATAGTAGGGCTCAAGTGTGACTATAAAAAAATATACATAAATACGCTTTATAGATGCTAGGATTTTGTTTTTGCATCTGTTTTTGAGCATTAAAAAGATTAAATTGTTGCATTGGTTCAAACAACAATTTCAGGTTAACTTTTTGTATAAAATAACCAGTTTTTAAAAAAATGATAATTTTAAACTGCGATATTTCGTTTTAGAGTATGTTGATTAAATTGTAATAAAAATAAATTTCAACATATATTTAATGGATCTGTTCTTACTCAGTTGGAAGTTCCAAAGAAAAAAATAAATAAAAATAATAAAACGAGAGTACTGAAGTTTAATTTATCATTTTCTTCTATACATGTATTTTATTTAGAAAACTTTCGGGAATATAATAACTAAAAAGGACATAATTTCAAAAAACCATTATTTATTTTTGTTTTCTTGTTTTTTTTTTTTTTTTTGTAGTTTAGTGATTTCATAAAATTTTTGTATTTAAAGATTTCTTGGAAAAAATTATTTTTTTGTAGAAAGTGAATAAGTAAAGGAAAACAACAATATAATGATAATAATTTATAATTCAGAAAGTAAATAAACTTTTGCTCTTTATGGATAACTTTTCCAGAAATTTTATTTTTTTTTTCCGTTTTATATTTTTAGTACCTACGTATACTTAATTTTTTGTACATAAATATTTTTGAAAAATTCATAGGCCATCAAATATTATACGGGCGCATAAGAATAGTTATCTCTATTTTATGTAGGCAAAGTGTATAATTTTTGCAAGATAATTATCTGTATTAATTCCAGATTAAAAAGTACTATATATAAGAGAGCAAAAAAAAAAACTTTAATTAACCTTTTTATTAAACAATTGCTATCGCAACTTTCACTCTCATCTGTCAAGATCATTTTAGAACAGAATAGATTTCAGATATCTTAACATTTGTTCCACAATATCAATTTCAACTTTTTGTCTTGTTAAGATCATTTTAATGGTTTTTCTCATATTCTCAACTGTTGTTAGAAGAGCACAATGTAGACTTCAATTTTCATTTTCAAAATACCCTTAATTAATTTAAAATCTATATTGAGAATTTTATAACTTAAGTAATATTAAAAGCTATTTAGAACGCTCATTTTCTTAACCCAAAACTATTGGATTACTATATTTCGATGAAAAAAAGTGAAAAAAAAAAATTCTCTACACTAATGTCCTTTAAGCTCCAGTTAATGTTTTTGGCAAAATGTAAATCCTTGCCACATACTGTATAAAAAACGAAAAAAAAATTCGAATTCTTTTTTTTTTTATTAAAATTTTCTGAAATTCATATGCATATTCCAGTTCAGAAAAATATCCTAAAGCACTTAAAGATTTATGTTGTTTAATGTTGAACGAAAAGACCCAAAAATAACAGAGAAAAAAAAATGTTTTCTTTCAAACAAAAAAGACAAAACGAAAATAAAAAAAAAAAATTAAAATATTTTTTGATCAATAAATAATTCTTTAAAAAGGAATTTTTGGAATCTTCTTTTTTTCTTTATTTTAAACTTTTTGGCTTCTAAGTTGTATTTTGGTTTGAACAAAACATTTTGACCACATTAAGTCGGAAATTTAATGTTTTTTTTTGTTTTTTTTTTTTTTAGAAACCATTAAAAACTTGTCCTTTTTTTAAACTTTCAACTATATAAAAGAAATAAATAACAAACACGCACAGATGCAGTTTAAATGATTTTGTTTTTAGATATGTGTAGAATTATAGATATATGTACTTCCATATGTGATTTTTTTTTTATTCAATTTATATAATTTAAAAAGTTTTTTTTATTTTTTTATTTTAAATTTTGGAAATATTTTTTATTTTGATTTATTAAAAAAAAAATGTTAACTATAAAAATGTCGACAAAACTTTTTAGTTCAATTTAATTTATTTATTTTTTATTAAAAAATTAACAAGAAATAGGTAATTAATATTGAAATTGGTAGGAGATAAATCTTTCACAATAACTTTTTCGATATTTCAAATATACATAATTATCTTGCATTAATATTAATACACATTATTCTGACCTCAAAGATCGAAATAACCAAATTATTTTTAAATCAAAAACATAATAATTCTAAGTTTTGTTTTTTCCTAAAAAACATAATATCAAGATAAATTTTTAACAGCTTTATTTTTTGAAAGAAAACTATGACCTAAAAATGAGCAAAGCGCATAATTTTGGCACCCAAACAATATATATTATTATGATAGAAAATTGGAAATAAAGAACTTTATGAATATTATAATTATTATTTCGGTCAAAAAACTAATAGATTTACATAAGTTGTATATTTTTATAATATGCAATGTATAATAAAGTTTATGTATTAAATTGAATATTCAAACCCAGAAAGCATATAAATTTAAAACTTGACTTTTCTTGGCAGAATCTTATAAATTTTTTATTTTTATTTTTATTGCCAAAATATTATATTATACATATTATTATGTTTGTTATTATACAGACAGTGCATACTTAATTCTTTAAATGAATGAATTTTAAAAATGAATGAATTTATTTTTCAAGCTATCAAGTATCACTATTGAATTTTGATATTAATTCAGATTTTCAATTTTATTTGCAATACATTTCTATATATTATAGTTATGTATTTTATACCATTATTATATGTTTAAACTTACTTAAATATAGACATAATGATAAAAAAAACAAAATAAATTTATTGATAGCTGAACTTAAAGGAAGTAGGTGCATTAAAGATATATTCTTGAAATAAGGTTATATTTACACATTGTGAATGTAATTCTTTATTGGAAAGATTAACTCTATAACTGCAATGTGAATCTTAAAGATATATACATAATTATATTTTGAAGATTGAAAACGATTAAGTTTTTAGATTCAAAAAACCAAAAATTGGTACGAGAAAAATAATGTCTTTAATATGGAAAACTGTAGGTATTATTTTATTATGATGTTAAAGTTTTTGAACGAATAGCTTATAGCTATTTTTCTCAATTTCTTGCATTATTATTATTATTCAGGAATATCTTTTACTCTTATTTGCATTTCTTAAAAATGTCAATCTTATTATTTCTGAACATGTGCATAAAAAATCCAGTTTTTTTTTTAAATAATTTCAATGACAACAAAAAAACATCTGTTATTTTTTATGTGGTAAAAATGCAAGTTCTGCAAAAAAACATTTTTTTTTATTTTCCGAAAAAAAATAAAAATGTCTTCCCTTTTACTTTCCTTCCTACTATTTTTCCCCATCCATAATAAACTTTAGTTTTATTTTCTATACCACATCCTTTTTTTGTTTAATGTTTAAGATGGGTACAATAAGAATAAATAAGTAATTCATAGCTATAAATTTTACAATTTAGCCATAAAAGTAATTAAAATAAACTTGTGCTATTTTTACCTCAAACTATGTACTTAAACAAAAAAAAAACTACAGATTTAAAAAGTTCTATATTTAACCTGAATATAATTTACGAACATAGTTATTAGTATTTTGTATATAGGTATATAAAAAACATTGTACATACAATTCCCATGGATATTTTGAAAAAATATTTATACATATACAGATATATATATATATATATATAATTATTATTATTATGGTTTTAGAAGAATCTATTCAACACCAAATATGTTAAAGTGTCACAATTATGTAAAATTTATGCTTAAGCGTAAATAATTATGTAAAGCAGCAACCTATTTCTCATAAATTTTTCATTTTGAACATTTTTTTTCTTGGTTTTTTTATTTTTTTTTAAGGAAAAGAAGCAAAACAAAATATTTAGAGTAGAATTAAAGAGCTTATGCATATAATGTTTAAAAAAATATTTATATCAATGTTTTTAATATATGTATTCCCCGATACCCTGAATCAACATTTCATGTTTTTGAAAATATTATAACTACATATAATATAAAAATCGTTTTTAAAATCGTAAATCACTTGCGTTTCGCAAATTGGACTTATTTTCAGTGTGAATATTATTATTTTTTCTATGGAACATAAATTAAAATTCTAAAAGAAGAATTATAGGGACCAAGTAAATAGAGCTAAGTTGTCGAATTAGTTGAATTAGTGTTAAACTTTAACTACAAATTTTTTTACTTATGAAATTAATCTTACCAAACTTTTGGAACTTACACATTGGTAAACAGTAAAAGAAAAAAACAAAAATTAGTGTCACTATGTAATATGAAAATTGTTTTATTTTTCCTAGAATTTTTATTTACTATCACAATAAATAATTTATCAACTTGAATTTATATTTTCGTAATCTTATTTTATTTATTTATAATTTTATTTTTCTACATAAACTGTTATTCTGTAACCAAAATGATATTAGTTACGATCAAATATAAAAGAGACAGATTTCTTTCGTATATTCCTAAATTTAAGTCACTTCAAAAACATAATATAATGTTTACGTGAAACCATTATTTATATGTTTCTGTGCTATGTTATGTATATTTTGGTTTTTTTTTTCTTTTTTATAATGTGCCTACTTACTTTTTGTTTTTCCTTTTTTTTTTTTTTTCCAGTATGAATATAAATTTGCCCTAAAAAATCATTTAGAATGACATACGAAGCACAGTCATTAGACATTTCCTCCTTACCTTCATTTCTTTTTTAATATTATTCTTTTCTATTTTTGGACTTATTTATCGCAACGAATATTTAATAAGGTGAAAAATTACAGTCTCTTTAAAACAAAATACCTATTATGAATAGGGAATAATAAAAAAAAAATGGTTTTTCTTATTGTGAAAAATTTTTTTACGGAAAATTTACATTTGAATTAAATAAGGCGAAAAATTTTTTCATCCAAATTCAATTAAAAATTGATTAAAAAATTGTTTAAAATTTAAAATTTATTATCTGAATACACAATAAAAAAAAAATTTATCTTGAGTAAGGTTAATAGGTAATACAGGAAAATGAGTTCGATTTCCATCTAGATTAGATTAGAAATTATTATATTAGAAATTTATATCGCCAGAAAAGTAAAAGCAAGTGCATTACGGATCTTTATTTCATATTATTCGCCAAGGATATACTTCAAATATTTGTACCCTGAATAGGTTCTACATAGTTCAGAAATTTTGAACTTCATAATAAACTTTAGATGTACCAACAATTGATTTAATTATTACTTTATTTTTACTTTATATTTGATATTAATTATTAATTTGTTTAGTAAGAGATTTATAGAATATTGCTTCGATTTTTTAAAAATTTTAAAATTTAAACAGGATTTAGAATATTTTAATTAAATTTTCTAAAAATTGTGGATTTTTGTGTTTCAATTTGATTAAATGCGCAATTATAGTTTCGATATTCGAGCAGATAGTGTATTATTATCTAGAGCATTTTCAGTGTTACATTATTACACTATTAACTATCGTATTAAATTTTTTGAGATTTATATATAACTTTTGTATTTTCTTTTTTTAAAAACATAATGCTGCTCCAGTTTTAAGACGAAAACTTGTTTCCAACTGGAGAGATTCATTTGTTTCAGTCTCGATTCGAAAAAAATAAGATTAAATATTATAAGAATAATACAGAATTTAAAATTATAAATAGGTATGTATGTATTATGTATATGTAAGATAATCTACTTCAAGAAACAAATTTAATTCAAAAACAAAGTCAAATTATTATTTAATTTCCTTAAAGTTGAAATAAGTAACAACAAACAAAATACTTGAAAAAGTTTTTTTAAGTTGAAAATCTATTTTTCCACTTAAAGTATAATATTTATAATACAACAAGTCCAATCAATTAAAATTACAGAGCTGTTCATAAAATTATGTGTTCATGATAAATAAATCCAAAGCTTTTAAAAGTTAAAATTGTTTTAAGGAGTTTCGGAACATTTTCATAGGGCTCAACATATTCCTGTTCCGAAATTTGCACAAACAATTAGTATAAAATGTAAAATAATGGGCGGAAATTAATATGTATAAAAGCATTCTTAAGATATCCCATTTTGTAGCCGATTAAGCTATCTGGATAACGTTTTGCCAACTACCAAATATAAGAATGCCTCAAAATTGCCCAAATATCTATACATCTATCTTTATTTCGAGATAATCCTATCAAAAAAAATTTCTGACAATAATATAATTATACAAAAAAAATCTAGGTTTTCAAATAATTCAGTTTAATTTTCTAATTCTATTTAACAGAATGGAATTAATAGTAAGACAATTTCATATTAAAAAGGACACCTTAATATTTGAACCTACCTTGGTTTCTTCATATACTAGAATTTTCTTAACTATACAGATTATAAATATATATGTATGTGCGTGTTTTAGATACAAATATGACACATTTAAGTGTTAATAAAAGAATTTATCTAAGATTTTTAAGAAAAACATAACATCAAATAAAAAAAATTTATTATATTTCCTTCTTAAAATTTTTTAGTGCGTAAATTTTCACATCTTTTTTCTTTTGTTTTTTTTTTTTTTTAACTTATTTTTAAAATTTATATTATTTATATATACTCGGCTGCTTTAATTTACAAAAGTATTTATTTGAAAATCTTGATAAGTGAAAGAAAAAACAAAAAAAGCTTAAATTTTAAAAAGAAACTTATATATATACCTACTTTTCCTCTATTGAATTGAATTATTATTTACTTTGAAAGTGATAATATACTTGTAGTTTTTAAGAATGAAAATTCCGAGAACAGCACGTTCATAAAAAGTTTTTTTTTTTTTTTCAAATCCCTCTGTTAGGTATAGGATTGTACACACATATGAATTTTTGTTGAAGGGAAAAAAAACAAATTTTTTTTTTAGGCTTAAGATTTTTCTTTATTTTCAGATAAAATGAAAACACGAAAATATAAACAAAAAAAAAAAAAAACCAATATTTTTATTTATTTGGAAACTTTTAAAACAAAATTTAATTCCACTATAAATGAAAGGAATTTTTTTTTATTTTCTTTAGCAAAAAAAAAAAAAAAATGGAAAAAACCAATTTTTACCCAAACTTAAGTTTGAAAATGAAAAAGTAGAGTAAAAGAGGCCAACAAAGTACAGATATATATATGTTATGTATATTGAAAGAAAAACATAATAAAAAGAAACATATTATGATTAAAAAAAAAAACTTGTTTATTTTGATATACATGAATGTACATAAAGTTCTAATCATCAATCAAAACATTTTAAAGTTAGGTTGAAAATTTTTGAAGGCTTTAAAATTTAAAAAAAATTTCTAGAATAAAAGGCTGATATAGTTAAAATATTCAATAAAAGTATTCAATAAAAAGATTTGTAGACAAGTTCAAGGATTGTTCCTATACTACTATAGAAAAGTACATCGCCTGGGGGTTGACCGTAAATTTTTCCAACAATTTATGTCATATTATTACACTCTTTTTTCTATTAAAATATAAAATCGAAAAAAATCAAAAATAAACTTCATACTTAAAACACAAAATATATTTATGTAAATACTAACGAAAGAAAACTATATTTAATATCCTTTCATAATTTTATTTGAAATTTCCATATGAATAATATGTTTGGGAATTTGTTTTTATTTTTAATATAAAATATTCAGTTTTTCTAAATTCTAAACATAAATATTATAATATTTACTGACTGCAAGTCATGCACGAAGATAGATTTAACCTGGTGAAATATCGCGTAATTGTGTATTTTTATTTTTTTTCTTGAGTTTATTATTTTTCTGTCTTTCTTTATATAAAAAATATATTTATTTTATTTTATTTTATTTTTTTTTATGAATTTTTAAAATTCAAGAAGGTTTCAACCATATAAAACGTGATATTCATTAATTTTATTTTGTTTAAATAAAAATATATATATATATTTTTTTATTTTATTTTTCACATATTATGTATATATGCTCCATTCTGTACATATATGTAAGTTAGAAATGGAAAATTAAATATTATAAGAATTTCACTGAAAAAAAAAAATAAAAAAAATAGCGAACAAACATATTAGTTGAATTTCAATTTATTGATTTGGTTGCAAGATATTAGAATTTAACTAAAACGATGAAACAGGGTTATTTGCCTACATTTGTGTTAAAAAAAAGAAAAGTGTTTTAAAGTGTCTAATGATACTGTCTATTATAATTATAACCAAAGATAAATTTCAAACTTATAATATTAAAAATTTATTAATTTAATTTTTAAATATCTCCAAGACACTACTCATGGTTAAATAAAATAATCATTTCTACAATATGTAACTATATATGAATTTTAATAAACCAATTCTTGAATTTAAGTATTTTTCGACTATCTAAACTAGAATTTTTATCAGATGGGATATTTTTTTTGAATATTATATTTTATTATTTCTATAAATATATACTATATTTAAACCTTTTTCAAATATTGAAAATAAATAAAAATAAAATAAGAAATCTAATTCATCTATGAAAATACAAAAAGAAAAATAAATATCCAGATACCTACCTATATTTTATAAGTTGAGAGTTATCTTGAGTTATTAGTAAGAAAAAAAACACTTATCTTTCGGTATATATATACAACACCTATATAAATATAAAAGTTAAAATAATATCAATAGTCTTGATCTGAAAAATCAATGATACCTTAAGAAAAACAAAACAAAACAAAAAAAAAATTTTTCAAAATAAGACTGATGGTTATTTTTCTTTCATAATGGTTTTACGTGATAATTTCAGAATATTGTATTAACCCTATATACACCATATTTATTAGAAATTTTTCATTGAATTTTTTTTCTTAATTTTTTTTTCAAATAAATGAAAATACCAATCATTTCTGCAAAAAAAAAATTTACTTTTTAAAAAAAGCAATCAGCTTTAAGTAATTTATATCGTATCGCATGTAATTTCTTTAGTTCTATCGGAGATTGAAAATATTTGCTAAAACTGCACCGTATCAAATAGTTTGTTTACTATTTTCTTTGTTTTTCAAGGTATACTTATCCCTAAAAAAAAAATAAAGAAAATTTTTGTAAATATTGACATTATTCCAATTTTTTTTATTATTATTTATTAACTTATTTTTTTTAAAAAATATTCCTTTTCTTAATAAAAAAAAAAATGAAAATGTTCACTTATTATTTTTATGGAAAATTTATATACTTTTACCCAATATTGAAAACATTTTTTTTATTTATATATGATTTAAAATAAAAATTTATTTTTTGTTCTTTAATACAAGAATATAAAAATAAATCTACCTAAATCCGATAAAAAAAATATATATACATTTTTTTTCTATTGACTTTTATCTTAAAAGTACATTAAAATAATAAAAAACATAACAAAACAATGAAAAAAAAAAAAAATTGAATAAACTTTTGCATAAAAACAAAAAGTTTAACCGCGATAAATATGAGAAAATCGTGAAAATTATGGGTTTTCTGAAATTCTGAAATGTTCTTCTGTGTGTTATAAACAAAAAAATATTTTAATCCAAAATAATGATGAATCAGTTTATATAAATAAGATTTATTTTTTGTGACTTAACTTCGATAAAATAAGATTGGTTGCTTCTTTAGTGAACTCAGTGTATATGGAACGATATAAAAATAATGTACGAAGGTTGGATGACAAGTTTCTGGGAATTTATTAATATTGTTTTGTTTTCATATTTATTTGTCTTTAGTTGGATAGAAAATATTTTTGAATAAAAAAAATCAAATTTGGCGCCAAAAATCTGTTTTTCTTCCTGCAAACAAAATAATGACAGTAAAATGTAGAAAATATATTGAAATTTTTCAGAAAATTCAAATGAAAATGGAGAATTGAACAATATTTAATTCAAGTAGTTATAGTGTAAGGTTCAAGATTAGCCTTAAGTAGAGTCAAAAATATACACATTATATATTATTCCACTTAGAAGTTAAAAAAAAAATTAAATATTTTTTATTTCATAATAATATACAATATTTGAATAAATAAATGTATGAAATAAAAACTGTCATAAAATTCACATTTTTAGAATTATAATAAAATATTCCCTGAAGTTTATTATTATTATTATTCTATTTTTTTTTTTGGACCTAAATATAAAAAATACAATAAAAAAAAAATTTATCCAAATAATAATAATAATAATAATAATTTTTTTTATTCTAAAGTTTTCGGTTTTCCCAACCATAGCAGCTATTTTATGAGAAAATATATAGAGTGTAAGTGACACAGCCAAGTGTATATAGCAAAAGTTGACAAGTAATTCTCTTTCCACATGCATAAAAAATTGAATCTTAAAGTGTGCTTTTATTTTCACATGAAATGCAAATAATAATACGTATATAAATTTAATTTTTATTTTTTTTTTTTTGAGGAAAAAACATAACTTTATTTTCTTCTTTTTTATTTTTTATTTTTTTTATGAAACAAAATCCAAAATTTTCCTTTATTCTTTTTTTCTTTCTTCTTTTTTTTTGTGTATACATTTAAAAAGCAAATCATTTTTCATATTTTATTCAAATGTGTTATAATTCATCATAGAAAATAAAATGCTGCAGCAGTACCATTTAGAAAAGATTTTTATTCCTTATTTTTTTTGTGGGAAATTTTTTCCCTATAGTTTTTTTTTTTTTATTTTTTACTTATACGGAAGCTCTTTGAAAATATTTTCCGAATTAATTTTTTTTTTTTATTTTCGCCTAACTTATACAAAACGTAATATTAAATTTCATATAAACAAGTTTATATACATACATGTTGTATAAAATATTATATGATTTTTTATCACATTAGCTGTATATATGCTTAAAAATGTCATAAAGAAAAAATTGTAAGGATAAAATTTTATGTTTTAGAAAAACTTTAAAATGCTATTCAGAAGTTAAATTTTGATGGTTTATTTCAAATGAGTAGAAAAATTAAAAGGTACTTTACTAATGTTTTTAATGAAGTGCGACCCATAGATTTTAATGTGAAAGTTTTGTTAGAAGTTATGAAGAAGTGAATTTTTTTTTATTTTGAAAATGGCATGCAATTTAAGGAATACATTACGTACGTATATGAAGAATATGTGTTATATAAAGGATTAACAGCTTTCAAAACAAATGTAGATTTCAAAATAGTATATATAAACAGATATAAATAAATAGACTAAATTCCTTAAACTGAAAAAAAGGTTTATAACAATCTTTTGTATACTTTAATTGTTAAATTTGCCCCAAATTTTAAATTTTCTTTAAATTTTCTTTAAATATTTTTTAAATATTTCATACAAGATGTGACAATAGTATAAAAGACCTTCCGTACGACGCGACGTCGACATTTTACTGGACAATTTAATCTTTATAAAATTATACCTTATTATATAATTTTTATTTACTTCTCAGGAAAAATTTCCATATTGTGGTGTTCTATTTAGTAAAAAAAATTTTCATTCTTTTGTTTTAATTTTTTTTTTAAATACAATTTAAATAAAAAACTCATTTTTCTTCTTTTAATTTAACCAAGGCCAAATATGATTTAATTTTTGTACGTAATAATATATAGAATTATTCATGTGCTCTGATCCTTTATCATTATATGTAATAATGTAATATGAAAAATAATGTTCTTAATGGACATTTGAGGTTATCTTAATGTACCAGAGCACTGTTACAGCTTGGCTAAATGAAATATTTAATCGCATTTATCAAATAAAAAAAAAAAAAAAAACACGAAAAATAATTTTTTTTTTTTTATAATTTTTCATTTCTTTCTTTTTACATTTTTATAAAGAAAATATCATAAAAAAAGGACATTATCCTGTGTAATAGCTTAGAAAATTTACATTTAAAAAATGAAAAAGAAAACAAAAAAAGTATATAAATTTTATGAAAATTATAATAAATTTATTTCTATTGTTAATATGAGAAAATATATTTACATTATTTTTTTTTTTGGAAAATTTTGGTTTTTGTTTTTCTTTAATTTAGTTCTTAACAGGAATATATTTATAATGGCTTGTTATATACATATTTAAATATTTTTTTTATTATTTTGGTATATACTAGAGATATTTAAAATAGAGATATAAATATCTTGTTGGTTTGATAAAAACAAATTTTTTTTTTGTTTGTTAAATGTGCATTCTAAAAATGTATTTTTAAATGTCAAATTCAGAAATTTTTATTTCTATTGTTCAACTTTTATAAAATAA
Source organism: Hybos culiciformis (assembly GCA_964007475.1). Taxonomy (NCBI): domain Eukaryota; kingdom Metazoa; phylum Arthropoda; class Insecta; order Diptera; family Hybotidae; genus Hybos; species Hybos culiciformis. The sequence goes on along the minus strand of OZ023273.1, from coordinate 137,548,920 downwards.
GATTATATTTTAATAGGGAAAATCTATCCGATATTACATTTCGTGGGCACATTAAATTGTGCCGTTTAGTACATCTTAAAAGTCAGAAATTTTATGTAATTCTTGTTAACATATGATGTTACGAAGTTTTCCAATTTAAATCAAGCATAGACGCAAATTATTATTGAAGTATATTAATTTCACGTTTTTTACATATTATAATCAACATAATGAGAGACAATAAAAATTTAGTACCTTTACAATTACATCAAATATTTTGAATCATTAAATTTTCTTTACATTAGAAACATTATATTAATAAGAGCCATTTTTTGATAAAATGTAGAGTAGTTTTTAATTTAGATACAGAAAAATCGAATATTTTTAAGCACAAAATTTGGAAAATGACTTACATTTGCATTAAAAAAAAAAAATAGTTCAATGCTACAGAAAAAAAAAAGGAAAGACGTAAAACAATTTCAAATTTAATCATCGATATATGTATAGTATAGGCATATTTACAGAATAGTATATATAACTAAATATTTTATTCTAAATAAATGATGCGTGTTTCAGTTTCACTCATCACACCAGGAATAGATATTTTTGACGTTTTTAATGTATGTATCAAGTTTATTTTACCTGAAATTTTGTCATGAACATGAAAAAGTTTTTTTTGTATATCATGTAGAAATGTAGAATATGTTTTTTTATTTTGGTAATTTTTTTTTTTTTAGTATAAAATTTTTATCAATAAATCAATAAATTTTATATGAAAAAGAAAGGAATAATAAAAAAAAAAAAAATATTTTATATAGAAAAATATTTTTGGCAAACAATAAAATAAAATTTCAAAAAAAAAAATCATATCCACGGGTGTTGGGATCAATATTGGAAATATATGTGTTATGAAAATTAGTTTTGTTCAAACTCCAAATATATTTATAAAATATTTTGTTTAAATTATGGGAACTCTTTAAAAGCATTGAATTGGTTCAAGAGTTTAGAAAATGAATAAATTTATTGAGTTTATTTTTTTTATTTAGATAAGAAATGTGAATTTCAAAATGCAATAATCTTATATAAGTTTCAATGAGTTCTATTTACTCTTGAATGAGTAATTTTATACAAATATGAGTTAGTATTATTATTTCTCAGAAGTTTTGCAATATATGTACGATAAAATGCTATTACAAAAAACCAAATTTAAATAAAATGATCTGGACACATCCATTATTTTTATATTTTGTACTAAAAGCATGATTGTCAATATATATAGAACATATCAACTATTGAGACTATTTTTATTTATTTATGCAAAATCAAAAATGTTATTTAAATTACATTAACATTAAAAGACAAACAGCTTGCAGAACATGGTTCCTTTAAAAAAAAAATAAAAAACTTAATTTTTTTTTTTTTTAGAAAAAATTTGTATAATTTATTCGCTTGGATGCATATTTCATTTTTTGAAGGTATTTCATTTTTCATATATATATATATGTATTTTTTTTTATATAAAAATAAAAATAATCAAAAAAATACACACTTCACTCTAAAATCCTTCTTTTTTTTTAAATAGGTACTATATATACAATAATAATAATTTTGAAATTTATTTTTATTAAAACTGAAGTGCTATTCATGATGATAATTTTTAATTCAAAATTAATTTATTTTTATTTTTAATTATATTTTTTTGGAAATAAACAAATATAATTCAACATTGAACTTAGATGATGTGCAACATAACAAGAAGCAACAAAAGCTATTAATTATTTTCAAATGATCAATATATTTATTGCTTAAGGATTAAAACATTATTTATTAAAATAAAACAACATCTAGTACCTGTTTTAAAAATTATTATTCAATATAAATAAAATGTCTCAAATGTACGACAAAGAAAATTTTCTATAACATAATATCGTTTTGATAAACCCTTCTATACTAGGCTTATCAGGGTAGACGGTTAATAAAACTTCATATTTTTATATTTCCCATATAGTGTTAACCTTTCCTCTTTGAAAAAAATTTTCTCTTCAAATTTTACAGTGCAAAAAAATTATGTGATACAAAAAAAAAATGAAAACAAATATTCTTGATTAAATGTAAAATGCCAAAGTTAAAATATTTTTTCATAAACAATAAAAATTGATGGGAAATGTCTTGATCAAGGTTATGTTTAAAATGAAACAGAAGAAAATCTGTAAATTGAATATTCAAGGAAATTAATAAATAATAGAATAAAAATATTTATTATTAAATATTGATTTTAAATTATAACGTTCAATTATTTTTTTATTTATTTTCTAATCAGAAATAAATTGGTAAGAAAACGAAAAAAAAAATTGGAAAACTTTTTCTACATATTTTTCAAAATTGAAAATTTCAATTAAATTAAAAGCTCTCTCTGTAAAAATGTATTTTATTATATTATTAAAACTCTACTTATCTCTTGATAAATGAATTGATTTTATATATAGAAAAAAAATAAAATTAATCGGAAGTTTTTTATGAACTTAAATAAATTTATTAGAGTTTGTGGTACACATAAATCTATTATTTATATAATTGAGTTTAATATTTACGATTTCAAATAATGAATTATTATAAAATAATTTCAAATAATTTAGTAATTTGATATTTGATAATTCAGTTGAAATAGATTTTGCAGGTGAAATTAGAATTTCAAATTTGTTATTTCACGTTCTATGTGTATAGATATGTATAGATAGTGATTTGGAGGCGCCAAAAACGTTAAATAAGCAAAAAAAGAAATCTCAAGCCAAAAAGTTTTCTCCAATTGCGATATCTGTCTACAATAGTTTTGAATCTTTTGTTTCTTCTTCAAACGCCATGGCAATGGGATTAAAGGGCCCTACTAAATTTTAATTTAAATTATAAAAATTAAAAAAATTACTTTAAATTATCCATAATTCGAAATATTAAATTTCTTTTTCTGGTTTTTTTTTTTGTACTTTTTAATAAATTATACTTAAAATTTTTGGTTTTTGTTTTTAATAATTACCATAAATTTTTACCACCTTAATTCCCCATATATTGATTTATGTTAACAAATTAAATTAAAAATAATCTCAATTTATTCCAATTTACTTTGTTCATTATAATAACTTTTCACTTTAATGGCAATTTAATTTAAAATGTTCATCAATTAAAAAATCCACTGAAACTTTTTTGAATGAATTTTAAGATCACAATATATAAAATTGAAATTGTATGCATTCAATTTGAATAATTTCACTTTCACGAAAATGTTTTTTTTGGTAAACAATAAAATACTGGCATAAAATAAGAGTTTTGAGTCTTTATTTGTGCAAATAAGCGACAAGGATAAAATAATTATTCCCTTCTGCTTTTGATTTATATATCCTTTTTTTTTGAAATTATTATCCTGACGTTAACTGCTTTCGTTGTGATTTCCTTTTTTTTTATTATTATTATTTCTTTTTTTTTTTTAAAACTACATAAAATGAAAAGTTCTTTACACAAAAGAGTTATATTATGTTTATTTTTTGTTTTGGTTGGATTGAGAGCCTTTTTGTGGAAATTTTAGTGCAAAATTGATGTAAGTGTGTTAAGGTCATAAAATTATTAAAATTTATTTTAAGTGTATTTTAGTTTTAATAATACTATGTTGCTTTGTGCATATTTGAACAATATTTTAGTTTTTTTTTTCACTATCTTTATTGGAATATGAAAGTTTTGGATTATTGATAATATAATATTCATGGAATTTTAATGTTTTTGGTGAATTAAGAACGAAACCGATATTGATAGAGCTCAGCGGAAAATATTTTGAATATCTGAAAGACCTACTAGTATTAGGTATAAAAAAATATATTATTGAAGTCTAAACAATACAATCGCGTATTTTTGACATCTCCGGAATAGGTAACACAAGGATCAAATGCCATAATATTTATTTTCGCTGAATACAAGGTGAATACAATATGATTCCATTAAGAAACCTTCACAGAGTCCCACTTAAATAATTGCTGTTTAATATAGCTAAGTTTATACACACATCGAATATTCATTTTTATTCAGCTAAGAGTGTAATATTAAATTAAATAATAAAATGATTAATTAATTGTTATATTAAAAGATTCACAAAATAAATTCAAATCTTTTTGAAATTATCTGCAAAAAAATAAATTAAATTAAATTAAATTAAATATTTTTTCATATATAAAATTTTCAAGTTATTTTGAACAACAAAGAGTATTCTACTTGAAATTTTTAATAACTTGCACTTTTAGACTTTATTTTTTATTTTTTAATAATACCATAGCTAATTTGAAACACAAAAAACATCAAAGAGACTTTTACAATTAATTTAAAGTATATTGTGTATTATGAGTCATTAAATCAAATTAACTCATCGCACTTGTTCTATATTTAAAAAAATATATATATATATATAATATACCTACATAACATACATACATTATACATATTATTTCCTTTTTAATTCAAGCCAATTTAATGAAATAATATTACAAAAAAAAAAAAAAAACGAATTCAAAATCCTATAAAATCAACATTATTCCGTTTTTGTGACAATGTCATACATTTAAAATTGTTCATATGCTGAAGCTTTTGTTTTATATTTTTAGCTTTTGAAAAAAAAAAAACAAGAATAAACTTTATTTTATACTTTTTTAAAAGGATAATAAACAATTTCGTCCTTCCCTCTTTATGCGGGATAATTCTGTTTTTTTGTTTTTTTTTTTATACATTAATGCTCCTGGAGCCTGAAATTCTCATAAAATAAGAAATATATACTTTTTTTTGTTTTATATGAAAAATTATTTAACATCTTTTTGTTGTTTTTAAAGTGTATTCACGTAATTTTGAAATTGTCAGGATAATAAAAACTAAAGAATAAAAATGTATAATTAAATACATTTTTTAAAAGGAAAATCATAAAAATTAAATTATTTTGTATATTAAAAAAGAAAAATTATATATATATGTATATTATATATATAAATATAAGAAAACAAACTTAAAAAAACAATATTGTAAAGTTGAATTAATTTAAATTATTTATTTTTGTTTTTTGTCTTTAAGTTAAATGTATAACAAAAATTTTGTGGTATTATTCTTTGGTAAATAATAATTTTTGAGTTTTGTAGAGAGAAAGTTTTTTTTTTTTGATTGTAACTCTGCACTGACAAAAAATTTGACTAAATGATGTAAATAGGAAAATTTTTTTTGTTATAATTACCGCTTCATATAACTTTTATTCTAATATTATATTTTTATAAGCCTTTAATTAAAAAGAGATAATTTTTGATAAAATAAATACCATTTTCATTTTGAAACAATTATGAAACAAAAAAAAAGAAACAGTTTTCGAAAAATAGAAGTAAACTATATTAGATCAATAGTTTTTTATTCAGTGTTTTCAGTGTTGTTTAAATTTAATGAATAATCACATTAAATTTGTATTATTTATTCAATGTAGAAATTTTAAGAAATTATTATGTTTTAAATGAACAAAAATTTTTATTCGTTGGTGTAAAACATTTTTATAGTAATAAATGAAACAAGTTAAATTTATTAATTCTTGTGTTTTTGCAAAAATAATTGGCCAGCCAGTCGTTAAAAAGCAGTGATCCTTTATAATTATTATTGTTATAGAGTAAAATGATAATGGTGTTCCTTAATTTTAAACTTAAATCACTTTTTTCACAATTAAGTTTCTAAGGACTTTTAAAAAAAAATTTAGTTAATAAATATATATAAAACAAAAACAAATCTATTCTCACATAGATAGTAACTGTACATTACATGCAATGTCAAGATCGTTATTCTAAACTTCTTTCCTCTCAAATTTTTAAATAAATTATTATAGTACCCAAAAAAGATTTTCTAGAGAGTTACATTGAATTTTTTTTTCAATGTCACTTATTCGATTCAATTCTAATAGGCTTTCCAAACTTGGAATTTTATTCATAAATTAAATCAGGTTATCCCTCAATTGAAAATTGCTGTTCACACCATGATTTTTTTAACCAGGGTTAATTTTGTTGTTTTTTTACTTCATTTTTTTTTTTGTTAAATTTCTAAATAAAAATTACAAAAAATATTTTTTTTAATTTTTATGCTTTTTTTTAGCCATTTTGTTTTTTTCTTTTTTTTAATTATTCAAACGTACATGTCCAACCGATAATTTTTTTACGTAATCATAACATATTCATTTAATCTAAATAAACAATGCTGGGTTTTATCAGGTGAACCTGATTTAACTCAGATTTAACTCAACTTTAAATTTTTTAACCAAATTTTTTGTATGATAAACCTCCTCTAACAACTCAACAACTATTTATTAACATTTGCGAAACCTTATTTAAACCGTCCTTCAACTTAAAGTAAAAAAGAATCTAAAAAAAAACAGATAAAAAATATTGTATTTTTACAAATTTCCTTCCAAAAATTGGATCGTATTTCGGAAACGATTATTATTTTAAATTATTTCCCCTAGCTTTGATATTAAATGAGAATGCACAATTATTTTTGAAAATTCTTGGGATTTCTGAGAAACTGCAGACTTTAAGTTTACCGAAGTAAACAATAATATTTTCTATATTGCACTGAATCCCTTTATTTCTAAACTAAATCCCTTAAGATTGAATCAGTATTTCTAGCCACAATAAGAAGTTCAAACTTTAGGATAGCTCGCTAAAGAAATATACCATTGCAACCCGTACAAAAAAAACAAGAAATAAACAAATTATATAAAAATAAACCAAACTCATTTTCTAAACACAAACAAAAAATAAACAAATAAATAAAAAATTCGAAAAATATAATTTGATTATCTTAAGAGCATGCGAAAAACATTTTTTATTTTTTTTAATGGGATCGTTAAATAATAATATAATAATACCCCAAAAATTTGCTTCCTAAAGTATATCCTGTTTTTTTATTTCGAGATTTTGTGTTGTTAAATTCTTATTAGAAAATTTCTGCAAAAATCCTTTTTGAAATATTTCGATAATTCGTATATAACGTTCTTTTTTTTTCTCCTTGTTTTTTTTTCTTTATTATTATTTTTTGAAAAGGTGTCATATAAAAATTTATAATGGAATATTTTTTATTTTTTATTTTATTGAAAATAAAATTTATCGCTTAAGTATTACCGGAAGTCAATTTGAATTAAGAAAAAAGAAAAAAAAAAACGAATCAAATAAAATTTTAATGATACACTTTACCTAGAAACTCACTGCGAGCATATTATAGCAAATCATAATGGGAAAAACATTTTTTTATGAATATATATATACTTCAAGTATATTATATATATATCTTATAATATACAAATAACATATAAATATAATAACAATACAAAATTTATTACAATTGTGCTAAATTTTCACAATGTTTTCTTATTCCCTTTGATATCTTTATATACATATATCTTTTTTTTTTTTATTATTTCTTTTTTTTTTTCTTTCATTAAGCTACAAATTACTTTTATTTTTCCTTTTTCTTTTCTTTTTTTTTGTTATATAATAATTTTGTTGATTTCTTTGTGACAATTTTTAATATTTTTGAAAAGTATAGGTATACAGAAATATATACAAATATATAGTATATACTTTAAGACTTAAAGCATGAAGTGTTAAAATAAAACAATTGTTTTTAAAAAAAAAAATAAAAAATTAAACTACATATGAATAAACAACACCAGTGTGTGTAGAAATATTTATTTTAGGAAAATAGGCGGGAAATTTTAAATATATACATTCCTTCAGATGTTAAGAAAATTATCATATTTTGAAAAATTCTTCAAAACTTAAAAAATTGGTATGAAAGTAGGACAATAAACTTCAGAGGAATATCAATTTGTCGTTGAATAAGTTATGGTATTAAAAAAGTTATGCTAAAAATCTAGTTTTCCATACTTTTGTGCCACCTTAGGCAAAAATCTAGTCTCAAACTATTTTTTTTTTTCGTTTTACTCTTTAATTTTAAAATTTATTATTTTACTATCGAAAATGCAGCCATCATACAAGCATGCTACCGTAAGTCTTATGAATTATATCTGTCCGTCATAGCGCATTTGATATAGTAAAAAATTATTCCGAAAACATATAAAATGTTTGTAACAACAAACACGTTTGTTATCATCAAAATCTGTATCACCCACGCTGTATTTTTAAACAAATTTTCTTTAATGCTTATAGCCATTTTTAATAATGGAAAATTTTCTATCTAAAAATAGTTAAAAAAAAAAAAAAATTGTTTTTTATAAGTGAATGTGATAAGCAATTATGATATGATTCATTATTGTTGTCGCTACCAATGAAGAGATAATGAATACAAAAAAAAACATAATGGTTAAATTTTTAATCATAAAATTTTATATACATTATGTATGTATGTTCATATAACTCTACTGTTATATAATAGTTTTCATAAAACTTATTATTTTATGATTTATGGCTTAAAAATTACATAGTGAAATTTTCTATAATAAATAATAATATTTAAAGAATTTTCCTTTTTATATATAAAAAAAAAGGAAAAACCAGAATTCAAAAAAAGTTTTCCTATCATATTAACATTAAGGAAACTTGAAAGACTTTATAAACAAGAAAAATTTTATTTCTGCTATTTTCCGCTGTAGACATAAGAACTAGAGAGTAGAATAGATAAAATAATACTAATATCGCAATTATTATACTGTTTTTCAGATTTCTGAAACTTAGATAAATAATCCAAAAACTTAAGTATCTTAAACATATAAATTACAAACTTTCAGTGACCTGTAAAATGTAACTAAATTTTTTTTCCTTTTGAATGCTAAATAAGTCAACTGAGAGATAACAAATATACCTACATACCGTCGTAATGTTATGGAATGGCAAAGTTAAAAAGAAAAAAACAAGAATAAACAAAGATTAATTTATTCGATTTATTTAAATTTTCTTTTATTATTTAATAAATATGAATTTTAGTAGATTTTTCTTTAACAACAATGAAACATAAACTTCTTAATCACACATAGTTATCCTTAATCAGTTTATTTCATCTACATACATCTCTATCTAAAAATAGCGAAAATATAGTACAATTGAATGAAAATGAATTGTTAGATCATAAAATTATTGTAAACAATCCCCAAGACTAATAAATTTATATCAAAAATATTAATATAAAATATTATATCATATACATACTTATTTATAAAATTCTTTAATGAAAATAATTTTTGTGCTATAAATTATAAAATTCATCATAAATTTTCTTTTTGATAGTGTTTTTAATCAAGCTAAAATGTTTACAATACTGTGGGCTTAGTGTGAAAATTTTTAGATAGACCGTAAGTCGTCATCATTTGAATTTTCTTACAAATAATTTGAATTTTAGAGTTTAATATTCAGATTAATTTTGTATCAGTCAGTAGGTGTATAATGTTAAGAAATTTTTTTTTCGAAAGAAGAAATTGTAAAACAGGAAGTTTTCTTTTTAAATTTCTTTTTAATATATTTCATTGGTTTTTGTTTAATGGCTTTTAAAACAAAATCATTTTCAATTCTGATGATGTTATTTAATATAAAACTATTTTAAATAATATAATATATTAAAATTAATAAATATATATAGATATACATTTATATATATAAAAATGGAAGAAATAGTTATCATGATTTTCTGGCTCTTCTATAAGATCAGAATAAATAAATATTTTATATTTTTTCGTCTTATTATTTGCTTATGACATGAATTTTGAGTTTTAATATTATTAAAAAAAAAAACAAAAGAATTTGAGTCCCCATCTATTTAATCATTGAATTCTAAATTATATTATGTGTACATGTTTATGTTGATTTTCAAGGACTCCTCTGTACGTATATACAAAATAAAATTTACATCCTTTCTTTGCCATTCATCATCATAATATATTTAAAATGATTTCCTACTTTTAGTTGATATCTACGCATATAAATATTTTCTGTAAATTAAGTTAGTAAATTATTGTGTTTAAGGAGTTTTTTTTGTTTTGTTTTAAATAATAAATAAAAATACACTTAGAATATGTATTTTATTGCTTAAGTTTATTTTTAATAGTCACAGTTTGTTGATTCAGAATCATTAACGAAAACCTGATAATATTGCAATTCTTTAGAACCGCTTTAGGTGCAAAAGTTTTTAAAAAATAATAAAAATCTAACTTGAACTAAAATTTAAATTGTCGAAAAAAAACTATGATTATTAAAATTTTTGAATATTGATTAAATTTTTCAGCTATTTTTTTAATCAGGCTCAATGAAACGAAATATGCCCAATTCTAGTTTCAAATATTAACTGTATCATAAGTTAATTTCAGAGATTTTGGGATTTAACTAATTTTACAGATACTATTTTTATTAGCAGTAATTTTTTTGTTTTCCTTGTAGATGAATATTATCGTTTTCAGATTAATTATTTTATTAAAATTTTTGTTGTACATTTTTGTGAATTATGCACAATATTTTTTTTAATTAAAAATGTAAAACTACCTACATCTTTAATTTATAAATTCTGTTCTGTTCTAAATTGTAATTATTTTATGAGTACATTCTTAACCAATATTATTACGATATTATTATATTTTATTTTAGGTAAACTCAAACTCAATATTTTTATTTTATTCAGAGAATAACCCTCATTTATGTTTTTAACAGAGCGTTAAATAAATTAAAGTAATTGAAATTATTATTATTGTTATTTGAAGTCAAAATTACACTTAACCTTTTGAATGAGAATTTTATATCTTTCCACTATAAAATCTAATAATATTAATTTTATTCTGAAGCAATAATTAAACTATATTTAAATTTATCTTATTTTCTAAAATATGTTATTGTACGGGGCAAATAAAATCTGTTTATCTTTTTTTTTTATCTAATTATCATTTCGTATAAATATCATTCTCATTGAAAACAAAATGCTTATTCTTCCCTTTTCATTATCCTTTTTTCCCTTCTACACTATATATTTAATACTACAGACTTTTTCTAAGATTTTAACAAAATAAAAGAAAACATTATTTCGAATTTATGTAAAAATTGGAACCAATTTTTAGCTAATAAGTGTGCTATTATCCTGGGCAATAAATATAATAAATTTTACTGTACTTTATCCATTAATTCGGTTTCCTTGGAAATATTTTCATGAAATTAAATTTCCTTTTTATATATAAATGTATTTATATATTAGGTATGTATGTAGACAAAAATAAAAAAAAAAAAATAAAACTCTCAATAATTTAATATTAGGAACAATAAAAATATTTCGAAAAAATTCTGTTCAAGGTTTTATTTTTTCCTATTCACAGTAAAAATAAAAAAAGGAATCTAATTTGGTTTCGTAAATTCAATAAAATATTATATATAATCTTTACTTCTAAGAAAAATATAATAAATGTAGTAATAAAATAAAGGAAATATGGTATTTTAATAAAATTCAAAAATTTAAATGAAATTTAAAATTTTTCAATTTATTTTGTTCGTTTTTTTTTGTTTTTGACAATATATATTTATTTATTATATATATTTACATTTTAAGAGATTATTATTTCAATTATAAATTTTTAATGAAAAATATTATATTATTATACATATACTAAAAATATGTCATAGAAATGCATTGACCATAGTGTAATATAAATTAATAATCATTAGAATATAAGTAAAAATGTTGAGATTATCAAATATACGGAAAAAATAGATATCGATAGATTCTGAAAGATTATCTGTTTATCTAAAAAAAAACAAAATATAATTATTTAACTGTTTCCAATTTTTTTTTTCAGTGTGTACTTTCAGTTTAATCTCAATATACATTAATCATCTAGAACAGAGTATTATTAATTTTCATTTCGTGTTCGAACCCAATATTAGATTTTTAAATATATCAATGTATATATATGATATTATATTTTATTTATTCCTATTTCCCCAATTTTTATTATATCATCGCAATAAATTTTTCTGACAAAATAAATCGAAAGCGAAAAAAAAATAAAAAATAAAATAAAATAAAAAATATGTTAAGCCTATTATTTTAGCTCAGGTAAAACTGAAATCATATAAATATATTGAAAAATAAGAAGAAAAATAATGTAAACGAACGAACAAAAACAAATCGAACAAATTTTTAGAGAAAAATAAAACAAAAATTTTTTTATGATATGACTCTTTTTTTTTGAAACCGAATTCTGGAATTTAGAAAAGAAAATAAATTATTTTATTTTATAACTTGAAAATGTAAATTTATATAGTAATAATAATAATAATAATTGTAATAAAATATATAGACTTCAAGGATAGAAAAATTTGAAAATAAAAGAAAATAATATAAAAATTGTCTTCTTTTTTTTTTTTTAAATATTTTTATGACTTTTTTATTTGTTGTTTTCCCTGATTTTATAGATTTTTCTTTAAAACTTATAGAAGTTTTCGGTATTCGAAGAATTTTCAACATAGTAAAAACTTGTAATGGGATTAAACAAAAATTTCCCGATATTAAAAGTATATGGGTTTGATTTTTATTATTTTATTATTTTATAAAAAAAAAAAAATTTCTTATAATTTAGATTTTTCTATAAAATATCGCGACGCGGTTACAAGAGTTATACATTGTATTATAAATATTATGTAATTTGTACAATATTAACTTTAGAATGTATTTAAAACTTTAGTTAGGTATATACACTTTAACAAATTTTCCATTAAATTGAAATAAAGTTAATAATAATAATGAAACATAATTCTTCGGCTAAAATTCAGAAGCTTTAGTTAATAAAGAATTTAAAAGCGATTCTTGGAACGTAAACAATAAAGATTTGTGATGAAACTATACGATTGATTATGGAAAATAAAAATGACAATTTAACTCATTTTTTATTATTTTTTTTTTATTATAAATTTTTGTTTACTTTTTATTTAAAGGGAAAATAATTTTGGTGTCAAATCTAATTTATTATTTAAAAAAAAAATTACAAAAAAATATATATATTGCGAAAAAAATCTATGATGAAATTTATGGACTGTGAATGCTAATTTGTTATATTTTTTTTTTTAGATAAAATAAAAATGGTTTGCAATTTTTATTTTGTTATTTATATTTTGAATAATTTCAAAAGTATACAAAAATTTGCAAAAAATGATAACATTCTATCGATACCAAAAAAATTTAATCTATTGCTAATTTTTATTTTAATTATAACATTTAAAAAAAAAATATTTTAATTTACCTAAAGTAGTTTTTTAACCTAATTAAGGAAAGTTTCGATCTTTCTAATTCTCTCAATTAATTCTTGAATAGTTCTTTAATATAAAATTTTTCGTGGATTATCTCCCTAAATTATCTTCCAGATTAGGTATCCAGAAGGAATTTCATCTTCAATTAGTTCCTTGTATTATCTGTTCTAAGAAAGCATCAAACCATCGTTAATTTGGATTTTTAAAGGTAAAATAAAGTATTACATTTATCAGACAGTCAATACTGATTACTTTTGAGTCTGTTCAGAATATAACAAATCTTTCTTTGGTGAATTATTTGAAACTTGGCTCAATTTTTGTACGTTAAATTTCTTATGAAAAATTTTATTTTCTATAATAATATAAAATAGTTTAAATTTATTAGTTTAGGGACGTCTATAGCGAAACATTTATTTTTAGAAAAATGTTTTTGACATTTAGAGTTTGTGAGGGTGTTTTTGGGATTATCAATTTTGATTTCTATAATTTTATATTATTATTTTCAAAGTTTTAAAACCTTACAGTGTTAAATTTTTATTTAGTTATTTAAGTTTTAATAATTTTTTGTTTTATTAATAATATATACCTTTGTCTAAACCTACACTCTTGTTAATAAAAGAAATGAAAGATTTTGTCAATTTAATTCTGCCCAGAATTTGATTTCTTTATTTTTAGGGGCAAATTTTATTTTTTTAGATGTCTTCCTACGTAAAAAATAAACTTTTTTTTTTTTAACTTTTTCTTAATAAATCTTAATTTCTATTCAACAACTTACCTGTTGCTTGTAAAAAATTTTAAATATTTTTTTTTTTCAGTTTATTTTCGTTTCTTATTATTTTGTTTTTGCTGTCACGAAGAAAATTATTTAATTTTTTTTTTTTTATTTTCTGCCGTAAAAAAAAAAACTTTCTTTTATTTCGTATTTCTCAATTATTTCCACTTCAGCACTTTTTAATTATAACTTTTTAAATTTGGCAGAAAAAAAAAATGAAAAAAAGAATTTTGTATTATTTTTTTTTTTTTTTTTTTCGTACCTATTTTTTGATATTAATTTTTTTTTATTTTTTGCACACATGAAAAACTAATTTTATTTCAATTAACTTTTTTTTTTCCCACTTGAATTTTCCTTCCAAATAATATATTAAAAAAAAAATAAAAAAAAATCTGCTGATATTTATTTAATTTTGTGTGCGGGAAAATTTTTTGTTAAAAAAATGAAAAAAAATTATTTTCATTTTCAAATTCAAAAGATTTGTTTTTTAAGAAAAAAAAAAAAACATAAAATAATTACATTTTTTTTTTCTTGAACAAATTTTCCTTTTAATTTTTTTTTTTTTCTTATTATTTATTTATTATTTTGCTTGAACGCCTCTTTATGAATTAAAAGTAAATCTTTCTTTTCAAAAAAATTTTCAAAAACGTAAAAAAAAAATTAATTTTATTTTAAATTAAAAAAAAAATTTTTTTAATTATATATTTATTTGTTTTTTTTTTTTTTTTTTCAAAAATAAAATTACAATATTTATTGTCAGAAAAAAAATCCGGTTTTCTATATATTTATTTTTTTTTTAATTCAATTTGAAAATAAAATAGATTTTATAAATTTTCCATTACTTTTCTTGTACAAAAAAAAAGAAAATTCTTTCAATAAAGCAATTTTCAAGCTTTCTTGTTTTCGAATGAGATGTTAAAAAAAAAATTTATTATGGTTTTTCACAAGTTTTTTATAATTAACTTTATAATTATTATGTTTTCTGCCATAATTTAAGTTTTAGAAAAACTTTCAAACATAAATAATTCTTCATTTTCTTTAGAATTTATTTATTATTGCACCTATTTAACATAAATATTTTTTTGATTATATAATTTACTTACAAATTATACATATACGAGTATATTATTTTACGCGCCAAAAAAAAATTCTATGTAAGCTAGACTTTTGAGTTCAGTTTAAAAGATCTAATTATTACGTACCATATTTAGCTGTATATTTGAATTAAGTGTAATGTCATTGAATATGTCAATTAATTTTAATTAATTAATAATGTTTTTTTTTTTTAATAATGTTATAAGATTTTTTTTTTCTAATTTCGTGACTTATAATTTAAATTTCGAATAATTTTTTTGGTTTTTTGTATTTTCTTTAAATTTTATTTATATTGTTTTGTTTTAATTTTCATAAAAAATTTCCACTATCCTAAAAGAATATAAAGATTATTTATTTTTTTTGTTTGGGAAATAGAACGAATTATTATTTAAATCACATATTTATTTGCTAAAGTTTATATTTTTAGTCCATGTATTATTTTATGTGGCAAAAACTTTAATAAAATTTAATTAATAGAAGTTTGAAGATAAATTAATTAATTTTTTATATCTAATTAAGGTTTTTATTTAAGACAAAAATTTTACGAAGTTTATAAAGACCGCATCAAACTATAAAATTTTCCCAGCTTCGAATAGGATGAGCATATTTAAATAGTTAAGAAGCATTTTGAGCAAAGTGTATTTTAATACGCTTATTAAACACAGTCTGTCTATAATTAATAGCAGTCTGATTGGTGCTTCAGGATTTTGTTTCAGATATAATAATTATAATAAATGATATGACGTCGAAAGTAGCTCCTCATTTTGTACATCGTTAATATATGTATTTCCAGTAATTATATCAATTTGTTTCTTTTGCCAAAATTAGTAATAATTATAAGTAGCTTTCTATTAAGATGTTTGAAAAAAAATTATCGAATATAAAAGCAGTTAATTAATTATATTAAGATAATAAATGTAAATAGCTTACACATAATGCCGCACATAATAACATAAAATTAAATTTATTGAAGGCTGAAATTAAGCTTAATAATTTTTAATCAAATAATTTATTATGGAGTATGTTTTTTTTATACATATGTGTATTGTTATAACTTTATATTATTTCTTTTTGCATTTTGAGAATATATAGAAGTTTGTGGACGGCTTAATAAGTTACATTTATAATGATTTTTGTATCAAGTAATTTCAAATACTTGCACAAATGAAACCAAGAATCAATAAAAGTAAACAATTAAGTTTTGAAAGTCCCATCCTAGTGCCCTAAAAATTTAAGTCACCTCAACCAAAAGACAAATACTTAATAAAAATACAAAAACTTACATTTTGAGTAAAATGCTTGGGCAAATTAAATCAAATTAAATTAGCAAAAAAAAATTGTCGTCATAAAAAAAAAAAATTTAAAATATTTTACGAAAAGTTCAATAAAAAATTTATAGGTGGGTTTTAAGATACATAAATTCCAAAAAAAAATAAAACTAATTTTTCTTTTTACGTGGGAAAATCAAATGAACCAAATAAAGAATTAGTGAATAAATAAAATGAAAAAAGAAAAAAAAAATAATAAAATTGTAAAACTTTTTGCAAACTTTTATTTCCCATTTTCCATATTTTTATTTTTTTTTTTAATTTAAAATTCCTAAATTTTTAAATGTTTTTTTTTTCTTTTACAATTGAAAAAATTTAATAAAAGTTTTTCTTCAATCCCAGAATGTTTTTCTTAACATTTTTCATCTTTGGTGAAAAATAAAAAAAAAAAAAAAATGTTTTAAGAATTAAGAATTAAGTATTCATTTATGATTGAAATCCTTATTATTATTTTATTCCTTATTTCTTTTTTTTTTTTTTGTGCAAAAAAAGGCTCAATTCCTTTTCTTTTGTGGCGAAAAAATAAAAATAAAATATAAAATTAAATCTTAATTTTTTTTTTTCTCCGACAAAACACAATGAAAAATAAATCCTTAATTTTCTTTTTATTCTTTTTAATACTGGAAATTCCTTCAATAATAATAAAAAAAAACAGAAAGATCCATTTTAAGAAAATTGAATAATTTCACTAATTTTTTTTTTTTTAAGGTTTATTTTGCATTTCTTTGAATTTCTTCCGGTAAAAGAAATATCCTTTTATTTTTCATGGAATACACAAAAATTTATAAAGAAGCAAAACAAAAAAAAAACAGAAAAAAAAAAACTAAATAAATAAATAAAATGAAATGAAAAACCCTAGAAATTTATAAGGGCGCCTTAAATTACAACTAAATGTTTATGTTTTCATTTTTTTAAATAATATTATTTTGTTATTGTACTACTCTTTTTTCTTAATGAAAATATAAATACAAAAAAATGAAAAAAAAAAAAATTAAAAAAAAAGATGAAAAACAGGATGGTCAAGGATTTTGTTTAAAGTTTTTTTTTTCCCCATTAAGTCATTAGATTTAAACTGGTGCACTTTGGCCTACCGCAAAATTCTTCATTATAGTCATATTGTTGATATTGCCCATATTATATTGGCTTTATATAAGATCTTGAAATATTGAGTTTACTCTCTGTTAGCTATTTTATTTTTTTTGATACAACAATAAGATTAATAAATTTATAATTTTGCGACATCTCATTAAATATAGAATTTACAATTTCTTCTCAGTACCGCCGGCCGCCGTTAATGAGTAGAATTTAAAGAAAAAATATGGATTTCTTAAAACAAGTCGATTTAATTCGACAAAACCTCGTAATACGAAATAGTATATGAATGAGGCTTTGCGAATAATGAATAATTATTAAAAACCATAATTTACGTTTTAGGCAGCAAAAAAAATTTAATGATTTTTTTGAAAATAAACAAAGCTCATAGAAAATATGAAATCATGGGTTCCATTGATTCGTTTTATTTAACACGATATTATAAAAAAAATTCTATTTTATTAGGTATGCCACCCTGTAAAATTTCAACATAATTTTAATCACTAGCTGAACCTATTTTATAGTTGACTATTTTTTTTTTTTTATATTTTAAGATTGAATTACTTTTCTCATTTAGTAATATAACTCTTTCTTGAATTTTTTTAAATATCAAAGTTTCAAATTCCGTATAAAAGAAAAATAAATGAACTTTCTAAATATATAAAGTTGTCTAAAGGTTCTTAAAATTGGATATTTTTTTCAATGAATAAAGTGTTACTTTCAATTAAAAAAGATTTTGAATCAAACTTATAAAAGCATGATAATAACATAGTAATCATCCCTTCACAAGTTATAAGAAAATATTTCAGTTAAAATTGGAGGAGATTTTATTCAATTTAAGATATGCTCAGAAATAAAATTGCAAATTATAATATGGATGTGATTTTTGAAAACTTATTTTCACATCTTTGAACATTATGTGGACTCTCAATAATAGCTGCATAGTGTATCCATGATTAATATCAGTCTTGCCAAAATAAAAAATAATCATTGGAATCTATTTCAAATGTTGTAAAATTGAAAAACATAACATACTTCGCCGCAAATAATTTTACAATAGAAATATTTTATACTATAGAAGAAGTATTGAATTTTAACTGAAGCACATAAATGGAACCATTGCTAGGCAACATATTCTATAATACTAAATTAGCGAAATTTATTTTTGATCCATTAATCGATAATTTGTTTTTTTTTTTTTATCGAAATATTTTAACAGAAGAATTAAATTGAAAATTTATTGAATTTTCTTGGGAAAAGATGATAATGGTTTCAAATTTCAAGGCTATTGAATAATATAACACATAAATATATATTTAAAAAAAAAAATTCTTTATATAATGTTTATGAAATTATCGAGAAAATAAAGAATTAGATTATATTTTCCAATAAATTTTTGTTATAAAATTTCAGCTTAATGATCTTAAAAGCAAATTTTTTTTGTCTGATTTTTGTTTTTTAAATTATTTATTTTTTAATATTTTCATGAGACGAGAAAAAATTTGATGATTTATTGCCTTAGTGAATGGAACAGTATTTTTATGAGTATTATAATAGTTGGCGGTTGCTCAATGTTAAATAAATAAATAAGAATCTTAATAATATACAATGTTTTATTATTTATTAATATAAAACATCACATTTTCTGCTTTCAGTAGTGTAGTTGCCACTAAGGGAAATCTCCAGCTTTTCATTTACTTTAAATTGATACCTGATGAAAACAAAGAAAAATAACACATTGAAAAAAAAAGGCGTTCTAATTGATCACAAATTCCTGAAAAAATTATAACCTATTAATTGAAATGTTCGTCAGTTTAACAATTTTTTGTACTCTCAAAAATAAAAAAATTGATTAATAAAAAGATGATGGATTAGATACTTGTCCATCGAAGATGGATTAGATATTTGTCCATCGAAGGTGGGAAGACATTAAAAATTATTACAATTAGTTATGTAAGTTATATATATAGTTTTATTTGTTGAATTTATTCTATACATTTACATATACATTCAAATTACATAAACTTGCATTACATTTTCTGTTCATATTCTGTTTTTCACATTTTATTGTTCTTTACTTTACAGCTCTTTGAACTATTATAACGTAACTTTATTACTCATGACTATTTAAATGAATTTTAATTTTTGGTTATTCCACCTGCTTCCTTTTTTCCAGTTGCTTATTATTTAAAAAACAAAAAAAAAATCATGTAATAATTAAAATTAATCACGTTTACAAAATGATAAATTGTAATTTAATTTTTGTATTATCTTTGAACGTGATGAAGTTAATACCGTCGAAAAGAAAAAAAAAACTATTACCATATATATAAAAATCCTTTATAAAATATTCTATTCTGCAATAAAGTAAAATTTTTAAAAAATAAAATTCCAAAACTTACTCAATAAGATTTATCTACACAGATTTACAATGTAACACACAACAAAGAAAAAATATATTTTATATCTTTAAAATCTTAAATTGGGGCAATTTTTTTCATTTCATAAAACCAGAAAATGGGAAAATGTTTCAAGGATACTTTTCATTGATTTTTCCATTCAACAAAAAAAAAAAAAAAATTGTAAAATGAAATTTGAGCTCAAAAGTTTGTTGTTTGAAGATTTTTTTTTGCTTTGTTTTGTTTTGTTTTGTTATGAGACCTGAAGTGTCCTTTAACTGAGTAAAGCAAATAAACCCGATATTTTTTTTTTTTGGATGTAAATATATATGTATATACGAAAACTTAATCAAAATTAAATAAATAAAATTTTAATTGTAATATTTCGGAGAAAAAAATTAAAGAACTATAAAATTGTATCTTATAAATATTTTCAATATAGATAACTAATATAGAAATTGGATAAAGCAGCATAACTTGATATGTTAATTTAAAAAAAAACCTACTTAAGCATACCTAATTTTGAATAAATCATGATTGACAGTGTAGAGTAAATACTCAATGAAAAAGATAATTATAGAATACAGTGAATAGAAATAAACAGAAATTCTGAAAAATTCATAATCACAAGCATATTATTTTTCAAATCTATTATATCAACTCATGTTACAGAATATTTACATTCAAATAATATTCAGTGAAAATTCAAATTTATATTATTAATTATTTTACCAAACCTTTTCTTAATAAAATTAAAAGTTTCCAAGAGAGAGAATTGATTGAATTGACAAATTTGACATTTAAGAATATTATATACACAGTCATTTATAACTATCATTTTCATAAATTTCACTTCACTTTTTGTGTGACACAAATGACTAAAATATTGAATTTTTGTTTTTAATATTTATTTCCGTAATAATGTACATATATTTCAAATTTTTTACAATTTCCTTCTTTTTATCACAAATAATAATTTTATTTCACAGAAATGAAAATGTAGGTAACAAAAATTTGTTTTTCTCTGCAGATGTTTTAATTAAACAAACAAATTGCCCCAAGGGTATAATCACTGAAATTTTCCAAAATAAATCGAAATTGTGTAAATCACATACATATATAATATATTTTATATATTTATGTTATTTTACATAAGTATGTAAGACATTCCAAAATATAAATAAATGATAAATTCTGTTGGAAAAATATTTTTTTTTTTTCCTTTTTTATTGTGAATTAAAATAATTTTCATAAATTCAATTTAAAGAAGAGAATAATAAAATTAAAAATACAAAAAAAAAAAAAAAATGATTGAAAATTTTGATAATATTTATTTTGAAATGAATTTCAATTCGTAAAATCATCAAATTCAATTATTCAATTATTTATTTGGATATAATTTAAATTTATGAATGAAATTGGATGATAGAATTAAAAGCATTAAAGAGAAAATGAAAATTTTATTTATGTATATATATATTTTTTTTATTTTTCAATCTAATGATTACTTAATTTTCTATTCAATTCTTAACAATTTGATGGAAAATAAAAAGATAATTTTAAATAAAATGAACCCTAATTATAATTCCAAAAGCGAACAGTAAATTTACGTTAAAATTAAAAATTATTATTTAGATGATTTATTGAAAATACAAAAAATGAAAAAAAAAAAAAAAAACGAATTAAGTATGATATCTGAATTTCGTATATATATATACTGATTAATTATTTCCATTTTAATGGAACATAAAAGGAATTGATAATTTAATTACAGATAAAAAACGTCGCCCTGAAAGTTAAATAGCCTATGATTTTAATTGTATACAGTAATCAATTGTATACATAGTGGTAGTAGCTAGGTCAGGGCTAAATATTGTATACTAATGTTATTATGAGAAATTTAGATTATATCCTACACTTGTAGTTTACGAGTGATGCGAGCTTACTTTGTTTATAATTTCCTTTTCGTGTGAAATATAAAAATAACCAACAACAGGCGGCAAAATAATAAAAGAAATAAAAATTTACAAATCCTTTCTAACATAAACCATTTCAAATAATTTCTAAAATCGCAATTCCAATTGAAATTCATGTGATTATTTTTTTATTCATCACTTTTAGTCAGAATCAGGATTTGTTTATCGTTTGTTTTTTTTATTTTGCATATCGAATTTCCATCAAAAAATTCAAGGAAAAACTTTTTTTTTTTTCAAATTTTCTCTCAAGCTTTATTGAATTGAAAGAAATGAACTTATTTTTAAAGCATAAAAAAATTCAACACATTCTTAAGTGAGGAAAAAAAATTTTTTTTGATTAGGCCTATTACAGAAACAAATTTAGTTTACATTTTTTTTTGTTAAATATGTATTTTGTAAATAAATACTCTGCAGAACCACATTAAAGTAGTTTTTTTAGATTTAGATTTTTGTTTTTTACATTTAATTACATTACATTAAAAAAAAAATTAGGAAAAAGCCACATAAAATTTGGAAAAATCTGTGATATAACTTCTTTTTTTTCGTAAAAGAATTGAAAAAAAAATATGTGATTTTTCTTTTTTTGCGCTTATTTCCCAAATGAAAATATTATAATTTTTCTTTTTTTTTACTTTTTATATAAACTTTGAACAAATTCAGATTTTATTGAATTTATTTCGTTTTTTTAATATTAAATTTCACTAAATATTAAAATTTTTCATTTAATTTTAATTTCAGTTTTACTAAAAATAATTATTTTTTTGTTTTATTTTTTTTTTATTTATTTTAAATTTTGTAATTTCTTCAGAAGCCGAGATGAAAATCACGACAGCTCTGACTTAACCGGATATCAGAGCTTAACTGATAATATTTAGAATAATTTTCCAAGATGTGGGTTGTTAGTTTTTTATTTTATTTTTTTTATATATTTTTCTGGCTTCGAAAAGTTTTCCAAAAGTCTGGATTTTTATATATAATTTTTCGTGTTGTGCTTTTTTATCATTTCGAGTGCAGAGAGCACATCTTTTTTTTTTTTATGTTTGCTAAATCTAAACTTTGGATACACAGCATCTTTACCACAGTTTATCAACGAAAAATATATATTTATATATATACATGTAAATCAAATTCAATTGTGAAAGATAAATAAAGCTTTTTGTAAAAAAAAAGAAGAAAAATTGTACACAAAGTGGGTGCTGAAATGCTCAGTACGAGAAAAATTGTTACAGATAAAATATGAGAAAACTTTAATTTTTTGTTTTGATTGAAAAAATTTCTGGGAATATATTCAGCACAGCATCCGGTGTGGTATTTCAATAAAAAAAAAAAACTCATATTACAATGACTAGGTCAGGAAAAAAAAAACGTAATTCAAGAGAATTGCTCAGAGTGCTATTCTTGAGTAAATAATTTTAATGAAATAAAAATATCTTATAAAAAATTTGATAATTGAATTTTAGTTAGATTTAATATTTGAATTCAATTGAACGCAATACAAATCCAGTTTGACAGTTCATATTAAAAATCAATTTTTCTTTCCAATTTTATATAAACACGATTTTAAGTCTATATAGAAAAAGTACGATTAGTGTCTTTGAAACCAAATCAGTATCACACTGAATTTTATTCTAAAGCTAAAGAGAAATTTTTTTTCGAATCCATATTTTGAAAACGTAATTTAAATCATAAATATAAATAGATAGAAGGAAAAAATTCCGTGATATTAAATCGTAGACAATAATTTTTTTTCACCTTACAAAAATTGAGTAATTTTAATATTTTTATGCTGAATATGTGAAAAATTCTTAATATATATTTCTCCATTTAAAAAATTTCCTTTTCGAATATGAGTATTTCTTATAGGATTGCGAATATAATGAAAATTAAATCATTATCAGAAGATGGGGAAAATAAAATATAATAAAAATGTTTTAATTTTTGTACAATGATTGATAAAGTTTTCAAAATCAGCTGTTTCAAAGCTTTTATTTTCAATGGGAAATCCTTATTTTATCCCGGGATATTTTCGCTGCTGAGTTCTCATAATTTCAATCATCAAAAATGATATTAGAAAAAGAAAATATTATAAATCATTACAAGGACATTATACTAAAAAGTTAACAAGATTTTCATTATAAATATATCATTTAAGTTTATTTAAATTTAAAAGCTTAACAAGCTTTTTAGCACTTTTAATAATAAGATATAGTCTTTTCTTTTTTATTAGACTTTGTCATAATATTTTATTTTAGAATTTGAGATTTATAAGACGACGTTTTTAATTTTTGGTTTTATTTTATTCTTTTTTTCATCAAAAATTTAAGACGGATATTTGTATTTTCTCTCTAACTTGTCTACTACTGTACGAACACTAAAATTCTTAAAATATTAAATTTCAATTTCATCCACATCATTTTTTAGGTACCTAATGTTCTAAATTTTTATTAATTATATAATTATTGTATTTTGTATTAAAAAACGGATAAATTGACAAAAATAAAATCAATTCAATTTTAAATGTTTGTAAATTTTTAAGTCGAAGAAGAATCATTATTGCATCACTGAAGAATGTAGAACGTATATCTGTATAAAATAAAATTTGTCCGTAAAATTTGTCATTCAGAAATATTTGAGTTAAATA
This sequence comes from Hybos culiciformis, assembly GCA_964007475.1. Lineage (NCBI taxonomy): Eukaryota > Metazoa > Arthropoda > Insecta > Diptera > Hybotidae > Hybos > Hybos culiciformis. Next base: position 137,524,355 of record OZ023273.1, on the reverse strand, counting down.
ATAATAATAATACCTAGGGAAAACTAAAATAATATAAATTTTACATAATAAAGTGTATTTCCCAAAACTTTAAGCTCTCATTAAAAAAAATATTATCTTTTCGTATTTTTGAAGCATAATAAAATTTTTTATTGAATAGCTTTAATAAAAAAAAAAAAACACACATATAATGTTTTTTTTTTTATATTTTTGCTTGTTGATTTAAGTTTTTCACCCATCGATGAATCGTATAATATATAAGAAAAAAAAAGTAAATGTTTGTTTTTTTTTTTTTTTTTTATTATTATTATTTAATAATTCATATAATATTGCAGCAAAGTTAAAAGCAAATTTATTTCTTTTGGTTTTCATGCTTAAAATTAAATGCAATGTTTATTTTTTTAACATTATCCTTTTTTGACTACAAAAAAAAAAGTAAATTGTTTTCTTATTATCCGTTTGAGTGAAGGTCCTTTATATTAAATAAATCATATTCTGACAAAACAAAAAAAAAATGTTCAACAAAAAATCAATTATTATGTCTGAATTTTGTTAAACCAGCATTATTATATGTCAGAAAAATGTAATTTAAACGTTTTGTTTCTTTAAATTTAATTTCAACATATTCATCAGTAGAGTACACTGATGGCACGTTGATTATTTGTACAACAGTGTGAGAAAGCTTTGCTAATTGTTTGCAAAAAAAAAATTAGCTTCATTCATTATGATTACATTATTGCAATATTGCACCGCCCTCGATTCTATGAAATACTTCTTTCTGATGATGATTATTCTAGTTCGGCAATAGCTTCTCGATATAAATAAAAGAGTATTCGATATTTACAAACATATTATTTTGAGCATTGGATAAATTATTTCATTGGAATTTACTACGTTTTTATCATTAAAGATTGAGGTAAACACTTAAAGAGTCAAAAGAATAAAAAAAAAAAAATTAAATAAAAAGTTCAAGGATAAAAACAATAATAATAATAATAATTTGCAATCATATTGTGAAATAAAGTAAAAGTACTTAAAAGTTTCAAATGTATGTACTTTTGCAAAAAAAAAAGGACCTTGCGTTATTCAGTAAATATTAAATTTTAATTGAAACATTAATATTTAAAATTTCCTTATTAAACAAAAAAAAAAAAAATACATAACCTCATAATCATTCGCTCAACAAGAAAAGAGAAATTACTTTGGATATTATATACCTTTGATTGTTCAAAAAAAAATTCTTGTTTTCTTTTTAATTTACCATTTTTGGGATATATAATGATAAAAGGTGAAATATTTATTTTTTTAACAAATCCTTAAGGATAATAGATACCCCGTAGCACTCTAACTGTTTTATTTCAGTGTGGCAGCTCTAAAAATGGAAAAAAAATATTTCTCAACAATACCACAAAAAGATTCCTAAGCCACAGAATTTCAGTCAAGTGCAGGAATATATGGTAAATTGTCAAAAATTTAATTAAAAGAGTAAAATATCGATTTTATAATATCAAAAAGCAAGTAGATGGAATTATTTTTATGAAACTTCTTACGCATCAGATAGCAACAGCTCGTGGTTGAGGATTCTAATCAATCATAATTTACAACATTGCGTGAAAATAGATTTTTTTCTCTTCAAAATGTGAAAAACGAAAAAAATAAAAATAAAATTTTTACATTAAGCCACTAAAGACGTTCCTGCACTTGACATTGTCTAAAAACTTTGATGAAAGAAAATATTCGAACATGTTTAGATAAATTAATTTTTAACAAAATACAGATGCTTCAAGTTTTGTCTGTACAAATTTATTTATTTATTTTTTTTTCTTACTAGAAGAAAATTATTTTAATTTTTTTTTTTTTGCAAGCTTTCATTATGTTAGCAATTTTACAGAACAATAAAGAAAGTTTTTTAGAAAACTTTTTTTTGTCGACCACCTGATGAAAACTGATTAGCCTTCAAGGTAAATCATTGTAACATGATTGTTTTGTATTTTTGTTTTAACTTTTTTTGTAGGTACATATATATAAATTTTACTTCGTTTGATATAGAGAGAATATAAAATCGAAATATTCGTGTGCAAAAATAAAACGTATTTAAATTGAATTTTAATTAAAAAAAAAAAGATTATTTATGATACCTTCAGCTAAATTTAAACTTTATTAAAATTTGGAAAAAAAATTTAAATTCCTCTTAAATATCCAATTTGACTAAAAGACAGGGATTATTACTTCGATCAAGGAAAGTTTGTGATCGCGCCCATAAACTGGATGACAAAAAAAAATTTGATTCATTAATAATTAATTTTATCCAGAAAAGTAAGCAAGCATTCTTATTTTGTTTTAAAATTATTTATTTATTTTCTTGAACTCAAAATTATAATAATGTATAAAGTTGAAACTGAGTGCTGAATATGTGACACTTTTAAAAACACATATTAAAGTTTGTTTTCTAATTCTTTACTTTTGTCACTTATCTAATTTTATGCCATAAATTTTATTTAACTTCTTTTTTTTTTATGTCAAATTATTCATACCTTTATTCTATGGATTCATAATAAATCCAATAGAACACCTTTTGAATACATTATGTATTTAGTTTATTTTTGAATAAATATTTTATTGTAAAAAACTAAATAGAATAAAATGCATTTTTATGCATTTTTAATATCTTTCATTCGATAGAAAAAAAATATTGGAAAAATAACCGTAAGCACAATATTTATCTTTATCCTTTTTTCTGTGTCCTTCTAAATTCCTTTGAATTATAATTTAGTTCAACAGGTACACTTTAGAAAGAAATTTTTCTGTTATCTTAAAATTCAGCTAAAAATATCGTTATTATAAATATCTTATTTAGCGTTCGGTGTGGTAACCGATAACGTATCATTTTCAATGACATGAGAACATTCTTGCTCAGATTTAGATACATTGATTAAGAAACATCGAACTTAACTAGAAAACTTTAATAACGACTGAAAATAAATTTATATCGAATGTGTTTGTTGCTTTTAATTGCGTTGAAATGTGTTTCGAAAATAAAAGTCATTAATCGTAAGCTTTTTTTTTCCTTTAAAGAAAGTTTTTATCACGTACTGGCGTTTAGAACAAAATATTAAATTTATAAAAAAAAAAATAGGAACCTGTACATTGTACACAATTTAGCCATGGGTAAAAATAAATTTTCTTTTGCTAGACTTTTTGATTTTGTATTCATTTTAGTTATTTTTTTTTTTCAATTTAATTTGAGAAATAGATTTATATTGAAAATGGTCATTGGTTACAACAAAATCCAATAAATTTCTAACGCAAGTCTATTGGATTGGAAAATATATAAGTTTACCTATTTTTTAATTTTGTTTTTTTTTTGTTTCTCACGAAACAATGACAGAATATTAGAGTCCTTTAAAAAAAATTCTCTAGAATATAAGATTTATTTACTTACTTACTGATATTTTATTAAAATACATATTTATTTGAAAATTTAACAGAAATTTAGTATAGTTATTTATTACTTTATAGTTATACTATTCTATTCATAGTAGTTTTATTATAAAATAAAATGGACTCGTCATAATGTCTTTGACAATAATATCCACGAATAGACGACATAATGTCTACCATACGAATATTTGTCGTTTTCTAACGTCTGTAAATTTTCTGATTTTTTTTTTTGGTGGACGTTATACCGTTTTGAAAAGTACATAAAATCTGTGGACATGAGATAGCATCGTAGACGTTACGTCATAATGCCTAATATAAGCACGATCTTTTAGCGAATAATTTGAAAAAAAAAAAACGAATAATTTTACTTTTATTCCTATAGCTTGCGATCTTGCGAATAACTCGAATACTCCGATTTCTTTCGTTGTAACAACATAAAACAGAATTATGAATTTATCAAAAATCTTTTCTTATTGTTTTAATTTTATTATGATTCATAGTAATAAAAGGATTATTTTATGGCATTTTGTCAATGAATTGATTGCATATACATATTTCATTCAATTCATAATTATTATTTATGCAAAATTATATTATGATGATTTTATCAAAATAGTCATAATAAGAATGAAAATTATTATCGTAATCAATGTTTATATCATTTTATGATTTCCGTTAATATTTAAAATAATAAAAGATAATGATAATAAAAATTTATTACATAAGAGATAATAATAAAAACAAAATTTCATATCATTCATCGTATATAGTTTTAAATGACCCATTATTTTAATAACTTATTGTTTTTTGAATTTATTTTAAAATTAATAATGACATAAAAAATGGCATTCATGTCTTTAATAAAATATATAGATATCAAATTTAGCAGGTTGGTGTTATAATTTTTAGATTATTCATTATAGGTGAATAAGGTTCACTTGTATAATATGTTTTAATATGTTTAAATAATATAGTGTGTGAACATGACACCATTCAATATGAAGTAGACAATGTTGCGCTAGAATAGACCCTAAAAAATAGTTACTTAAATAGTCATATACCTTAAAAATAAGTTATTTGTTCCTGACTCCTGAAAACTAGTTGCAAAAAAACTTAAAGCTTTTATTTATTTCATCATCAATATCATAGTCCACACAGCAAATAATTTTAAGATTTCTTTTTTCTTTTTTTTTTCAGAAAAATAAAACATATTTTTGCGTTATTTTTATGTCGACTAGAAAAACATTTTAAAATTTTAGTTGTCATTTTCCATTTGAAACATGTACTTCCTTTAATAATTTCCTTTTGGTTGAAAAAAAAATATTAAAAAAAAATTGGGAAGGAAATAACATAGTTGGACTGTTAGCGGAATACGCATGCTAGTATATATATATATATATATATATATATATATTTTTATTCAACTTTATTCCGAAACATAAATAATAACAAATACATAGGATAAAATAATAAATAAATAGGATAAAAAATAAATTTGATTTTTCAAATTTCATATTCACTTGATTCGAATTAAATTTAAAGATTTCACCTTTATCGACATAATAATCATGAAAGTTTTAAATGAAGAAGTTGGAGCGATAAAATGTCACTGTCTAAGATTTCGTTATACTCATATAATGTTTCCTTAACTACAACTGGGTTTTCACATTAGATATTATATCAAAGATTTTTTTTCTTTTAAGATGTGAGTTAAAATTTGTTAAAAAAAAATTATCCACAGCTTTTCACACAAACGTTAAAAAAAACCTTTAAAAAAACAACACAACGAAAATACTACTCTTGCGTCAAGTGCCAAGTAAGAAGTAAGGTAGAATAAACAATAATCGTAAGATAAGCATAGGATGCAACATAATATGATATAGGAAATAATATGATATAGGAAATATCATATTTTTGAATCAAATTTTCAATAAGTCTACATTAAAATAAAAAGTATCTTGTTGTATCGAATCAAACCCGTATAATCGTACAGATTTCAAGTCAGAAATTTTTTAATTAACTAAGTGTAAAATATTCAATTGAAAACAATTTTATTTACATATATCAATTACATATTTATTTCAAGCGAAAAGCCTTAGTTTAAATGTTTTTCATAAACTTCGATATAATGAAGACATTTTCAGTTTTCAGAAAAATAACTTTATTCAAGCTGAATAACAAAAAAATGTGTGTCCTTTACACTTTTACTCCAAATCTTCTTCTTGAATAGACAATAATTGGTGCATTAACTTCTCTTCTTTAGGAAAAAGCGAAAATTTCCTTTACATATTTTTTTTTTTTTTTTTGAAAGAAATTATAATGATTTTTTTTCATCCTGTCTTTAAAAAAAAAACGTTTTTTTTTTTTTTTTTGCTTTTATTGATGCTTTGTTATAATGATCCTTAAAATCAAGTATGTATGTCGTTTAATTTTTTTTTTTTATTTCTACGTGTTAATGCTATGGTTTTTCCTCTTTTTTTCTAAAGGATATATTTTTTTTTTCTATTTTCTTAATTCTTATAAACATTTTTTTTTATTACCAGACTTTATTGCTGTTTTTGTTTTATGGTGTTGCTACTTTTAAGTACTTTATTTCAAGATGAAATATTCTTAAAGGATAATAAGCATGTTGAATTGTCCTTACGAAAAAAAAAAAAAACTAAATAAATAATGCTAATATGTGCATTTTTTCTTTGCTTTCGTAAAATCTTTTGAAGTAATTTTTTTTTTTTTTGGTTTAAATTGAAAGCAAATAAAAAATGTTTTTTTTTTATTTCAGAGATTTCCTTTATTTTTGTTTCAAACAGATTTTCTAGTTAAATTTGAATGATGGTTATTAAAATGATAGTTTTCGGAACGACCCAAAAAAAAGTATTATTTAATTGACATATTTCATTGTTTATCTATCCTTTTATGATTATCATTTGATTGCATCAATGGCAATATATTTTCTTTTCAAATTTCTTTTGATAATTAAATTTGTTCAGATAGACCTACTTTAGACAATTTGTCCAAAAATGTTTATTGAATTATCCGAATTACAGAGCTTCCGTCTTATATGAGCTTTTAACTTGCTAAACCTAAGATTATTAAAAAATAATATATATTTTCAATTTCTGAAAAATGCGGACAAAATAAATTAGTTTATTTAAAAAATTTAATCAAATATCTATCAAAATATATGACAATATGTATACAATTTTATAATACATAATGTTTTTCAAGGATTCTGCTATTATTAAATAAAAAAAAAAAAATTATAAATTTTCCTTTAATTTTTATCACGTCAATGAACTAAAGAAAATTTGACACGTTTTTAATAAATATTATGAAAGGATTAAGGATAAAATTCTTCACTCTCTACAACAGTATAATGTTAAGTCATTCACCTTGATTTTCTTGATTTTGTGCATGAATTTGAATTAACTTTTTGTGGTGTATAATAGTGCTGTTATAACGAATAAAATCGCAGAAATCATCACGCACATCTTTTTTTTTATTTTTTTTTATCAGAATATAGAAATCTCGTTAAAATTTCACAACATTTAAGAAAAATAAAAATATGTATTTATTGAAAAAGTGTTATCGAAAAGTCCTTGAATAAAATTCTTTAAGGGATTTTATGCATAGCATCGTTCTTGTATTCTATTGAAATTCATATTAAAAAAAAAAGAAGTTTTAATCATATTCAGTAATGTGCTTAAGTAAAGTCTTATATAGGGTAATACGTTCAGGTTTGTGTTTGATATATAACTATGCATATACTACAGCATTTATGAGATGATGCAACACATCGGATGGACATTGTTTAATTTTTCTAATGGTTCTAATGGTTCTAAACGCTGAACAATTCATCGCCTCGCTATAGTATTTCATTGCCAGTAATTCATCGCTAGCAGTTCAAAGCCAGACAAGAAAATCATTATTATTTGATTTATTTCGAAATAATTGTTTTATCAAATTTTCAACATTATCAGGTTAAATAATTCTCATTTAATTATTTTTGAATTTTTATCTCATAATTCGCTTTCAATTCAAATCTATTTTATATTACTCTAACCAAAATAAATTTGGGTAAAGTAAAATATTGAAACATTACCGAAATTCATTATCTGGTAATCATCGTGGTGCATTTTTTTTTACCATCATAATGTTTAGCACTAATGAAAAAGATCAAAAAAAATGGTTCATTAGATTTGATTACAATTGAGATGTCAAAACCAGAAAACATATTACAAGTGCATAAAAAAGATATTTATGGGAAAAATTTATTTAGCTATGGCCTAACATTACATATTGAAAATACATGTGCAATGTACACATATTTTTATATAATGCATAATATTCGAAAATAAAATAACACTTTATTTCGTTTTTGGTTTTAATAAAACCGGGATAATGATGTTCCTTTTCGCAATATACTGAATATAAAATTCAGAAATATCTATAAATGCAAGTGTACAATTATGATGAAAATAAACATTTTAATCTGTGGTTGTATAAATGTATGGCTAAACAATCAATTTGATTGATTTCAAAATGACAAATATTGTTTAAACGAGATCATGAAAATTTTTGAAAAATATGCATTTATTATGATTTTGTATTTAAGATTTTATTAAAAAATATTCGTGAATCAAAGAACTATAATACATATATGTATAGCTATATATGATTTTCTTATATTATACATTAAGTAAGTATAAGTATAAAGAGACATCATCATGTTAAACATACATTTTCTTGGTAAATAATCAAAAAAAGAAGTGAAATCTTGGTAACAAACGTATTACTAGATAAACTTCAAAAACATAATTTACACTGGAAAATGTCTATTAATGTTCCAATGAAATGTAACTATTACAATAAAATTTAGTTTATTTATATATCATACACATTTAATTCCAACAAAATGCATAATTTATTTCATGAATATTGTACCATAGATATGTTTGCATTTAATCTAATTGTGCATTACAAGTTTTTTTTTCGATGATGAAAACAAAATAATAAATGTCATCATTCAAGAAGAAAAAAATAAAATATGTAGTTCTGATTTGTTTTTAATAACCCTGTTTAACATTTTCATGTTAATATAAAAATAAAATAAAATAAATAAAAATCCTTATTATTATTTTTTCTCTATTGCAACTGACCCGAAAATGCGTTTCTTTATATAATAATGATGGTTGGCTTTTTTTTTTTTTTTGCATAAAAAATAATGAAACAGAGCATAAAATAATTTATAAATAACATCAAAATAGATTCAACGGAGCAATAACTGTAAGTTATACTCCAATTTACATATTTTATAACAAAAAGCAAAAAAAATTGTTACAAAAAAAATATATTTGGCCTATATTTATTGAGTTTTTTTAGTAAAAAAAAAATATTACTTGTAAACTAACAAAAAAAAAAAAACAAAAAAAAAGAATTACATGTTATGGCATAGTTATTTATTAAAATTACAGAACCTATTTGTACATGGATAATAATATTTTCAGGTCAGTAGAAAAAATATATATATATTTTTTTTGAAGATGATGTAAATTAGTGTCAGAAGATGTTCTACAAATTTTCTCACAGGTAAAATTTTTATAAAAATAAACCTAAGATTTAAGGATATTCAACAATATTATGAGAATTTCAACAGATTCCATTATCATTAAATGTGGATTTTTTTTCTAACTTTACTATTATGAAGAATTCTAAAGGATTTTAATTCCCGTTTTAAATTTGATTCGAAAATAGTATTTTAACAAATATTTACTATTTTTGACATACAAATTTTTCCTTTTTATTTAATTTCTGATGAAATTTGTAATCAATAAAGAGTTTTTTTCTGACAGCATTTTCATGAAAAACAAATTATTTATCAAAATTGCATAATTTTTAAAACTGCCAAATCCGTAATTTGCGCCTCCAGGAAAAAAAATTTACATCCACGTTGAGAAGTTAAAAGCTGTTACAATAATTTCAATACTGATGTTGTTTGTAAAGATTTTCAATTAAAATATTTCTTAGATAAAAATTTTGAGGTTTTTTATAATTACATATTTTTACAAAAAAAATTCAAATGAAAAAATTCGCTTTCATAGCTTTAATAAGCATATTAAGTACAATGTACATAGCTTTTCAAAGTAACAGATATCAAAGATATATAGACTTTGTTTTTATGAAAAAAAAAAAATCTCATTTAGCTTGCTAATTAGAAATTCATAGAGAATCATTTATGTTGAAAAAATATATGTATGTAGGGTAGGTACAAAAAAAAAAAAATAACGTTGCAAAAATTATTTTTTATTTTTTATTTTCAAATATAATGTTGTATATAAAACAATATTTTCTATAAAGAAAATGAGTTTGGAATTTTTAATCGACTAATCACAAAAGCTTGTTTTTTGTTTTAATTTCTTTTTTAAATTGAAACTGAGGCATTTTATAATAAATTAGTAAGGCATTCGTTTGATAGTTTTAACATTAATTTTTTTTTTAGTAGGCACAATAACGATAACCACAATAATTAGAAGTTGAAAAAGTTAATATAATACATAAATAATTGAGTTTGTTGGAAACCAAGATCAAGATATATATTTTGAAAAATCTTCCTTGCAAACAATTTGTATGTCTAGACACATCGAGTATATTTATTTTCCGTAAATTTTTTTATTTAATTAATTTATTATTAATTGAAATCCGATGAGTCAATCTTTCTTTTTTTTTGACTTTATAATCCTTTAAAAATTTTAGAATATTCAATCTAAAGTGACAAAATCTTGGAAAAATAATGTAGAATTGCCTATACAGATAACTGAAAAGAATTTTTGGTTTCGTGCACGATCTGAACTGTACTATATGCAAAAACTTTCGAATAGAATTTTTAATGAACAACGTTGATCTTTAATGGGCAAATATAATGAATGTCAAACCTTGAAATCAATAAGACAATTTAAACGTAAGTTACAGAAAAAAGCAGCTCGAGGGTTGATATCTTCCTACAGGCGTTTTTTATTTTTGTTAAGAAGTGATATCATTCATAAAAAAATTATGTAATTTTGTTTAGTATCTTCATTGTAAATATTTACTTTTAGTAATGAGTGTTCATTCAAAACATTGTGAATGCAAAACTCGCACATTACATACTTTTATCAAGTTTTTTTTTTTTTTTTAATGAATGGTTCTTAAAAATGTAATAATTTTAATTTATTTTTTATATAATTTTTATTTAAATGTTTTTAAAAGAATAAATATTAAGGTCTTCACTCCATATATATAGCCATTTTATTACATTGACATTTACCAAACCACATATATATTTCCAATAGCATGGTAGGTTCACTTAGAACAAAATTAATTTCAGTTTTCTTAATGTGTTTCACCTTTCAACCACATGCGGCGCTCTTTGTTTGTTTACGTTTACTTTTATTGTCAACCCAGCCGGCTGAGCTTTTTTTCGTATTTATTATATTTTTTGAAATAAAAGCGTTTGGACGTGTAGGTGATTTATTTTGAGAAAAAATTAGTTTGAATTTTATTAAAAAAATTTATAAACTGCACGGTGAACTTACAATAAATCTATTTTTAGATTATACATTTAATTTATTAATTTATAATTATTGCAATAAAATTAATAGAATTTTAAGTGGAAATGTTAGAACACAATGTGGTATAAATTATATAAGTGATCAAATAAAAAAAAATGTAATAATATATTTCAGAGAACATTTTATAAAAACTAAAAAAATTAAGAAAATAAAAAATTTGCTATAAAAATAAATTTATCTTTTATTCATAATCTTCTTTTTTTCCTGCAAATTTGAATTTTAATATTTTCATTTGAAATATTAGAAATAAATTGCCACCTACAAAAATTTTATTTTTTTAGTTCACCTTCCCTCCACAAATCCATCAGGCGCTGTAGTAGATCTTTTGAGTGGGCCATCTATTACTATATCTTATCTATGTTCCAATAGTTCTTTAGGGATCAGGAACTCCTTAATCTTAATTACCATAAAGTTAGAATTGCTTGTTTCACTAGATACTTATAATAAGCACTTAATCAAATGCTTTAATAGACTATTTTAGATTAAAACTTCGATTAAAATCATACTTTATTATAGAATTCCTTTTTATTTTCTATTTATTAATGGGTGTCATTATTTTTGTCCAACAATGACAAATACTTTATTGCCATGTTTTTATGATTTAAAAAACCCAGAAGAAATCAGTCAATTGTTATTACTTTCTTTTTGCAAAGCAGTTTTTTTTCTTTTTTTTTTGCTTCAAAAAATATGATTCGAATTTTTGTTCACAGTTCAACTATCTGAATAGAAATTAGTTAATTTGTCTTTTATACGTTTATCATAAAAATTATTACATTTTTAAAGATAAATTATTATTTTTTTTTTTTCTCTTCATTGTTGATCATGCTTTTTGAATTTTTTTACGGCTTATTACATTCATTCAACTTTTCTTTATAAGTTTCTTTTGACTTTTTTTATTTTATGCTTAAGTTTTCGTTATTATTGAATATAATAAAGTAGGCACGATTAGTTGGGTCTATTTTTTATTTTTTTTATTTTTTTATTTTGCACTAATTAAAAATTTTCATAGAACATAGAATGATTTCGGCCAAACAAAATAATGATTGTCTAAAATTTCACCGCCCGTTCTTTAAAAAAAGTGGGTTCTTGTTTTCAAATTAAGCCACAAGCGTAATATACTAATGTAAGTCTACATACCACTATGATTACAGGATCTATCTGATGATGAGTAAGAGAATAATTGCTAGTTTTTGTTTCAACAATAAAATTCTCAGAAACTTCGTTTGCAAAAAAACATGAATCTCTGTAGAAATTGTATCAAAAGTTTGCAATTTGAGTAATATTATTTTTTTTATCATGTTTTTTCTTAATGCAACGAAATTCTTTTACAGCACATTTGATTCTAATTTATTTCATATTGGTTACAACAAAATTAAAAAACCAGACGCAATTATTTTTTATTATTATTGTTATTAAGGTTTTTTTTTTCCCCCAGTTTTTCTTTAAAAGTCCATTTAAGGACATTAAGTACCAAAAATATTTTGCGTAAAATGTAATAATAATGTTTTTTTTTCTGCACAGAAATATAATAACATAAAACAAAAAAAAGAAAAGAATAAAGTTTGTAAAAGTAATTTTAACAAAACAAAATAACTAAAAATTTTATTTTAAGTAAAAAAACCTTTTAACCAGTCCTTAATAATAACAGAAGGCATTATTTTGGTTTTTTTTTTTGTTGTTTTTTTTTTAAAAAATAAATTACAATATTTTATCCATGTAACTTATGATTACCGAAAATTATTTAAGAAAAATTTAGTCTTGTGATCAAAATAGATTTCAATATCAAAAAGATAATAATTTTTTAATCAAAAATTGATAATTTGTGAATATTGATTTCAAAAGAATTAATTTTAGTGGAAAAAGTATTCATATTTATTTTTTTTACAATAGTAAAATTATTCCAAAATTATTTCGATAAAAATTCCAAATTCAAGTATTTAGATGAGATTAATTTTTTCGTTGTTATATTTATATACATAGCTACATAGCATAATATAATAACAAGGCAGAATTTGGAGGTTCATGGTTGAATTTTAATATTAGTCAGACGTTGTATAGTTCTATAGTATGTATATAAATTTAAGTATATATATTTCAAATAGTATTTCTGTCGACATTAAAATTTTTATGTCTTTCTTACTGAAAATAAAAATAAAATAATAATGAAAAAAAATAAAATAAATAAATATAAAATTATATATCCTTCGCTAATAACTTCAGACTTTACTTTTCTAATAAAATTTATCTCTAAACCGAGAGTATTTTCAACTTACATTTTTATCGATAAAATATATAGGTATATTTGGTATTATTGAAAATTGTTTTTATTTTAGCTTTTATATAAACAATAATAATATTAAGTTCTTTATACAGAGGCATATTTATAATCAAAAAAGTTATCGAACGTGATCCTAATTTGCAGGTGTCACTTAATGAGATTTCCAACAAAAAAAATATACATATATATATTTTTGAACTTAGAAAAATTTGTAATCAAAATGTTAGAAATTCTGCTGTTATCATGCGATAATCCCATGACAATGGCAAAACATAGATTAATGCATCAATGCCCACACCAAATGTAATAATCTATAGATTTATTTTTAATTGGATTAAAAAAATCATTTTTTATAATTATTATAATTCATAGGGGACGAAATAAGATGAAAATATATGTAAAGAAAAGATATGTGGAAAAAAATTTAAGTCTGATTAGTTTTTTTGTAGAGAACGTAACTGACCTAAGTATACGAGAGTAGTATGTAGGGTTGCCAGACGTCCCGGTTTTGCGGGATTGTCCCGGTTTTCATATCATTTCATGACGTCTCGAAAAAGGTTCTCTGGACGCTCAATTGTCCCGGTTTAACATTTTTGACCAAAAAAAATTAATAAACTTATAAAAAATGTGCCACTTTGTTCAGGTTATGTTATGCTTTCCTTTCATTTTTCTAATTCTCGATCCTACATTATATCAATCCAGCCTATAAAGATATTGCAGGGTAGTATTTGTTTATTTATACATTTTTGTTTGTTTATTTAGCTGCAAGAGTTGGCTGGAATTTGGCTGGTACCAATTTTTGTTAGTATCTTTTATTTATAAAATTTGGTTTACTAATTTCATTTTATATATTATTAGATTTATTTTATACCTTCAAGTTCAAGCATGCCAAAGAGAAATTTCTAGAAAAATGTACTACAGAATTTCCTTTTATAAAAAAAGGCAAAATTGATACGGAAGCGTATTGTAGACATTGCAATTCAAGTTTTAGTACAAGTCATGGTTTATCCGACATTAAAAATCACATACAAAGTCAGAAACACAAATCTGAAGTTGTTTCGGCAAGTAAATGAAATGAATATTTATATTTTTTGTTCCTAATTTGTGTTATTAATTTTAAGATATTATTTAATTACGTATATACTTGACCTTGTTGAAGTAATAATGATCCTTTTTTTATATTTATATTAAATAAAATATTTGTTTAATAAATTTTATTAATTTTGTAAAAAAATACTTTTTGACCCGATTTGTAGTGGGGAAAATCTGGTAACCCTAGTAGTATGGGAAGTTCCAAAATATTCAGTGTTTTAAATGTATCTCCGCAAATATTGGTAATGTCTTTTTCATATGGAAAGGATTGTCAAATTTTATATATAAATGTAGGATAATTTAATGGGAGCAAAGATCCTTTCTTCCGTTAAAAATATTTAAATATAGAAGATTCTTTATTTTTGTTTTTAACAACCACAGCCATAGGATCCTACCCAAATCTCCAATACCAGTTTTCGAGATATTATATCCACAAATTATTATTATGCTCTCAGTCAGCCATATTTTAATTACAAACTTCTTTCTGAGTGTTAAATAATGAAATTTTTGACTAAATTGCTAAAATAAACATTCATCTTTTACGTTGTCACCCACATATAATCTGAAAATATAAATTTTTCTATCTAACAAAATAAAAAAAAAAAATATATTGTGGAAATTGTCTTTTTGATTAAGTTAAAAAGGACCATTTTGTAAAATAACAACAACCAACAACGTTTTTCGAAATATTACTAAAAAATCTAATATAAATCCATCAAATCAGGGAAATGGTCACGTTCGATAGACGATTAAAAAGGTAAAACTTTTGTTACTGGTACGTTATTTTTTTCCTGGAAAAAGATTTTCTTCAAATTGCGCCAGTAAAATTATTAATAAACTGCCAAAAAAATGTTCTTTAATTTTAAACCTACATAATTATATATATTTTTTTTTTACATTTCTAAGAACGAGACCATTATTGAAATATTTAATATATGAGCCAATATGACGTCATATTTTTATATATAAAAAACTACGTGATTAAGTTTTAGCATTTATGAAATATTTCAACTAATCGAAAGACAAAGTCGACTGAGAAAAGAGAAATATTTGAAAACATTTTTATTTTTAAACAATTGGATTAGACATTTTTCTCGTAGTCACAATCAACAAAACTCCTACCGTAGTATAATGCCTTTTGCGAACTCCATAAGTACAGAATTTTATATGACAATATTATATATAGTTGAGAACAGAAGTTCCAGAAAAATTGAATAATTTTTCAAATTTTTAAAGCCAAATTTTCAGAAGATTTTCCAAAAGATAAAAATTATATCGAAAATTTATCAATGATATGTATTGTCATCCTTCTTGAGTTTGAAAGTTTTAAAGTGATTGGTAAAATTTTCCTTTTTAGCAAAGAAAAAAATAATAGTAATAAAACATATTACACATAATTTTTTTTTTTTTTTGTTTGTTTTTAAGTGATTTGATAAAAGTATAGTACTTTTTATATAAAAGTTAAAGGAAGCTTTATTATGAAAAATTCACCTTTAAAATTATCTTTGAAAGTTTATCATTTTATCATTATGTTTGCTTAAACCTGAAATTTTAAATGATACAAATATATCTTAAATAGATATAAAATATAAATATTCTTAATTAAATATTTTTTGACACATTATTGATGGGAATTTTTAATTATGTTTTGAATACCCACAAATTAATTGTCTGGAATAAATAGATACGCTATATGTAACCTTACTGTACCTATATGTACAATGTATACATTACTACAACCAAAATTTATTAAACATGTCAATCAATCTTTTTTAATAAAATATTGTATTAGCTGAATGGCTACACTCAAAAAAAAAATGCAATCAAAATCGAAAGCAATTATTGTACTTCATTTCAATTTTTGTCCGTAATTGATACTTTTGAAGTCAAAATCTGTTGTTTTATTTGAAGACATCCTGAATGAAGTTCCAAAATGAAATACCAACTTTACAGACAATTTTAAGACTGAAAACCTGTCCTTATTTTAGGACTTCAAATATTTTCTTTCAAAACAAAAATTATTACTTCATTTGAATTGCAATTGCTTTTATTTTACCTTGCATTAATGAAACTATGTTCTTCAAATTAATGTTTTTAGTTGCAATAAAATAAAATGAATAACTTTAGATTGAAATGAAGTAAGTCCTGTTTTATTTTCAATCATTTTATTATATTTTCCATTTTACACATCGTCGTAAATTCAGTTCATAGCTCAGTGGCAGAGTTGGTGGATTACAATGTTTAGGACAGTGGTTCGAAGCTACAAGCGGGCATAAAAAAAATGATTAAAAAAAATTTTAAAAACAAAAAAAATATAAAAAAAAAATAAAAAAAAAAATAAATAAAAAAATTCAATAAACAAAAAAATTTAAAAAAAAAAAGAAAAATAAAAAAATTTAAAAAATAAATAAAAAAATTTAATAAATAAAAAAAATTAAATAAAATAAAAAAAAATAAAATTAATAAAAAAAAAAAGTTAAATAAAATAAATAAAAAATTAATAAAAAAATAAAAAAAATAAATAATTAAAAAAATAAAAATGAGGTCTAGCAATTTTTTTTTTTGTATTTGTGGTGTTTTTGCTGATGAATTTGAAAGGTTTTTGGTTTTGGAGTAATAAACTTTATTTTGGTTTTACTTGCATTATTTTGTTTTCATTTCGAAAGATACTTGCTAATTTGTGCTTTCGATTTTGAAATGAACTACCATTTGTTTTCAAATCGAATAATTCTCTGTAGGGACAAAGCGAAGAAATCTCACTTTAAATTGAAGCAATTTTTTGTTGTTTTGATTGCATTATTTCTTTGAGTGTAAAACCGGATTAAGGTTCCACATAATAATTAAAGATCAAATATATTATGGCCAGAATTAACAGCCCTGAATTCTAGAAAGGCAAATAGATACAGATAGGGAATAAATAAAGGTAAAGATAAATATATGAATAGGGATAAATATAGATCTATATTGAGAAATAGCTTTAAAATAAAGATATAAAGATAAAAATATGAAAAGAAAAAGATAAATACAGGAAGAGATTACGAATGACACTTAAACTCAGATTAAAACTGAGGTTGGGAATGAGATTGAGATTTAGATTGAGACTCTGAGACTCTGAGACTGAAACTAAAATAGACAAATGTAAAAGAGAACCAAAAATGAAAGTATATTAAAATAAAACAAAATAAAAATAAAAAGATTAAAAGTATTTAATATCGACATGAAAATTAAAATCAAACTAGATGAATCAAACTAAAGATTAATGTACTTTTAATATAACTATTAAACAGTAACAACAAAAGCAGGATCTTTAAAGTCATTATAAAGCAATTTAATTTCCTGAAGAATTGTGTGTGAATTTTTCACAGAAATGTTGTAGAATTTTTTTTTTTTTTGTAATAATTCTAACTTTTTTGATGGATTTGTGCACGTTATTTATGAATAAAGAAAACTTTATTGCTAAATGTTTTCCTATGCTTCTAAACTATTCTTTCATGAAAATGAGATGAAATTTATTTATCTTAAAATATTTTATGAGATAATTTAGTTTAATCAAATTTATTAAAAAATACCTCTGCTTAGACAAAAAGTGTTCACATCTGTAGAAGGGTGACATGAACATATTTTTTGTACACGAAAAAAATGTTCTATTCGTAATGTGATTCTTCGTTTAATATTGTTATTGTTAAAAGAAGGAAGAAACACATTTTACACTTGAAAGTTATTTACAAAAATGTACAAAAAAAAATAATTAGAGCCCTTTTAATTTGTAGGATACACGCAGCTTATAATTTTTTTTCCCAGACTATTTAAATTTACCTGCACTATAACCATTTAAGATTACTATTTTTATTATTTGCTGTACCATATAATTAAAATACAATATCGATTTCAATTTGAATATAAATAAATGCATTAAATTTGTTCGAACTTCATACTTTATATATTTATATATGTATATAAATATAGTGAAAAATGCACTAAATTATGTGAAAGTTTTATTGAAAATTATTTGAAAAAGTTTTAAACGAGTCTAAAGTTTCCCTAGATAGGTATTAAATAAGAAAATTTGATTAATAACAGCACAATATTTTACCTCTGTAAGAAATTTAACATTTTTCTTAATGAAATAAAGTATTTTAAATTTATGTTATTCTTATTTTATTCAATTATAATAGAGTGTTAAAAGCGTTTGAAAAATATTATACGTAAAATTTGAAACTCAATTAAAATTAAAATACGATTGAAACATCTATATATAAAATGAAAGCACTTTGAATAAGATTAGAAATTGGTTTTCTAAACATCTTTCATAATTGAATATTAATAAATGATATTAAGAAAAAGTTGAGTACATATAATAAATATCAACGATATTAGTCAATAATCTGATATTGGGAAAAATAATAAATGCAAATAAAATTCGTAGTAGTAGATAAATTTAAACTTCAAGTTTTTCTAAATGGCTTATTACATTTGCATAACAATAAAAGAGTATCTATACATATTAATATATACGTATTTGAATTAAGATTGTGAATAGCTTTTAATTAACGAATACTATTAAATTGTATTTTAAAATCAAATAAACTTTATAAATTTCAAAAGTTATTATGCTTGTTCTATTTTGCCAATTTAGAACTATGTATTGGTAATCAGAGTTATTTTGAAAAATTAAAATTCTATATCATACGTGAATTTAGGCATCTGAATCTCAATTTTATGTAATTTTTTGGAAAATCGTTCGAAAATATTAAATCATTATCATTTTAGTTTATTGCTACATTAGTGTTAACAATTTCAGTACGACGGAAATATAATTAATAGAAGATTTTGTACAAACAATTTTAAGCCCTATTTTAAAGGATATAGTTATATTTTAATAATCAAAATTATTAAATGTTAACAGTTAAATCAACATCAATTATTTTAGATAAATCATAAAAATTTCTTAAATA
Organism: Hybos culiciformis; assembly: GCA_964007475.1. Taxonomy (NCBI): domain Eukaryota; kingdom Metazoa; phylum Arthropoda; class Insecta; order Diptera; family Hybotidae; genus Hybos; species Hybos culiciformis. The sequence goes on along the minus strand of OZ023273.1, from coordinate 137,505,006 downwards.
TGGTAAATAGTTAAAATTATAATTTAGTCACAGAGATCCTTCCATAATAACAGAATATCATCAACTGATATCTCATTGAACATTTTATTATTTCAATATTATATTTTTGGTATGACAAAGCTTTCAAATTTTATTATAACAACGCATGCTTGAAATTTATCAGCATTTTTACTTTCGAAATGATATCAGAATCATAAAAAAGAGAATTTCTGATTCAGCCATTCAAAGCTTTTAAATTTAATTTATATGAAAATAAAATAGCTTTTCGCCAGGGATAATCTATACATAAATTATTTTATATATTTTTTACCTAAAGATCATAAATCTAAAAAAAAAGAAGTAAAATAAAAATACTATTCTAATAACTTTAAATAATCTGATGATATACCCAGACATTTTGTCTTTTTAAAGATGGGAAAAAATTGGTCAATACGTCTCAATGATTATATAATTAACTTAATTGTCTAGGTTTCTCACTTTGTAGCAAAAAAAAAAAAATATTTAATTTTTTTTCTAAGATTAAAAACAGAAAAAAAAGAATATGAACTAAATGTAGACTTTATACCATATTTTTATTTAGTATAATTATATTTTTGATAAAACCTTTATGATTGCTATAAGGATATTGTATGTTTTTAAAAGATTATAAATATTAGTATAATAAATATAATTCTTATCATAAGAATCCAGAAAAGTTGGAATATCGATTCTATTCACTCAGCCGAATAACTCTTGTAGCTTAGTAAAATTTCAAGATTCTCATGTATAGTATTTTAATAATTTCAAATATGTAAAACAATAAGTTAGTTTAGGTATGGGACTATTATAATATTATAAATTACCAAAAAATGAATTCTCTAAATGCCTAATTTTCTGTTCAATTCGAATCGTTAGGGCGTAATACTAATTTATCCACTCAAATACAGTAAAAAACCTTAATCAAATTTAACATTTTGGCATCAAAACTTAAAGGCATTAATTATTTATGTTTTTGGATTTGGAAGATAAAAAAAATTATAATAAAAAGTTCTTGGAAAATTTTAATTTACAAATTCAGTCAAGGACACACTTTTTTTTTTTAAACTTAGCAAAGACTTTATTTTTTTTTGTTTTGATGAATTTTTTTTTTTTCTTCCTTGGAATTCAGGTAATAGTTTTCATTATGAAAAAAGAAATAACAGAGTTTAGTTGTTTTTTTTAAATATAGGGCACTATATATCCAAAGGAAACTTTGCTTCAGGAATTTCATAAACTCAAGTGAATATTTTATTACTTAATTACTTAATGATCAATTAAAAAAAAGAATGTTTGTAAAATATTTGCATTATCATCGAGACCAGAAAGATTATTTAGATAATTTTGACAATTCAATCATATAAAATTTTTATTTCATTTAACAATAAAATATAAGCTGTATCATCATAATATTAAAAACAAAAATGCGAATACAAAAGTTTATCTTTTTCTTTGAAAAATATATTATATAAAAAAAAAGAAAATTTAAATTATCAACAATTTCAGCGGAAAGCGAAAATATTTCACTGAATCTTTTGTTTTTTTTTTTTTTTGTTATTTTATAAATTTTACAGATTCCTGGAGATTATTACTTACAATTGAATGCTTCAATGAATAATTTTCTCATCGGCTCTGCTACGGCTAAAAGAACTTTATTCACCCATAAGTTATAACAAAACAAAAATTGTGGAAAAAATGGCAATAAGCCCGAAATATTTCTCGCATAATGGTTTTGAGATAGATATTTGTTACATAATTTTTATTTTGTTTTTACTACATCAAACAAACCTAAAAATGTTTTACTGGGTGGCAAAATATATTTTTTTTTCGGTTTTTTTTTTTCTTAATTTTCATAATTAAGTTTTCAATTAAGTTTAGATAATATTAAAGTATACAAATAAACGGTTAATATAACAAAGTCTGTAACTATATTATTATTATTATTATTTTATTATTATCATATTGAGTTCAGTAGCGCTCTTTTTAATAATCAAAGTTTATTATAATGGACTTGTTTGAGAAAACACTAATTAAAGTAATAATCTGAAAGTTTTTCTGATATGTGCTTCTATCAAAAGATACAAAAAGAATTATAACACTTCGTATGATCGTTATCCGGTTCAACTAGGATATATTATGTAAAAATTGCTGTGATTGGAAGTTGGATTTTCCAATTAGAAGAAACTGTCAGTTATGATTTTCAAAAATGTTTTTAATATTTAAATAATAAATATTTTAAAAAAATTTAAAATCCCATTTTCTGAAATTTTATTTTTATTGTTTACATTATAATTTAATTTTATTTTTATGCCAACATTATAATTTAATTTTTTTGTTCGAAACTTTTCCAACTTTACAAGCGTAAACATCTCTGTTTTATATCATAGGGTACATAAGGGTATATCATAAGTGTAAACACCTGTGTTTAGAACGCAAGGCGATTGATTGGTTGTTAATCGAACCGACATAATGTCTAAAAATACAAAATTATTGAATGAATTTAAATAATATATGACGGTTAATAAAAATTAATTTATTAAATCTTATTCTAGTAATCGTATTCTAAATCTTATTCTAAATATTTTTTTAACCAATTTCTATTTTTTTTTCAATAGAATTGTGTGTTTGAAAAAATCCTAGTAACATGATATATGAGATCCTTATTTGTGTTCCATATGAAATTATAAAGGATTTCCATAATTTTCTACAATTTTTAGCTTAATTTAAACCGAAAAAAAAAAAATTAAGAATCTATAGTGAAGTGATTATTTTATTAAAATTGATTTGATGATTTGAGTTATAATTAATACGAAAAAAAATTATTAAATACCCTGATGACAGAAAATTTAATGAAGCCTGGAAAATATAAAAATAAATACCAATGAGAAAATTTCAAAGTAAGAGAACCTGAGTTGAATGAAAAAAAAATTAAAAAAACCTCATTTCACCTAAAATAAAATAAAAAATTTTCTATTAAAAATATCTATTTTTAAGTTGGGAAAGCATCATATAAATTATGAAAACAAATCAATATTTACAATTATTACTTTTTTCGTCTCCTTTTTTTTTTTTGTTCGATTCAGTAATGTGTCTAGGGATCTTTTTTTTGTTTTTCATATACAAGAATTAAAGTTAAATTAATAAACGTACACAGAAATAAATGTCTTTGGGCATTTTAATTCATTATTTATTGCTCAAGCATCTTTCAAAATTTGTAAAATAATATTTTTTTTTTTTATGTTTTTTATTTTTAATGTTCATATTCTTCTTTTGTTTATGCTCTTGATTTGTCTTTGATTATAAATCAGAAATTATTATTAAAAAAAAAAACACATAAATCAGAATAATAATGAGAAAAAAAAAAGTCTGGAAAACACAGACTGAGGAAACACCTTTCAGTCACATTTGTATCGAACTTAATGATTCTTCGATTCATTATACTATCTCTAAGGAAATACATTGTTAACAGGAAATGTTTAAAAAAATTAAAAAAATTTTGTATATTACAAACTTAGTATTATATATATACACAAATTTCTTCTGTAAAAGCAAAATAATATTGATAGACTATAAGCAACCTTTTGACAAATTATTTAATCATACTAATTTTAGTTTTCAATTTTACTTATCTTGGTAATAATTGATGTAACAAAAAAGATAAAAAAAAAATTTAAACAAGCTTTCTCGATGTTTTAAGTAAACAAAACATAGATTAAAAAAGAACTAAAACATTAAATCGTTCAATTGAGCGGATGAAATGAACGACAAAACATATGTTTTTAACAATTACCAGAGACAAATCCTTAAATCTTAAATCTTTGAGGTTCTGGACAAATAGAGGAACATTATATTATATAAAGACAACATAACACATATGTGACCAATAAATATACAATATTTTTACTTACATTGGTAATGCTTAACCATATATTAAAATAATTTATACAATTGTTGGAGTAAATAATATTTTCTGCAGTTAAATAAAATCAACATGCTTTTGGCAATAATTTTGAGATGTAATGTCATAAAATAAAAATAAAATACATATTACAACAATTTCTTTAGAATAGAGAATCTTAATAAAATTATACATACTGTGTATGTACGTTGTAGAAATATTTACACTTTATATCTTATGTATGTACATAATTATATTTAAAAGGATATTTATATTTAAATGAACAGAAACAGAGTTTATTTACATCAACAGCAACAGCACAAAAAAAATCTTATGATTTTTTATAAAAAAAAAGGATATTTTTCCAGTATCATCAATTTCGTATATGTCCTTAAAATTGTCAAATTATATTTTGCTCAAACTAATTACATGGTTGGCTTGCGTATGAAGAATTTGATTAGGAAATACCTAAAATATTTGCTCAGAATGTAAATATTTATTTATTTTCAAGTTTATCAATATAAAATATGTAGTTAAAAACATTTTCATTTATAAAAGAGTTTTTATTGGAAAAGTTAAAAATAGTTTGAAGAAAAGTTTCAAGGTTTTAATGAAAACATTTGCATAATAATTTTAATAAAAAGATTCTTGAATTTAATTATATTATAACGATTCAACTTGATAATAATAAAAATATTTATTGAGAATTAGATCAGATAAAAATGTATGATAATCAAAAGATGGAAATAAAATTGAAGATAACTCAAATTGATTTTTCATTTTTAATCATCCTCTACTTACTCAATCCTCAACAAACTTAAAAAAAGTTAAAAAATATCAGTAACTACAGTAACTATATAATATTAAGTACCTATATATTACTACATATTATATATAATATTATTATACAATAATATTAATAATCGATATGTTGTCAAATAGGGCTGGGCGACTTCAAGAAGTTCTTATTTAATTTGCGAATCTGAAAAAGTGTATGGGGAAAATTTCATATGAAGTGAAGTGTTCATTTATCTTGTTATATACAGGCATACCTCGATTAACGCTACCTCTTTTAGCGCTGTTTCGCTATAGCGCTCTTTTGATTTTTTTTTGCATTAAAGCATTTTTTAAAACGTTTTATTTTTCTAATTTCATATTTATAATTGTTGGAATCCCTCTTTTTCAAAATTTCAAAAACAATTATAATTTAGGGAATCCTAATATGAAATATTGTATTAATTGTTCTTTCGAAATAGTGACATGGTTTGATAGAGACCTCAGTAATTTTGATGAAATAAATGAAATTCATTAAATAAAAAAAAATCAATTGCTTATAAAAAAAATATGTCCTAGAAAAGAACGGGTGAGCCAAACACACATGTTGCTAAACAATCTAGAAAAAGCTTGACGTTGGAGATGAAAATGAATGTTATTAGGTGAATTGAGAACGGTGATCGACAGTTTCTAATTTTCAAAAAAAAGTATAAATGAATTAAAAAAAATTTTCAAAACAAAACACAATTTTTTTATTTTTGACTTCAAAGTACCAAAAAAAAATTGGTTAGGAACGTAACCCCATATTTTACTGTAAATACCACCTCTTTTAACGCTGTTTCTGTTAACGCTCAATTTTTAGCAATTTTCAGGAACGCATCATGAGCGCTAAACGAGGTATGCCTGTATACTTATCTGTAATTTGTCTAAAAATATCTACAAATAATGCATTTTCTGATTATATTTTTTTTTAGATGCATACATAAATAAATAATATCCTTGTTAATATTTATTTATTTTATAATATTTTTTTTTAAATAAACGCAATTTATTTTTCTTTTTTGATAAATCACTAAATAAATGAAATTTACTATCATTCATGTCAAATCAAAACGCTGTTATTCAGTTTTCATAAAAAAAATTATTATGCTATCAAATCCATTTAATTTGTACACAAATGAAGTTATATGGAGAAAAAAAAACTATACGTACAAAAAAAAAATTAGAATATTTACATAACAAAACAAAAAAATAATAATAATGACAAAAAAAATTTAAAAACTAAATTTTCACTATAAATTTAAGGATTTATTATAAAAAAAAAAAAAAAAAATCACCTATTTGTTGCAACAAACGACAGGGTGTAAATTATGTAAGCATTGGAATCGTGCCATAAAGGTTAACCTTAATACTTTATAAATTATTTCTTTTTAATTATTAAAATCCTAATGTCCCTGTAGCAATATACATATATATGAGTCAACTATCTTTTCCTATTTTGTGATTTTTGTTTATTAAGACAATTAAATTAAATAATAATAAAAACTTTACGTTTTTAAATTAATTGCCAATATACTATAAAACTGTTACAAACTAATATTTCGAGCCATTATTTCTTATAGAAATATAAAAATATGAAATAAAAAAGAAGGAAATAACCCTGTTAGAAAAGCATATTGTCCTATTTTGTAAATTTTAATCCAGTGCAGATATTAAATTATTTATTTTTATTGCAAAACTTGGAAAAAAAAACTATGTATATAGATTTCAATTTCAACTGAAAATCATTTATTCTAATTTTAATTTCCTTTACCAAATTGAAAAATGCATATTTTTTGTTTAAAAATTTTTAAATTAGTTTCGTAACTCATTCAAGGTTTTTTTTGTTTTGTGCATTATTTTGTGATAATTTAACAAAAAAAAAATAATAATGAAATCAACAAAATAATATTATCCAAATTTGCATTGATATAGTTTATACAAACATATAATACGAATTCTAATTGAAAGAGTTTTTGATTCGTAATTTTATTTGACATCTACATAATATATTATAAGTTATATTGAGTCACATAGTTATGGCAATAAGGCTTTTCAAATTAGTTATACAAAAAATAAATAAAAAATTGTCATTATGTGCAATTGTTTATAATTCAGGCTTAAGATCATTTGCTAATAATTTGACAAATTGTGTTCTCTGTTAAATAATTCATACTATTGCTTTTAATAACTTTTATAAGTCTAATTATTTCAATTCAAGTGTTTAAAACTATTTTTATGGATAGTTTAATAGTTTACGCTTGGTCAGAATAAAACTTGAGCTCTGAAGCAAAGATTTCTGTTACAATACTTAATGGTTTTAATATTTAATTTTTATATAGATATAAACATATATGATTTTTGATTATTTCAGATTTTTATTTATTTTTCTATTTATTCGACAACGCGTTTTTGTAATCGAACATGTCAAAAAATCTTTTCAAAGTTCTGAAGTTGCACCAACTCAATTATTTATTAAGTCTTTATTATTAAATTCTTAAAATTTGATATTTTATTTGTTATAAAATTGTTTGTAAATTATATAATGTGAATTTTTTAAGGAAACTATTTAATTATAAACAAAAATTCAAAAATTGGAAAAAACAAAATAAATTTCCTGTAACAAACAATAAAATGAATGCGATCAACCTGTTTATTTTCTGCATATTATTCACATTAAAGAAAACATATTTCTAATAGTTCCAAATATTTTTGATTTAATTTTTTTTTCTTCTTTTAATAAAATTTAGAATTGAACAATATTTTACTTATTTTACAAAATTTTTTAAGACAAAGAATATGAAATTAAATAAATCTTCAACATTGTTTACTTTTGTCTACCTTGTTTTTAACAAAATAACATTATTTTGGACAAATTCTTTCATTTTTTTTTTTATTGTAATAATAATAAAGTGAAAATATTAAAATATGATATAATCGGGAAACTGAAGAATATATTTACTTTATAAGAGAAAAAAAACGAAATTTTAAATTATTTAAATTATTTATATCTAATACAATTCTTAGTATGCTTATTGTGCTTACTATTCTCATTCTTAAAATAATAATAAATAAATATTACTCTAAATTTGTATTGTAACCATTCATTATTCATTCCTTTGATTTCGCAATATTAACCTTTAAGGATGAAGAATATGTAACATATAAAATAATCATATAAAATAAAAAATTTGGAAAATATATGTGTATTGAACAAGCTGCATATTTTCTATTATCTACGGTAGTAGGAAAATAACTTAATAAATATTTTTCAGTAAATTGAATATAGTAACAAATGATGTAATAGGTTTACAAAATAGGATCAGGATTATATTACAAATTATTACCAGTTTTTTTAATTGATTGGAATTTATCTATCTATTGTCTCTGGAAAAAACGTGAAAATTGACTTAAAATTAATTGAACGAACTAATCTTTTGATGTGAAATTTTATTACTTCTTTACTAAATAAATAAATTTTTATACATGCAAAATAATGCAAGCAATTGTCCACGCTATTGAAATTCTACTGCGAGTATAATATTATTTGTAATCGTATTCTTTTTGTATAAACTTTTCCACGAAATCTTACAGAAATGCATATTTGATGCAATTTATATATGTAGTATAGTATTGTAATAAAATTTGTCTTATGGATTTGTTTTCTTATTGAAACGGAAAATAAAATATTTTTCTTCTTTTTGTCAAATTTTCCTACTTGTTGCCAAAATATTTTTGGCCCAATATAATGTTTTTCATAATTTTTCAAAAATTTTTATCAATATTTCGAAAACAAGACTATTAACTGCAAGCTTAGTTCAACCAAGAGAAAAATCTTGAAATTATTATAAAATTTAAATAATTTTGTTTTCAAAACATTGTATTTTTTTTTTATTTCAAATTAATTTATTTTTCATTCAGGCAAAAAGGGGACAATTCTAATAAGAATAAAAAATAAAATTTGTTTTCAATTTATGCAATATTATAGTTATTATGTAGATTTTTAGTTACATAATAAAATAATAAAATATATATTAAATAATGATATAATATGATTGTTAAAATACATTGTAGCATCTTGCAAATGCAATTGAAATTTTTCTTTTTAGCTAATATAGTTTATATCAAAATTAAAACCAAAAGTTCTTTAAATTCAACAGCAAAATGACTTATTTGTGAATATATTAATTACGTTCACCTATCACAATGACAAGTTCATTTCTTAAAAACCATATCCTGGAAAATAAAATACATTTTTTATAATTTATAAAGTAATAAAAGAAATAAAAATATTTGTCTTTTAATGGCTCTCTTATGAGAGTTTACAAGTCTTACAGAATTTTTAATCATTACATAGAAGAACATGTAAATCATTAAATAAATAAGGCAACATTATTAAAAATTCTATAACATTTTTTTTAAAATCTTATAACATATGTTGCAACACAATTTCTTCTTTTGATTTCTTTGTTGTTGTATTATAATAAAGGACTTGAAAACAGAACATTATGCGTTTAAACTAAAACTCATACGTACCTACAAGTTTTCACTACTGGGACTTTACAACACTAACTTCAGACTTCAGACTGATGCCGAATCAATCACCTGAATGACTTATGTCTTCGAATTTTTAAATCGCTGGTATAATATTACTCCAATATCTATGTGTTTTCTTCTAACCCGTTTTACTTATTTACTTTCTTCGATTTATCAAGGATTTAAAAATAAAAAGGCGATAATTTAAATGCTACTCATTTGACACTATAATTGAAATTTTCTTTTAATTTAGATCTAAAATAATTTTTGATGTTATCATGAAAAATGAAAATGGGATAGAGTTATTGAATTATATGCCTACCTAGAAAAATAAAATTATATTAATTCAAAAAAATAATAAATTCATGAAATGAAACAAAAATAATGATCTTTTCATTTTTTATTTTTGGATAATTTAGAAAACATTTTTTTATTTTAAAAATAATATTTATCAGGACAAAAAAGGTTAATGCTTGGCTGGTAATATTAAATGAAGCCAGACGTTACAATATATTTACGAATGTATTTTTTTTTTTTATTTTATTAGTAGACTTAATATTAAAATAAATAACAAGCATTTTTTTTATGTCAGTTTGACCGTAATAGGGTCAAAATGAAATACTCAATTCATTAGTTCGTCTCAACGTTTAATACACAGTTGGTGATAAATATACACATAAGTCTAAGAGAAAATAAAGCAAAAGTGAAAAAATTTATTATCGTTTACATAAATTTAGAATTACCTTGACTATGCAATATTTGTTTTTACTTAGCATATAAACTATGAACTGTAAAGTATACTATTACCTTATCGTTGGAAAAAATAAGATTTTTTAAATATTATTTATTTATTATTTGTACAATAGATGAGCAAAGAACATAAAAAAATATCCTTTTTTAGGTTCTCAAATATCTTAAACGATCCTTGTATTTCAAAGTATTTTCAAATTCCCATTTCACTAAAAAAAATTAGTTTCAGATACGTATTTCATTTTGGATATCACGCATACAAGACAAGAAATCAACGATCTTCTAGAAATATTTTTTTTTACATGAACATATCTACAAAAATATGTTTTTAACTTTGAGAAACTGGATTCAAATTGCAAAAAAAACATAACCGTTGAGGATATTTTACATTGATTTTCCCATCAACTTAACTAATTTTTATTATGACGATACAGAAGTATTTATTTGAATGAATTATTTTTCAAGCATATAGTAAACAATGTTTTGTAACTTTTTTCATTTAATTCTTCATTTACAATTGAAATCATTTCATTTATTTAATTAAATTATTGAAGTGACTTCAATATCCTTAAAATATCATCCCGGAAAAATAAATGTTCACTCACCTTCAATTGCTTAACAGGATTAAAATTAACAAAAGTTTTTCCTCATTTCAATTTCACAAAAAAAAAAAAAAACAAAAAAAAAAAACTATAATAGTTAAAATATATATTTTAAAAAACTTATTTCCAATTCATCGTCATCATCAAAAGTCAGATGTACATAATTGAGATAGATTTCTTAAAAGAAGTTGCACAAAAAGATGTATATTTTCTTTTGAATAATAATTAATCTCATATAAAAGTTAATTTATAAAAATATAAGAAGAAATAATATAATCATTCTTCGGCAATTAGAAATGAATTCATGAAAGAGAAATATTTATGTACAGATATTGTAAAAATTAATTTAATTTAGAATGACAAAAAAGTCTAAACTATTTATTAGACTTCTTATATTCGTAAATTTTGTTTCGAATGTAGAGAAAACTAAAATTAAACTAAAGAAAATATAAATTCTCAAAATATATTAATCATCTTACTTTGAATAATTTTTATCTTTTTGTTTATTTTTACAGAAAAGGATATGCCAGAAGTTTATATTTCTTATCAACATCATACTATTTGCTCTTTTTTTTTTTTTTTTTTTTTTATTAAAGTTACCAAATCACTAGGTGGGATACCTTTTATACTGAAGAAGTATGGATTTGGTAAAAAGGACAGGAAGTTTAGACGGGATTAAAAAGTGGGACAGTTAGTAGGTAATCATTTACACTTTTCTTAAAGCGGCGCAAGTCATAAATTAAGCGTCCACTAGCTGCCGGGAACAACTTTAATGGGAGAGCATTCCACATTCTTGAGGTGCGAATAGAAAACGAATCACCGAAGCTCGTTCTATCACATCTGGGAATTTTTACGAAATATGGGTGTGACGTTGAAGCAGTACGTGTTTGGCGTGAAAATACTTGAAGTTGAGGAAGTAGGGCCTTTACTTCCAGGGAACACGTATCCATTCCAACAAGGTATTTATAAAAAATGGAAAGTGAACCTACATTACGACGGTGGTTGAGTGATGTTAATGAGCTGGTGGTTTGGTGATTATCGATTAATCTAATAGCCCTTCTCTGAACTTTGTCCAGGTACTCAAGATGGGTTTTGGGAGCACCAGCCCATATATGCGAATTGTATTCTAATTTTGGTCGTATGTAGGATTTGTAAATATTTAAGAGATCAGAGGGGGAAAAGTATTGTTTACATCTTTTTAAAAAACCAAGACATTTCGCTGCGTTTTTTGCCGTTTCGAAAATATGAATTTTCCAGCTTAAGTCGCTAGTTATTTTCGAACCTAAAATGTCAAGGCTTCCAGATTTGGCAATACTTTCTCCTTGAAAGGAAAATTGGGGATCAAAAGTTGACAGCTTTCTGGAAATTAGGCAGCATTGAGTTTTGGATGCATTAAACTCAACTCTGTTGAGAAGACCCCATTGTGAAATTTTGGAAAGGTCGTGATTTATGCTACTTTGTAAAAAATTGCGTTTAGTAGTTACAGCATTTGAAGAAGCTGATTTCCTATTAATAAAATCGTAGCATGCTACCAAGTTACTGTCATCGGCGAAGCTGTGGATGGGGTTTAGAGTACATTGCAGAAGATCATTAATGAAAATTAAAAATAGGGTTGGAGAAAGAACACACCCTTGAGGTACACCGGAGTTAATGTTGAAAATATGAGATTGGTAACCATCCACAACAGCACGAATAGAACGGCCAGACAAAAAGTTGCTGATCCAATTGACAAAGGCTGATCCTAGACCCATTGATTTAACTTTAGAAATCAGGGCCGAGTGCCACACTCGATCAAAAGCCTTAGCTATATCCAAAGCAACAACACAAGCTTCACCGGAGTTGTGAAGACTGGTGTTGAGCTTGTCGGACAAATATGTCATCAGATCACCAGTCGATCTATTCGAGCGAAAACCATATTGCTGGTCACTTAGCAATTTGTTGATTTCAAGGTATTTTTTAACTTTATTATTAATGAGAGATTCCATTACTTTGGAGAGAACAGAAGTAAGCGCAATAGGCCTGTAGTTTGAGGGATCGCATTTATCGCCTTTTTTTGGAATAGGCTGAACATGCACAACTTTCCACTTGGTGGGGTAAATGCCAAGTGAATATGAAAGATAGAAAAGGTTGCGCAGAGGTTTAGCCAGAACAGTGGCAGTATGTTTTAGGACCACAGCCGGAATACCATCAGGGCCAGTTGACTTTTTCACATTCAGATTTTTGAGAGCTTTTAAAACAGCACGTTGCCTAAAGTAAACTCTTCCAAAAGAAGAGCTTACTGGAGGCAAGACTGGTGGATCTTGAGCTGAAGCTGCAAGTGTTGAGTTTTGACTAAAGAGTTTAGCAAACAGATTAGCCTTCCCAACCGAATCTGATATGATCCGGTCACCATCTACAAGGGGAGGAAAAGATGTAGGCGAACAAAAGTTTTGTTTTACACTTTTAGCGAAGGTCCAAAAGCTTCTGCTATTTTTAGGAAGGTTTAATATTTCTTGACGCTTCCTCTGGGTATACAAAACCTTCTGTTGGCAACAAATTTTACTGCATCTTTTTCTGACCTCTCGCCAGCGCTTCAGTAAACTTAAAGAATTGTTTTGTTTATACTCACGAAAAGCATTATCCCTGTCGGCTATGGCCTTGGCACAGGTGTCATTGAACCACGGATTTTTAGTATTCATTTTATTTTGAACCTTTTTATGGGGTATGAAAAGTTTCATCCCTAGCAGAATACTTTCGGTAATGACAGCCGTGCAAAGGTCAACATCCCTCTCCAAGAAGCAACTAGACAGATCCATCCGTCCAAGAAAACTGGCGAGCCCATCCCAATCAGCTTGAGAATAGGTCCATACCATTCTTCCAGGAGCCATGGATAGTCCGCCCGCATTATCAAGAGAGAAGGACGTGCTAACGAGACAATGATCGGAGTTTCCAAGGGGGGAACTAATTGAAGCTTGATAATTATCTGGATTCGATGTCAGAAACAGATCCAAGAGATGATGACCCTGATGGTTTACATCCGGGATGTGGGTGGGTTCAGAAATAATTTGAATCAGATTGTTAAGATTTGAAAAAAACTCGACATATCTGCCTTCGGGACTGGTGCGATTGGAATGACTAAGCCATGATACGTTGTGTACGTTGAAATCACCGAAAACCAAAACCTCAGACTCTGGGTTTTTCGCCAGAATCTGATTTATCTGGTCTGACAGCAAATCAAACTCGACAACATGATCATTGCCAGTCAATTGCGGGCTTCTATAAAGGAAGCAGAAATGAATGACGTGTTTGTTGGTTCTTATTTTAAACCAAAGAAAATTAAATAAGGGACTTGATGATTTTAAATCTATAATAGGATAACAAGCGACGTCATTCCTTATGTAAACAGCGACTCCTCTGTGGGCAACGAATAAAGAGTGGAGATCATAACCGGGGATTGAAAAACGGTTGGGGTCTCCGTTGTCCAATACTTGGGTCTCACTTAAAGCCAGAATATTTGGCTTAGCAGAGGTCAAATGGATTTGAACGGCTTGGAAATTCGCTTCCAAACCTCGGATGTTACAAAATTGTGTACTGAATTTTTTGCTCATCCCTACTCAATAAGTGTAAATTAGAGAAAAACTAGTTTGTTCTGATCTTCGTTTCGATATTATGCATTCAATATTATTTTTCTGTTTAGTTCTGGACGAAAATGTCGGCCATAGAACCTTTCGCGAGTTACAAACTCGGATTTACAACGGAGTTACAACCTCGGATGTTACAAAATTGTGTACTGAATTTTTTGCTCATCCCTACTCAATAAGTGTAAATTAGAGAAAAACTAGTTTGTTCTGATCTTCGTTTCGATATTATGCATTCAATATTATTTTTCTGTTTAGTTCTGGACGAAAATGTCGGCCATAGAACCTTTCGCGAGTAGCAAAGAAAAAAATGCGAATGAGTGAGTTTTCCGAACAATATATACAATATAAAATATATATATATATAATACGGTTTCTTAAAAAAAAATCTAAAATTTTTTCCTTCTTTCATTTTAATAATAGTTTTAACCTCAAATATATTTTAAATAAAATTATCAAATTTCATATTCTCTATCTAGAATATTATAAAAAAAATCAATTCATTGAATTCCGTAGAATCGTATACTTATACGTATATATACAATTTTCTTTTATTGGATTTATCAATAATTTTATTAGATTTCCTATAAATAATTGGATTTATTTTTTATTTACTCACTGTATACTTTTTCACTGACTCAATGCTTCTGCGAAGTTTATTGAACAAAAAAAAAATGCGAACAAGATAATTTAATATTGAAAAGGAAGTACAATTTATTTAAAGTTTTCGAAAATGAAAATTAAATTAAAACTTTTAGCTTTGTTTCCGAAAGCAATCGTTATTCTACTTGAAAATATTATGCTAATGATGACGAATGGGAATGATCTTTTTTTTTTCTTTACGATATTTTTCTTATAATTCAATATAATATAAAGTTTTTATAATAAAACATAATGTTCTTGCGAACTCATTGGTTTACGATGGTTGTGTAGTATCTATAAGTTTGAATTTTCCATCATTAATAATCGTGGTTCGCTAAAAATCTGTCACTTACATTTCCAGTATACTTTTACTTAAAATTCCTGCTTCATATTTTATGAAATAAAAACAATTTGAGTTTTATATATTTATTTATTTATATTAAATTAAAAACAATAAATCGCTTTTACAAAAAAAATTTTTTTTAATTGCAAATAATAATTAAAATTTTAATTGTCTTTATATTTTGCCTAAATAGAAATATTAAAGTTATCTAAATACTAAAAAAAAAATTTAACATTATATGTAAAAAAAAAAGGTTTGTTCATTATAAAATTATCGCAGGAAGAATCCAAAATTTCAGTTTTTGATCAAACCTATAATGTGTTCTTCTATAGTGAAATTTAATTAATATCAATCTTAGATTATTCAAAATGAATTATTGAAAGTGGATTAGAGTAATCGAAACGTTTGAAATCTAATATTCGAGTTATTTTGCAAAAAATTGGGTTAGATTGAGTGTAGATATTTTTATATTACTTTAAAAAAATTTTAATATTAAATTATTCATAATTTATAAACAAACCTTTATAACTTTCATTTAAAAATTTTTTGTTTATTTTTCCACGAAATTACACTTATACCATTAAAAATTTTAAATCCAAGCTTAAAACTATATATGTAGAGTTTAATTTTATCACTATTTTATCATAAAAAAATTTCTATTAAAAGCTTAAAAAAAGCGAAAATGAATGTGCAATTAATGCTTTTTTTATAAGATTTAAATATATAGAGAAATTTATTTATTTTTTAATAACTTAAGAACATAAAAAAATAACAAAAATTTATTTATTATGTATAGCGCTCGAAAAAAAATTTCGCCTTCTCTAACATTCTTATTATAGCGAGCAAAAAAATTCAACTTCAATTGGGCGCCAATTTAATATTAATATTAAATTTTAAGGTATAAAAATTGTGCAAAGTTTAAGTTAAATATTTTTTTTTTTTGTGACTTCTATTTTATTTCTCGAAAATATATTAAAAATAAAATAGTTTTTTTTTTGTATAAAATTTAAGTACGAAATAAATATGTATTAAAATAAAGTGTGCGTTTACGAGATGTAAATTCTTTTTTTTAATAAATTTCATTTAGAAAAAAGTTAAAAAATAATTAAAAAATAAAGAACATCTTGGAAACGAAAAAAATAAAAATTAAATTATTTTTTATTTTCTTTAGGTGGTTCATCTTTAGATCCTGGTGGTTTTTGAACATAAACAATTTCAGCATATTCGGTGGCATTTTTATTGGTAACTGGTTGATGTACCTGGGGATGTTTTTGTTGCTGTTGTTGCTGTTGTGGTTGTTGTTGTTGTTGTTGCTGTTGGGCCGCGGCTTTTTCGTCAGCAGGTTTTAGGACCAATTCTGCATAAACTAATTGTTTGTCTTCCTGGATAGAAAATTTATAAAAAAAGATAGAAAATATTTTAAGAAATTTTAATTTCTTTTTGTTCAAACATTATTTTTTTTATTCTGTACATATAATTACATTATATTTATATATATATAGAAGAATTATAATTTTAAAAACCATACAAAGAATTAACCAATAAATTACAAATTATATTTCATACTTTGAAAACTGACTAATTCTATTTCGTAACACAATTATTAGAGGAGTTTAGATAATGTGGGCCAAAAAAAATAAAAACTTAAAAATTAAATTTTCATTTAATATTATAAACTTTCAAAACATTCTAACTATAAATTACAAAAAAAATAATATATTTTCATTTAATTAATGCTTTCTTTCGAGTGCATTTTACCTTGAGATCATTATCATTTCCGTCTCCTTCAGTCTCTTTATTATCACCATTTGGACTTGCTAGACGCTGTTCATCATCCTCTTCTTTTTTCTGATCTTTAGAATGTTTTTCACTACGTTTCTTGAATATAGCTGCCAATGTTGGTAATCTTTTGGATTTGTTTTGTTTCTCTTTTATGACTGCACTTTCTGTGTCACTGCTATAAATTTCGGTATTGAATTTTTTTTTTTTTTTTGTGGATTTAATGCGTGAAAGTGTAGAAAACCAAACACCATAATTAATATCAAAAAAATAATAAGGACCCCAAATATTGAAAAAAATTTAATATTATAAATTATAATATTATTTTTGCTCAGTTTATATAAAGACTAAAATTGTTTAATTGATTGTTTTATCAAAAAAAAATTCCTTAAATAAAATATTTTTATCTGAGCTCCTCCCAGCAAGAGAAAAGTTTTTATGTATATATTAATTGTATTAGAGTTTACTTTTTCTGAGCAAAAACTTAGAATTAAAATTAGAACATTTAACTAAAATAAAATATCAGAATTTTTTTTTTACAAAGTATCGAAAAAATTTGGAAAATCATTGATTTCTGTATTTGTAATTTGGTTTTTTTTTTTAACCTTTTCTTTTTCAAGGTATTTTAATTATTGAATTTTTTTTTTATAAATTTCAAGATGATTGAAAATGCCAATCAATTTCAATCAAATACAAAGATCAATGAAATATTTGGAATACATGTGTATTCTTGAAACAGGCAATTTATTTGTGTTCTGTGTAGTTTAGTTATATTTTATCACCTATATTTCCAAGAACTCACATTTTGTCAACTTCAAGATTTTTGTACAACCAAAAGAGTAGTGATAGAATAAAGTTTGTAAAAAGATTATTGTTAAAAAAAATTAACACCATGCATTATTCAGAAATAAATAAATATTTTTTATTAAAAAAAACCATATAGAAATAGTGCACATTATATTTTTAAATAAAATAAAACAGAAGCTTAGAATAAGGATGACATTTATATTTGGACAAAATATATAATAATATCTTATTTATACAAATATAGTAATTATATGATAATAATGTATATTCAACTAATATTCTTTTCTTTCAATCCAAAAATAAGCTCTATTATAATAGAATCTACAATTATTTTTGAATTCTACTATAAGCTTAATTTTCAAAAAACATTATTGATATACGTATATTTTTTTTTAATGTTTTATCATTATATTTTTACAAAGATATTAAATATTATTTGTTATTTTTTTTAATTATTATTTTATATAAATACTATTAGAGTAGTTTATCATCAGTTAAAGTTAAAACTTATAAATACTTATAAGAGTAGAGATAAGCTTAAAGTAAAAAATTAATTGCAAAATTTAATGTAATCAGTAAATAAATTATTTATTTTGAAAATTGAATAAAGAAAAATAAAAAATTCCAACAGATTGGAAATATTCAAGTCTTCGTTATCTATAAAGAGGCGCAGGTCGTTTTTCGTAACTTATTTACTTACCGTTCAGCAAGGAATGCAATAATTATATTTCTTTAATTGTTCTTTCGAGATATAATATAATATTGTGTTTATATCTTAGTTACAAAAAATATTAAATTTTTTTAATGCGAATTTATTTTCTTATATAAACTTCATAGAACATGAGGTTTTAGTTTGTTTTAACAAAAAGTTTACACAAAAAATGAAGAAAAAAAAATTAAAATCATACCAGCAAATCTGTAGTCTTGATTAATGTTTTTTAGATTCTTTTTCCACCCAATTTCGTTGTATTTAGATACTACATAAAAAAAATTGTTTTCCCAAAATTTATTTAAAGAATTAGATAAACATTACTTTCCGATTGCAAGAGTTCTAAAATTTTATCTGTTCGGATTGTAGCTTGGAAATTATTACTGCACTTACAAACGTTATCAATTATGCAACTTTTTAAATTATTTTTAAATTATTCAATTTTTGTCATATACCTACACTACACATCTGTAGATACTTAATAACTTTATAAACCCATAAAATTATTCACCCAGGCTGTAAAATAATTTTTAAACATATAATTTTATTCATATTTATATGACTATTTTTAATGTCATATTATTTTTTTTAATATAATTTAACATAGAATAAATATTACGATCCGTGATTTAGTTTCATCAATTTAATATTAAATTTTAATATCATTATATCGTGTTTTATAAATAAAAGACAAATTACATAATATATTTATAATGTATTTATAAAAACAATGAAAAAAAAAACCATTTTTTTTTTGTTAGTTTGTTTTAATGGTTTAATTAAAACTTTTAAGTATTATTTAACTTTTAATTGCTTTCTATAAATTAAATTTGAAAGTGTAAACTTAATAATGTTAATAGTTATGGAATTTTTTTTTTTTAATAATATAATATTGAAGGATTATATGCCATAAATAACATGAAAGAACTTTAAAACATTTTCTTTTACATTTTTTTTTTTTTGAATAAATCTTTGAAAAGTTTTTTAAATTAAACTTTAAACTTTTCTTTTTTTCTTAGATTAACTGATATTAAAAGAAATTTTAATATTTAAGAATTTTAAACATTAAACCCCATTTCACGGTATTATTTCATTATGAGATTGTAATTTTTTGGTAAAATATTATTTAAATTTTTAAATATAAAAAAGTTCTTAAAATGCAGATTAAAATGAAGAATTTATAATAAATTGTATATTTCAAAAAAAAAAATTATAAAATTTATACAAAGGAAATTCAAGTTGAATTTATTTTTATTTATTTTACTAGTTTTTCAAAGATTTTTACTTAACTTTTGCTTCACAAAAGATAGAAAAATTTTAAGGGCTAGTATGAAAATAAAAGAAAAGTTTCAATGAATAACTTTTCAGTGAAAGCCCTTCGAATAATTTCTATTAAGAATTTATATAAATATGTTTAACTTAAGTTTCCTTAAAATTGTTATACTTTCTTCTCAATTAAATTTCACAGCTTTTTAAAAACAGCATTCAAATTATATTTATAATATTTTTTAATATCTATTTTATGTTATTATACAATTTATCAATGAAAATATATCACTATTCTGTGAAAAAAATTAAATAAAGGTGATTGAGAAAATTTCTTATACCTAATTATAAAACATCTATATTTTATGTTGATTTTGTTATTCATTTAATTTAATTGACAAAAGATTAGACTTTAATTTCTTAAATTGTAAAACGTAAAAATAAGTTAATAAAAATCAATTATTAAATCTTAAAGAAAAATTATAATAAAATAATTCAAGACAATAATGTTTATAGATATTTGGATTTTATTTTAAAACATAAATCTATTAAAGAAATGAAATTGATTCACTAAAAGCGTAAATGTGTAAAAAGGCAATACAGAGAAAATAAGAAAGATTATGGATATTATAAAATTAATCAATATTATGGAATAAGTAAATGGTGCTTAAAGGGAATTTTAAAGAAATTTGCAAGGAGTTCATGCAAAAATTAATAAATAAGTACGTTGTTAATATTTAACTGCGAATTAATACTAAAATAAAATACAGTCGAAGGCAATATTCCTTGAAATTCTTAGACCATTTGTTTTGGAGGCATCTTGCATCTTGTTCCTTCCCAAGACAATTCAAATTGTTGGTCGAATCGACATAAATTAAAAATATTAAGTAAAATAAAAAGGCCTTAACTTTAATTTGAATACTTTTTATAACTTGACTTCTATGTAATTATGGTAATTATCATAAACATTTAATACTTAATTTTCCATGCAGAAGAATTTTATATATAATTTTTATTTTCAAATTATTACAATGGACAAAGTGCATATATATATAGAAGTTTATTTTTCTGATAACAAAATAACAAATAGGCCGCAAATTAAAATTGTCGTGAAAAAAATGATTTGCGGCAGTGTCCTGAATTATATTAAGAAATGTTTTTTCTCCCTAAAACAAGAAATACATTTTTTATTTCAATGCATGTAAGTTTAGCAGTAAAAAAAGGATATGTATGTAACTATAATGTTAGTAAAAGTACAATATGTGTGCTTTTATTATTTTTTTTGTTTTTTTTAGGTATAGGATAGTATAGTATATAAATATATTTATATTTTTTTTTAAATGGAAGTTTCAAATGGTTTTTGCTTGCTAGTTCTTGGATTATTAACTATAATACGTGCTTGTTTTTCTAATATATCTCTTTGATCTTTTGGTATCCATTTAGATAATCTAGATTCAGCAGATGGTATCCCAATTTCATTGCCACGTGCCAATAAATCAATTTTACTGCTATCATTACTATTTCTATTTTGTGGATTATTATTATTAATGATATTACTATTATTCTTACTATTATTATTATAGTTATTATTTATATTAATACTGTTGGGACTATTTGACAATAATTCGTGATTGTTGTCCTTTCTATCAAAATCAATTTTCTTAACATCATCAACTGAATCATTAATTTTTCTTGTATCCTTTTGATTGGTTAAATCACTATTACTATTATTGCTGATATTGGAGTTAATGTTACTACTATCATTGTTAGATTGATTTTTAATTTGGCGACCGATATTATTTTTAGGAATAATATTTTGTTTATGTTTTTGTTGTCCACTTAATTGTTTCTCTAAATAATAATCATTGTCATCATTATCATCGTTATCATCATTTTCAGCAGCAGGATCAGCTTCATTGATTGAAACAGTTGTTGGATTATAAACTTTTTCATTTTGTTTTAAATATTCAAATTTATTTCGTACATCACTTGTGCCATTATTTTGTTGTGATTTTTTCTTATATCCTTTTTTATCCTTATTCGATTGAATCAAAAGTGAGGTGTTTAGTCCCAATTGTGTATCATCACCACTATAAGTTTTTATTGAATTTTTTTTTTTTTTATTATAATTGGAATTTGTTTTTTTTATATTTTATTATATTTTTTTTTTTTTCATTTTTGTTTATTTATTTAGATTGTTTTTATATTGTTTTTTTTTTAGTATGTTATGAAAAGTGATTTTTTTTTTTCGTTTTAATATTTTTGTTTTTTTTTTGCGTGTTATTTTGATTGTTTTTCGGATATTTGGTTGATAAAAACATAGAAAATAAAAAAAGAGAAATAAAGAAAAAAAAAATTAAACAAAAATTTATTTATTAAATTAATTTTTTTCCTATTGCGCGCAAAAACAAGAACAAAAAAAAATATTTGATAAAAATATTATTTCATCAGCAAAAATTCAATGAGAATTATTTTATGAATATGTGTGAAACAGTCAAATTTTGATAATAAAAATATTAAATTTTTTTACTCATCGGTATTAATGAAATTATTTTATAGTTTTAACAATTTTGTTTAGCTTTGAAAAAAGTGTTAATTTTGAATCGAATATATATTTTTTTTTTTTTTTGAATATTAGAACTTGTGTTTTATAATTTGGCATTTGAAACGAAAAATAAAGAACAAAAATCAAATTAAATTTAAGTTACCGGAAATTTAAAATTTTATTAATTCATTTAATTCATATTGTCAACTATATTCGTAATTTAAAATTTGATGAAATAATATTTTAAAAAATAAAATAATTTTTTTTATTTTTTTTGCTGTGACTTTTTGATTAAAATATTGATTTTGCAAACGTTGATTGCAAGTGGATGACACATAATATTTCCTATATATATATTTTAAATTTAGATCTAATAATGCACGATGATACAATGTTATGGAAATGAATTCATATAGCGAGTATAATAATATATAGACAGAAGTTATACATAATATCCAGCTAGATAATTAAAACTATGTATTATAAAGGAATTTATAATAGCTGATGATGGCTTTTTCCATTTTATGCAGATTCAATCTAAGCTATTGAAAATAAATATTATGAATAACATAATTATATGGTTAAAAATTGCTCTAAAGATATTATACCTAAATAATATTAACATAAACAGTATAGTGACCATTTTAAGATTCAGAAACACTTTGTAATTAATTAAATTTAAATTAAAAAAATATTTAAAGAATTTTTATTTATTTAAAAAAAAAAATTGTTAACAAACTGATAATAAAGATCTAGTTTTGATTTAAAGAGAGAATTTTTCTTGGAACATAAAAGAAAATCATCATCAAAAGCAAAAAAGTGATTTATTCACATTCTTATCATATTAAATTTTTCTTGCTCTGAGGGAAGAACGATTAATAGTAATTTCAATATTATTCTTAACATTCTATACAATAAAATTTTGCGCAATTATGGGAATCCTTGAAATATTTAATTATTGAAAATGCAAAGTGTTTCTTATTTAGCTTCACTGATTCACAATATATTACATTTATTCACTGATTCACAATATATTAGGTAATAATTTTTAACACTTAAGTCTTATTCAAAATCTTACTTAGCCCAAAACCCAGTTAGTTATAGTAATTAGCTAATTTAAACTTTCATTATTTATAACTAAAGAAGTGAAATTTAATATATCCTTCTCTAAGCTTCTACATGAAATCAATATCTACACAATAATTAAATTTTATAAACTTTTTTAAGCCGAAAACCTAGCAGTTAGAGCTTTAGAATTAAGTTTCTTACAAAAATTGTATTATTGTAATAAACTAAATAATAATAATAATAATAATAAACTTTTATCTCTTGAAGAAATGAATTTAGTTGAAAATTAAAATTTTTTGCATTATTTATTTTATCACATAAAAATTTAAGAGATTTTCCGAAATGATAATTGGACGAG
This sequence comes from Hybos culiciformis, assembly GCA_964007475.1. Lineage (NCBI taxonomy): Eukaryota > Metazoa > Arthropoda > Insecta > Diptera > Hybotidae > Hybos > Hybos culiciformis. Next base: position 137,481,258 of record OZ023273.1, on the reverse strand, counting down.
TTTCAATAAAATTTTGTAATAAAATATTTAAAGGGTGAAAATTAATATTTTTTTTTTCCAAATTATGAATATTTTTTTCTCAATACTATAAAGTTCCATACATCATGTAACCGATTCATTTAAAATTAATGTTATACTTAAAATAACCCATAAATGAATTGAATACAAAAGAATAACATACATTTTGGTAATAAAATAAATATATAAATAATCCGCATTTGTATTTAAATTCAAATTACCAGAACTAAATTCTTTAATAGCTGATTTAAAAAAAAAAAAAGAATATAAAATTTAAACATATATAATATATATATAAAACATTAAAAGCTGTACTTGAATCTAATATTCTATATATTTAAAAAAAAAATTAATTACTACATAATTAAATGAACAAATGATCCATAGGAATTATTATTTTGTTATTGTTAGACTGGTATACAACAATTAGTGCACATGCGGCTATGAAAATTGATTTATAATGTACTAACTACATAATACTATACATATTCTACATAATGTAATGTGTGTTCAGTGTTTATATATAAGAAAATTAATTTACAATCAAGACTTACGTTTCACTGGTCGCTGTTTTTGATTTAGCTGTAATAAAATTAAAATATTATTGAATACATTTTTTTTATTTCTTTTAAAAAAACACATTATTATAAATGATTAAGTTGTTTCAGTTAAAATTATAATTACATATTTAGAATAATAATAAAATTCTAATGTTGTTTTATTTTTTATATATCAATTCTCTTTTTTAAGCCATTTTTAAGCCCGGTAAGAAAATCATTTTATTTTTGGAGATGAGTAAAGACGTTAAGAGATCACTATATATTTATTTAAGAATCTTAAACATTGCAGTATCAAGTCAGAATCTTAATTATCTATGCAAAAATCCTACTCTTCGAATTATTAAGTATAATTAAAAAATAATTAAATAAAGTTTTATATTATTTTTATTTAACACATTCATATATAAATTTTATACAAATATAGTATTTATACAATAAAAATTATATTAAAATATTTATATAAATGTATGTTTTGTATATATATAAAATAGTTTTTTAGAATATTGGTGGTACAAAATATCATTTATTTTTAAGTTTAAAAAAAAAATTAAATTATGAATGAAATTAGTTTCAAAATACATAGAAAAATCAAAATAAATAACAAATATCGAAACTTTGAAATCTTATTCAAAATTTTTTAGTGTAATTAAAGCATTTTTTCAGAGCCTAGTATGGAATGGATAATATTTAAATATATTTTTTTAATCCAAAATCTTCTTTAAATCTTGTCTATTTTTTATGTTATATTACTTCAAATGTTTAATTCATGATCGTTATACATATACTTTACTTTAAGAAGATTTCACTTTTTTCAATTTTTTTTAACATGTTATTTTAGATTTTTCTATGTTTCGCTTTTATTTAGCCAGTTTTGTGACTTTCGATATAGTTAGATGTCAATGAATTATGTTGAACTTTTTAGAATTTTTTTAAAAATATAAAAGGACGGTAAAAATGTAGTTTTATTTCAAGTTTTTCTATGGACTAAATCAATAAATTTATTTAAAAAAAAAAAACTTAATACTCAAATTTTTTTTACAAACAATTATATCATAAATCCTTATTCTTACTGACTAAAAAATTAATGTATATTCATTTCAAAATTTGATTAAATTTTTAAATCATTATGTGCATTGATTTTCAGATTTTGTTTTTTTTTTAATTACTGAGTAATGGAAGTTATATCATATTCAAAAAAAAAAATTGTTTGATAAGTTTGTTATAATCATTTAACTAAAAGAATTTTTTGGCAAAAGGTATCGTAAGAATAAAAATACCATGAAAATTATTTATTTCATTATACATTAAATGAAATATTTCGGATGAAGAATTTAAATAAACAAAAAAATTAATTTCATGAAAGAATAATATTTTTACTTTAAATATTTGCTGTGAAAATATTTTCTTTTATCAAACAATAATGGTTAATTTTTTATTTTCATTTTATTTATGGTTCATCAATATCAAAATATTTATTTTCCATTCATTTTATTTGCGATAATTTACATTAATATTATGTTTTATATATATTTACGGAAATCTTTCGATACTTCAGCCTTTATGTCACTACTATGAGAGAATATCAATACAATAATGAAATCCATCAAATTATTCTGCATCAAAAGCATTCTTAGACAAAAGAAAAATCTATGTTTCTTTTTATATAAAGTAATAAAAAAAAAAAGATAAATTAAGTAAGTAAACTTAAAATTATGTATAGAAAACTCAATACTTAAATCTACGTACATTTTATTCGAATTTTAAATGCTATATATATTATTCGATTGACTCTAAATATTTAAATGAATTCATTATTCGAAATTAACTATAAGTTATTTAAAAAAAAATTTGTATTTGAGATTTTTATTTCGATATTTTTAAAATTTCTAACTAAAATTAAGATCCATTTTAGAAAGCAGAACATAAGGGCTTGAACCTGGAAAATCAAAGAAAGTTATGATTAATTTGACTGGAATTTTTTATATATCTTCACTCTATGATATTCTCTGATTTAATTTTTAAAATTAACTCAACGAAATAGTTTCTATTTTTTTTAAATGGCAGTTTGGCACATATCAAGAGTTCATTGAAGATTTATAATAATTAAAAGAAAATTTTAGAAAAAAAAAATAGGTAATAAAAAATAGTTCTTTTACATTTTCTTATATTAGACAAATTAAATTTAAATAAAAATTTATTTCCGAACATACTTCATACTTCTGATTATTTGAAAAGTATACTTATTTTAGTAAATGAAAGAATGTCGACTGCGACAGATTCTTTTATTTAATTGGATCTTAATTGAACTAATTATAAAATATAATATTCTTAAATTTATAAAAAAATAAAAAAAAAAATTTGACTTTCCTAAACAAAATAATGAATTATATAATAGTTATATTTTTGTTATATAAGATTTAATATATATAGTTTTATATAAAGGTATATAATTTTTCATTGACCAAATTGAGCACGAAGTTTTTATGGAATATAAAAATTTTAGATATAAAATTCATTTTAAGTATATAATTATTTAAAATTTTATAGGATATTTGATTTATTTTAAGGTATCATTTTTCTGGTTTCAGTTATTGAACAACCAAGGGCTTAAATTCTTATTTCTATTGTGAATAAACTTAAAATTTTCGAAAATTAATACAGAAAAAATGTGTGAACGTTATAAAAATGATTTAACACCAAAAGTGGTTGAACTTTTTTTTTTGCTAAAATGAAGTTAATTTTAAATTCTTTAGCATGTTTCACACATTGAGATATTATATAGATTTTTAAGTAAAAGCAATAATGAAGTTAGATTTAAAATATTGTACTTTTGTGTACTTTTGTGAGTGTTTACAAAAAGTTAAAAAATTTAATTTGAAAACTGGAAAATTGGAATTGTTGGCAATTCGAAACCAGAAATTTATATTACAATTCTTTTTATCCTTTGAAGTTTTTATTAAATTTTAAACATTAATTCCTTTAGACAGCTTCTTCTTCTTCTTCTAAATAAATTAAACTGGTGTATTTGTTTTAGCTTCTTTTCCATTTTTATGCTGACCATTTGTTACTTGTTTTTTCAACTCTGATTTCTTTTGTGCATCTAATTTATCTGTGACTGGAGGTGTTACCTCTTGTGATTGATGAGGATCAATAATTTCAACTTGTCCATCATATCCTTTACCATCAAAATCATCATTGATTTCTGGATTTATTTGTGCTTCCGAATCCGGACCAATGTCGGTGTTAAGTGATGCTCCTGAAACAACAACAACAAGAACTAACTTTCAGAACCAAAAAAAAAAAAAAAATTCTTAAATTCATATTTTACCAAATGCAAAATTTATGTACAAAAGTTGGATTATGTCTACAATGTTTGCTCAATAACATTATTCCACTTATAATTTACCTGTAATCGTATTCAAAATACGTTTTTATACATTCTAAGCTTGTAAATTTAAATATGATTATTATTACTTATACTTTTATACCACAAAAACAAAATACCATTGAGCAAGCATTGTTGACATACCATAAGCAGAAAATTTCATAATCCCAAAATAAACATAAGAGGTAAGTAAGTCAGAATTTAAAGAGCACAGTAGAGCTCCAAAATTCACGACGACTTCCTTAACCAATTTAAACTTTTTTATTTTGGATTATGAAAATAATGAATTGATTAGTAAAGCCAATTTTTCTTTTTTTAAATTTTGTTAAAATTTTGTTATTTTATCTCTTAATTTTTATAATTAAAATAATATAATGTTAGCTCTTGCGGTTGTTGTTTTATTTTTAATGCGTTAACAAATGATTTTTATTCACAATATGTTTTTTGTTTTCACTAAATATTATGTGTAATATTGTTTTAAAAAAATGTAATATTTTATTTTGATGTCAAAAAAAAATTACTATATTTTATATAAAAATATCTCGAAAATTGAAAGATTTTCAAAAACAACGCAAAATCACACGAAGCTACACAGATAAATAATACGTAAAAATAAGGGACTAAAACAGATTTATAAAAACATTATTTTAGGTTTAAATTGTTTATAGTTAAAGTTAGCATATTTTTAGGGGATGTTAAGATAAATATTTTGAAATAAATAATACATGAAAATAGATAAGCGGAACAATAACGTTAATGAACAATTTGGATAGAAACTATAAATTTTAGAATTGTGAACATTTATCTTCTTTTCGATGCGTGATGTACGTCATCAAATATATTATGTTTTCTTTTTTTAAATTAAATTTGAAACTGGAAGCAAAAAATTGGACAAGCTTTGGTTTAAAATTAATTATTATAAAATAAGTATGTTTTGTACACTTATCATACTGCACTGAACATAATTTTAAAATTATATTAACAAAGAACTTAAAAAAATAATTATACAAAGTATTGATGCCTAAATTAATAATCACTCGAAATTTTAGCTGAATTTGACATAATCGATATAATTATTTATGATACGAGTTTTTAATATGTAGTTATATGTTACTTAACAAGTTTCTGACTTGAGTTGATGCAAAAATTCTATTCTTATATAAATTTTATTTACAAAAAAATTTTCTAATAAATATATATTTTTATTATTTTTAATTTTTCTTACCTCCAAAACACCATCTATTTGTTGCTTTTGCAAATATTACCAATGAAATTATTATTAATACCACTAATAATGCAAGTACAATTCCAACAATTGCACCAATATCTAAACCATCACTTGCCGGTGAACCAGCTGAACTAATTTGAACATCATATTCTGTTAAACCTAATTCATTGGATGCTCTTAAATGATAAGTTTTCATTGTATCTTCCAATGTAAGGCCAGCAATTGTTAGTGTCACATTATATTCATTAGTTCCAATTTCTCTTGGTTCTGGAGCAGAATAACGACCAACTTGCCTTCCTTCTTGAACATCTACACCGTCAATGGTCCATTGAATACGCGGACGGGGATTTGAACGAACTGTAACATTAATAGTATTTGTACGATCAAGTGTTAAGCCATATACCATTAAATTGCGACGTTTCATTGGTGGATCTGAAATTTTTATAAATTTTAAGCACAGGAATATTTGACGAGTATGCGATGGCAATTAAATACCACATAAATTTTGTTTACAGTATATCATTATAATTAAGTTCCATATTTGAATGGAAAATTTACTTACATCTCACTCTAATTTGATATTTAGCTTCTTTCAAATCGTCACGTTGATTTGCTTCATGTTCGGCCCGGCAAATTAAAAATTTTCCATCATCTTCTGGTTGAATAGGTTTTTCAATCACTTGACTGATTGTCATCAGTTCAATACCTCTGGATTGATCAATATGAGTTGTAATATTTTCTGGTCCTAATCCAGAATTAATTGGCATTTCATTGAGGAACCAATGAATTCTTGCAGCAGGTCGACCATCAGCTACAACACATTGAGCCAACAATCTAGAATCAGCATTGTATGATAGGTCAGGATTATCAGCTCGACCTACTTGAAGTTCAGGATCTTTTGGTGATACTACAAACAGACGAACAGAACAGTATAAGAATTTTATTTGAATAATAATTTGTAATCATTATATGTATACTTACATGCAATTTCTAGATCAAAGGTGCCAGCAACTTCATCACCATCAATAGCACCAGAACATTTCACTTTACCATTATGTTTTCCTTGCACACTGAATATTGTAACTCCGCATTGGCCTCGATCCAACCCCTCTCCATAGTATTTAAAATTATCATGTTTATTGCTACTTTCGGAAAGTACTATCACTTTTTCGTTAGGAATTTCAAATCGACAATATTGAAATGGTTGACCAGATCTACATAAAAGATCTTGGCGTTGACCTTCTCTTAGAATTATTTTACCAGCAGGTTCTGTAGATATTCGTTGGGCTAATATTATATTATCTGTAATAAAAAGAAAAATAGGAAAATTTTACTTTCAAGTGATAATAAGACAAAAAAGTAATAAGAAAGATTAAACACATAATAATTTTTTTCCAAACTAGAACTGTACAAAAGATATAATAAAGATTAAAGAACATAATATATGGAACTCCCAGAAGGAGTTTTGTACCAATATCAGCATGAATACTGAAGAAAACCCCATAAAAAAATTCGAATATTCAAGTAAAAATTTTAGCTCTTTGTGGGTTCGAATAGCAATTTTATTTTATTTTCCAACAAAACAACAATCTTTCATTTCTTGGAAACAATCTTGCTAATTTAAATAATGTCTTTAGAGAACTTATTAAAGAAACTAACACAATACACTACATACATGCATTATTAATTATTTCAAGTTCTTAAAACTTTACACTCAAAAGTTTATGAATTTATTTATAAAAATAAATACTCAGATATTATATACATAACTAATATGCTGTTGTTGACTTCTATATAATATATATATATATATATATATATATATATATATATATATATTGTCTTCAAAAATAGTGTAAATCTTAACCTAAACTTATCATAAATTATTATCGTCACTACTACTACCAACCAAAAAAAAAAATTAAAACTTTTTTAATTATTAATTTCTAACAAGTTTTGTCTTTACAAATCATTTCATATGTTTTTGAGAACATGTAAAAGTGCATTAAGAACTTTTAGTGTAACTTTTTCACAATAATCTTGAAGAAAAAAACTTTTTCCTTAAAATTTGCTTCTATTTTTTTCGTCGTGGTTTTATGGTTTACAACTTTTGACTTTGGTTATATTAAATAAACAACAAAATATTTAAAATAACAATGCAAATATACTAGAGAAACTGTATATAGTAAAGAATGCAATAAATTTTGTTCTTCATAGTTTCCTCTGACAAGAGAAAAAAAAACTGCACAATTTCCACATTGACTTAATTATCATTCATTTAATAATAAAATGAAAACTTATTTTTAACCAATTTTCTGCTCTTGCGTTTTTATTTTGTTTTTCTTGCAATGTAGAGTATATAAATTTTAACAACTTCATCGTCGAAAACAAGAACAACGCAAAGAAAAAAAATATAATTTTGAAATTTTTCCATTGACAAACTTTAATTACTCTAATGTGATTTGGACTGAGACGTTTAAAAACAGTTAAAATTTAAAATTACAGATAAACAATACTTAAAATTATAGAAATATTAAGCTGTAAAGATATAAATGTAGATATATATAAAACAGTATCTCAAGACTTATTCTATATTCTCAAAAAAAGAAAGGTCTTAAAAGAATCTTCCATTAAAAATCTGATCTCTTGAATAAATACGTAGATATTAAAAATTTGCATTTAATTTTTCAGTAATGAGAATAAAAGTTTAATTAAATTTCAATTTAGATGGATAAAATAATGAAACTCATGAAAAAAAAAAAACAGATTCACGTTTGACAATTTTAGAAACATGTTTATGGTGAAATTATTCTAAGTCATAAAATAATTTCATGCTACATAGAATTCTGACAACCTGTTGAAAAATAATAGTTAGAACCAAAAGATTCTCCTTATTTTTAATTGCACTTCTTTTCACTATTATATTTCTTCAGAAAATATTTGAAATGCTTAGTATTAAATTAATAGCTTTCACTTTCATTCATATTGAATTATAATAATATAACACATAGAAATATTTAATTTTCAACTATAAAAGAATAATTATTGACAACATTTTCAATACAAACACGTTGTCGTCGTCGTGTCAAAAACTTTAATTTAAAATAGAGCTCTTTTTGCAATAAAATTTTCAATGATTTAATTATTTTAATTGGCAACACTATTACATCTTATATACATAATAATACATACATTATATTCATATGTATATTTTTTTTTGTTCTATCTTGAACATATAGAATATGTGATGGGAAAAAATATACTAAATGTACTTACATGATGATTGAGAGAAAAACCCACTTAAAAGTTTGCTTACAGGAAAGGAAATCAATTAAGTTAATTTCTTTATATATTATAGGTTGCATGCATTGTAGACATAACTTTGTTAGTCAGCAAAAAAGAAAAAAAGGTTAATTTGATTCAATGTTAAGAGTAAAATCGATTAACTATAAATTTCACATTGTTAGATAGCATAATAAATTATGTATATCATAATATCTGACATTATACAATATATAGTATAGGGTTATGTATTAGTTTGTCTAGCTATTTAATATAATTTTTTTTTTCATTACAAGGAGCATGGAATTTAATTTATTTTTTTTTTGTTCAAGAATAAAGATATTTTATATCCGATTATTAGAAAATAGCCCATCATCATTTAGTTATGATATATAAAAAAAAATAGGTACTATGTAATACAGATTACCTATCGGAAATGATGAAAAACTTAAACAAAAATTCTTAAATTGGTTAATAAAAAAAATATTTATTCGGAAAATAATTAGGTACACTTAGTACCTATAATCTTGACTTATCTTCTTAATGAAGATTTACGTTTTTTTTTCCATTTAACAAATTCCATTCAAATTATTTTGATTGACTATTTTTCATTTTTCTTTCATGAAAATTATGCTTAAATCAATTTTAGTTTTTTGTTCAAGTTTTAAAATGATCTGCATAACATTTGCAATGATTAAGTAATTATTTAATTTCTTATTTTAGATTCATACATAAGGATAATTTGTTATTGTACATTTCAGAATTAAAAAATAAATATTTTACAAAATCATAAGAATTAAATCCTTAAATTTAATCCATTTCCTTGTTGTAATAAATTTTATATTCCTTCTAATGTTTTTATTATGTTTTTTATTATTATAAAATCATTTCTTAATAATAAATATTCTATTCTCTTAAAAAGTAGTAATTATTCATCGAATCTTCTTCTAAACTATTTATTTTGAGAATATTTATTATATTTTATAGATCTTGCTATCATTTTTAATACCATCTTTTTAATCTTCCAAAATGATCTAAACACCATATTTGTAAAATATAAATTGTGACATTATAAGAAAGATATATTGTAGGGTAAGTATTTACATATTAGTTTTAATTATATTCTGACTCTATCAATTTTTCTTATCAAATTCAATTACCAAATAAATAAAACATAATTCAATTTAAATTTCATTTTCGTTTGGAGTTTTCTCACCAGGTTCAATAAACATATTTGCATTCTATATAACTCTGCTATACAACTATATAACTCTGCATTTATCTTTATTTTAAATGTCCATAATTGGAGGATCAAGCTAAACTATATTAAAAAGTAATTTTCTATACATACAATGCATATACATCAAAAGGATTTAAAAATCCAAGAGAAATATAAAAGTTTTTACATGGAAATTGGGTAATTTATTTATAAAACAAAAGAAAATTACTTATTTCATTTTATTTTCAATAAAAAAAATTATTTCTAATAGTAATTCAAAAGTTTTGCATTTTCTGAATATTAAGATACATATACATTTATAAATTTTTTTTGCAAGTAGAATTTAAAGATTATATTATGGAAATAGGAAATTAATTACAAAACATGTTTAGAACTACAATGAAAAAAGTTCAAGAAATTTAATATTCAAGGAAAATCTTTTAATTGGAAATATTTTCTTATATATGAATGTAAGTACTATATATACTGTATGTACGATGTACGATGTAAATATATTAAAACAATGTTGATAAAGATTTCTATAATATTTACGTTAAGAAAAATATTTAAGTAAAATATAGAATTTTGAGGATTAAATTTATTTCCGTATGCAGTTGCCCTAAAACCAAAAAGCCGTAGTTGAGGACTGACGCAAGGGTGATCGAAAACCTGAAGCCGTCTAAGTAACTTGTAATTTTTAAAACAACCAATTTTATTTCTATAATTATTAAAATGTTTATTAAACAGTGTCCCCATCAAAATCGATCATACGAACTGAAAAGAGTAGTTTATTGAAATTTTGGGGTATCTATATATTTTTGTAACTTTCGATTCACAAAAATTTTAAATTTTAAATTGTTTAACACAGTGTCGAAAATTATATTTTTCCAATGCTTAATGCTAATTCTAAGAATCATCAAAAATAAAGTTTTTAAAAAAAATTAAAAAGACATTATTTTTCAACGAACCCAATTATCCAAAAATTAATAACCAAACAGTGCCTAGTTATTTTATTCATGAAATAAAAACATAAACAAAAATATTATAAAAAGTTCTGAATAAAAAATTATAATATATAGCTATACATTTTTTTGCATTGAAATTTAAAACCTTATTCGTTTTGGTTAACATATAAATAATATTTTGTTATTTTAAAAATTAAAAATGAATATGAAATTTTTTATAATTTGATCTTTATGTGTGTAGAAAAATAAAAATAAAAATTGAGCAATCACATAGTTTTTTTTAATAACCATAGTTTTATATAGACGGCATAAAAATGGTTTTAAATTACATATTTTTTTTTATTTTGGGCATCTCATCGTCATTTTAATAGAATTTCCTGGAAAATAAATTAGTAAAATTGGTGTTTTCAAGACCATTGAAATTTTTTTCATCATCAACATAAAATAATTCAAAAGTGTATATACTTGATATCAAAATAATATCAGTTTCTGTTGTTATTTTTATATTGTTTTGAATAAATGGAATAATTAAAGATATGATTCGCATAATCAGTTATTCAACTTTTTCTAATTATATTTTTATCCCAAGCAACCTACCCAAGAGCTTATATTCCTGAAAAACCGTTTCATTATTATTATTTTTATTATTTTTTTCGATCTATTTATTATTTTTCTAGACGTTTGATATTTGTCACTACAACTCACTAATTAATATCTTGATTATTAATATTATCAAAATAAAAATATTTTTTTTATTGAAATCAATCTTTAACAATTTTAATAATTATTAAAGACAACATTGAATATAGGGAAATACTATTATTATTAGAAATTTGATGATACAAATTTGACGATACAAATTGACAAAAAAGAAATTATTGCACTTCAAAATTTGTTACTACTTAGTTTTTGGCTTAATAAATTTCTCATCGCAACATTTTTTTTTATCAAGTGGAAATATTTATTGTCCTTAAAATACAAAATGAACATCAATTGAAAAGCCCACTATTCTAAATTTACCTTATTCCTTTGAAAAAAATATTAAAAATAAAAGAAATTTATGTAACAAGAAATTATTCTCTTTTCATTTTCAAACATAAAAAAAAATTTACAGACTGGACATTTAGGACAGACTTCCGCAAATAATAAAAAACTATAACAACCTACATTTTTCTTGTTTTTGTTATTAAAGCTGATCTAATTTTTTTTGTTATTATTATTATTATTATTATTATTTTTTATTTCAAACTAAATCATCAGATTTATGTTTCATAAGAAAGTGCAATGTATTTTTTTGTTTTTTTCGTAGAATTTTGCAATTAATCAGAAAAGACTTACATTGCAATTAAAACTTAAATGTATTTTTTGGTTTTATAACTTTTGTAACAAGAGAAGAATTAAAAATCTGGAGCATTAATAATAATTTTATTTTTTTTTCAGAAGGAAAAAAAAAAAAAGAAACAATATGGACCAAAAAAAGTTTAATAATAAAAAAACATAACATTAGAAATATATTTCGGAAAAAATAAAGTATGTAATTCACATTTTTGGTAGTAATCAAATCAATTTAATTACTTCTCTATTATACCTATATTAAAAATCGTTTCGGCGCTAAAAAAATCACAAAAAGAAAAGTGCAATAAATTTGAAAGCTATTAAGTCAAAATCATTAACACATAAGCTCACTAGTTAATCGCCATAGGTGAAAACTATCATACTTCAACAAAACCAAGAGAACAAAAAGTTGTGTTACGTTACGACAGTAGAAAATTCTTTCATATGCGATGAATTCTAAATAAAATCTTCTGAAGTCATTATCTTGAAAAGAACTAAGTTAAAAATATATCATTCAGAAAGGAAAACTTTTTGATATGTGCAAAAGACATAAAAACAATTATGTCCTTATTTCTAAATAAAAATTCTGTATACGCAATTTCAAGTGTATTATATAGTCGTTTAAAGTAAATTTGAATCCTTGCATAATGTTTCTTTAATATTAAGTACCTCTATGTTTCATCCAAAATAAAAAATTTAATTAAAAATAATTTCAGTTTAAGAATAAAGAAGGAAGAACTTTTTCTCATGACCGTATATATTCATATTATAGGTCCATTGTGTAAGCATTATATATAATAGTTTTTACTATTACAAACACCCAAAAATAAATATAAAATAAAAACCTAGAGATATATAATCAATTCATATCTATTTTGGTGTGCCTTTTTAACCTCAACCAGATATGAATCTTTATATATATATATTCAACAATATGAATGAAATATCTTATGTTGCATAATAATATAGAATATTTACTTATACGAAAATAACAATACTTATAACATACATACATACAAGCTATAATAGTAAAAATTTTCTCTAAATTAAAACAAATTATAGTTTTTTACTGGAGACAATAATTATTTCTTAGTTTCTTTGCAACAAGTGTTTTATACAGAAATATAAAATGTTCCAATTAGATTTTTGTTATGTTATTCAATGTTTCTGTTTTATTTTTTTTTATTTATTTTTATAATATATCTGAAGCTTTACTTTAATGCCTAGTTATGGAAAATGTTTTCCTAATAAATAAATAACAGACATATGTTGCAATTTAGGTTAATTTCTCTTAAAAATTATATTAACTAATAAAAAAAACGTAAGAAAAATATATAAAATAATTAAAATACATCAAAGATATATAACATTTGTGTTCTAATCAAATAATCAAACAAATATTTTTGTTAAGGGCCAACAGAAAAAACTATCAGAAAATAGAAAAGAAAAGAAAACTTACTAATGAATAATTATTGCCACCGTGAACATATATACTTTGGTAAAACTTCACAAGTTTGAGATATTTATTTTAACTACATTCTGTATTTAATTTAAAATACAACTATATTTATTTAAATTCTATTATATGTACAGACTTTTATTTTACCCTTTAAATGTTATTATGTGGAAATCATAAAATCCCTTAAAAACTTATTCTTTTCGAATGTCTACTTGTTGTTAACATTCAGGTTTATTCGATTTAATAATAAATAAAACAAAATGAAAAATATTATTTTTGTTAATAATCCTATCAAGTCAAAGAAAGACATACAAAAAGTTAAAGCTTTTATAAATTTTAAAACTCAATCAGTAAATCAAATATGCAAATTTTTGAGTGAATTTTCAATAAAACAAATTTTCTTTATACATAAAAACATGTGTATTATACATACAATAAAATTTTATTTATTTCTTTTGGAAATATTAAAAATTAAATTTACATTTAAAATTGAAATTGCAATATTTTCTTTATTTGTCTGTTTAAGTTAATTTACATACATATCTATATATTTGAGTTTTATGTTTATATTTCGAAATGAAATTAAAATGATTTTAATTGGCTTAAAGTTTGGCTGAAAAGAAAAAAAAATTAGAATTTAGAATAACAACAACCTATAATAGGTAAAGGTAAAAAAAACTTTTACAAAATTATGGTTCAAAAGAATATAAAATAAGAATACAAAATAAATATATTCAAAAAATAATATACAAAATTAAGTTTATTTAACTTAAGTGATTTTTAGAAAAATAAACATACAAAATTAGATTTATATAATATTGTAGCAATATAAGTTAAATAAAATGTGAAATAACAAAATTAAAACTTTTCAAAAGTACGCGGATTATAAATGAATTTTTTTAATCATAATACATTTTAAATTAAAACACAAAATAATAAGTAGGTCTAGAAATAAAAACTAAAAACTGCATTTACATATACTTAACCACTATATACAAATAATCATGTTAAAAATTATATTTAATCAAGATTTTTTCATTATTATAACAATTTTATTCTTAATAATTTCAATAACGAAAATTTATACTTCCATGCTTTGTTAAATTTGTTAAAACTTTATTAAAATAATTTTCAATAATGAAAAAAAATTAAATGAAATTCTATTTCTTGCATTTATATATATTCATTTCATCCCCTAAAATCTTTTTTCTATACTTAACTTTTATGCTGAACAAACAAGCTTCTGCAATTATCAGTAATTTAATTATTCTATTCCTCTTATATACTAAGACAACAAATACATAACTTTATCATAAAACGTTCTTTTATTGCTTTATTAAATTGTAATATGTGTACTCAAAATATCGTTAATAAAAAAACATTAAATCCATGGCAAATTTTATTCTTATTCAATGCTTTTTCATAAAATTCTAAAATGTAGAATCACTTAACTCACTTCAAAAAACTAATTGAATTCTCAGGAATTCAAATACTTGTGAAATAAAAACAAAGAATTGCATATTATAGATATACAATGCAAAACTTCTTAATGTTATGTAAGTAATTAAAATTAAAAGAAATATAGAAAAAAAAAGATAATGAGTGAATCATTTATAACCTTGAAATACTTTATAATAAAATAAAATTTCGAAAATAATGAACATTTTTTTAAATAATTTAAAAAAATTTTTTTTTTCATTGTTGTTGCATAAAATTCTATGCGAAAATAATAAATTATGGAAATAAGGTAGCCCGTGACAAATTAGTTGTCTATCTATATATTCTATAGTGTAAATATTTATATATTTTTAGTACCATAAGTACAATGAACAAATTATGTACATGAATAAAGATTCAATTAAAGCTAATTAATTTCGGTGTAAAATTGATTACCAAATTGAATTTTATATGAAACTCACAATACAAGATATAAAAAATAACAATAGTTTTATTGGCTCACACGCAATATATAGAAAAATATACCTAGAGTTCATAAATTAAATAATTTCTTATACACTTTCTTTGTAAAAAAAAAAAGAGACAAAAGGTTTTTGTAATGAATACATTTTTATTAAATCACTCTTTCAGGTTTTGTTCACAACTTTGGCCTATATTTATGTACATAGTTCAGATTGATTTTTAGAAAATATATTCAAGTCTTGAGTTAATTTCATTGTTCAGCAATGTTTATTATGCTAAATTAAAATAAAGTTTGTTTTTTTATATTCAAATTTTTTTTGATTTTTTATGAAAATCAAAAGGCTTATCGAAACACGTATATAAATAATAAATTTTATTGTGATGTAATTTTTTTTTCTTAACAATATTCACTTCCAAGCCCATCACTGTTGTAACATAATCAGTATTAATTAACCTATTTATTTATTTTTTTTTTCATAATTTAACAACCCCTTAAAGATTATAAAAAGTGACATCAGCTGACATTATAGATAGAATAACAAAAATATAATAATAATAATAATAATAATATAAATAAAATTATATTTATATAACTCTCATGTAAGAAAATGAATAAAATTAATATTCAACTCAGGTGGGTTTTACATACATCTATAAAGTTGAAAATCCAACAATACATTATTTAAATTCTTAGAATAATTGCATGTGAAAAAAAATTATTATTATTATTAGTATACTTATTAAATGTGTGGGAGTGGACAATATAATCATTATAGAGATTGTATTTTTTGATCAAAAAAAAAAAAAAACAATTTTTTTTTATTATTAAACCACACTTTTAACATTATTATTGTATGTAAAAATGTAATTAAGATTTTATGCTACATTGTTTGTATAATATATTGTCATTAATAATAGTTTTATAATGTTATTAAAAAGTTCACGAACTAAAAAAAATATCAAACGGAATTAAAGTCAAAGTTGATTGATAAATTTTATATAATTATGTACACATCGCATATTGGTGCATAAAAAATTTTACACACATAATTATAGTATGTAGGTGCCTCAGACAAATACGTATATTAAATTTTTTATTGAATTTATTTTCATAAATGATTATAGCAAGATTGACTAAGATGTAATGAAAAGCAGAAAATATCAAAAAAGATAAGAAAAGGCAACTAAAAACATTTATGTTTTATTTAAATTATGGTTATGCAAGACCTAGGAACCATTGTACCAAAATAAATATAAACTTTTTCTCAATTTTAATTTAATTTTTTTAATAAACTAAATTGAAGCCTATTTACGAAATTAAATTTTAATAGAAAAAAAAAAAACAAAAAAATATAAAATATTAACTACATAGATAGATAGAAACAATATTAATTTTTAAATGAATATTTTTTTTTCATCCTGCAATAACATCAATAACTGCAGGATCTCTTTCATTCATTTTATTACCGGACGACTGCATTAAAACAAACCCATTAATATATATATTTTTATAATATAAATTTATGGACTATTTTCATTGGATTTGACAGGTGGTATTACAAATAAAAACAGAGAAGCATGTCATTTGGACAAGTAAGTAAATATTACAAGGAAAAAGGATTTTTCAGCATGAAATTTTTGTCCTTTATATAATTTATTTTTCTCTTTTTTTTTTTGTATATTTATATCACATGTATACAATGTTCATACACCTACATATTTATAAATATATATACTAATTCTCTTTTTGCGAAAATAACAATTTTAATGCAATTTACTTTATGTCAAATTATTAATGCTATTTTGGATTTAAAATACTAACGTCGACAGGTTAATGCGAATGAATTTTGTATTTTATTTTTTTTTTTGTCGATTCACTGTTCAATAAACTGTAGTACAGGTAGCAAGTATAGAATAAAATTAAAGTCAAATCGATATATGAAATAAAATTACTAATAAGTGCAATATCGGTTTTAAAGTTAAAAAAGAAGTCTATAGTTGAAAGAACGACGGAGGCTCAAATTTGTACAATTATTATATCCCGAATAAACTTGAACATCGTATGCTCTAAAATTGTGAGTTTACTTTTGTTTTCCGATGTTATGTTATGAAATTCAAAATCTTAATCGATGAAAATCACAACAAAAATAATATTGAACAACATTAGATAGATAGATATACATAAAAAGTGTCTGCTCAAATAAGTTTTTTTTATATAACAAAAAAGTGTTATAATTTTTTTACTATATTTATTTTTATTTTTATTTAATCATGTTTTTTTCTTTCTTCCAAATCAAAACTATACCATATCTGATGGAAATAAAATTTATGTCACGAACCAATGTGGACATCAAGAAAATAGTAGTACAAATTTAGTAACGGTTCATTGAACTAGTTTGCTGCAGTTAAGGTGATGAAGCATAAAATTAAAGAAAAAAAAAATGCATTTATTGTATAATTTTATATTTTAGTTTAAAAAAAAACGCATTCACTACATTTCGAATACAAAAAAACTTCATTCATTCATCACAATTGTTTTGTAGTGAGAAAATAGGAAATTATTTACAAAAAAACTTTCATATGATAGCTACATAAAATAAAAAATGTATAAGTATATAGAAAGTTAACCATAACCCTAAAAATAAGTAAATTATAAATCTCATAAGTTCTATACAATTGATTTTTTAAATTGTTTTCAAACGTTCCCAATTATTATAGAAGTGAGGGATTTATCAATTTTCAAAGTATCAACTAACTCATCGTGATAATTCTTATTTTCGCGTTTCAATTTTAATCAAATAAATTAAAACAAAACTCAATGTCCCAGACATTGCTATAATCATTGTCCATTCAGAAATGATATCTTACATTACAAAACTTCATTCCCTTGAAGTTAATACCATTTAATAATCAACGAGGATAATAAAACAAATCCTTGCTTTTATATATAATTTATTATAAATTTTCACTATAAATTTCAAAATTTATCCACTTTTGTGTTCAAAATCCATCAAAAGGGATTTGAACATTCAAAACACAATCTTGAAAAGAATAAACATAATTTTTTTTTTTTTTAACAAAATGGCAAATTAATGACCTACAATGCCAATGAATCATTTTTCTTCATAATTAATAAGTAATCAGATATTTCTTCTGACAATGGATTTTAATGAAAATAATAAAAAAATTAAAATTCATTTATTCAAAATTGCTTTGCTTAATTGAATAAAATTGTTATGCAAAAAAAAAAAAAACAAAAAAAAACCTTAATAGTTTCTCAGATCAATAGTGAAAGTCTGTGATGGTCGGAAAAAATATAGAAAATAAAGAAATTCTTTCAAGGAATATTAAATAGATTTGTTGATTTAAATATGACTAAGAAAAATTTTTTTTTTTTTTTTTGTATAAATAATTTTTTTTATTTGGATTAAATTTATTTGTCATTCTCAATTCTCAACATTGTTTTTTTATTTATTTAAAATAATAAGAAACTTTAAAATTCAAAACCTAATGTTGAAATTTGTAAGAAATGTCAAAGATATTTATGAACTTTAAGGCTCTAGTCAATAAGCTCAGTAACTATACATTCTCAGGGAAAATTGCAATTATAAAATTTATATAAATCGGTTAACCGCGATTTGGTTCAACAGTTCTAACTATGGCGGCTGAAAATTAATTTTTACAAACTTAGATGTAGATTGAAGGAACCTAAAAAAGATTCTGCTCAAGAATGCGAACTGCTGGTTGAAAATGGTTTTCAATGAAAATTGGTATATGCGGTTAGAGAACGGTTGTCCGAATATATATTTCTACAAAATTTGAAACTGAAATAATGAAAACATCCGAATTTATAGAATTTTCCACTATTAAAATTTTTCACTCCATGTAAAGACTTAATTTAAATTAATTTAATATATAAAAATAAGATATTTCGCAAAAAAAAAAAAAATTCCTAATACAAAAATTAATAAAAAAAAATAAACAAAAAGATACATGAGAGTGTTATCTTTATTTCTTTATTATCTTTTGTTAAATTTTCATATTTCTTTATTATGACTTTTTTATTTGAAAATAAAAAAAAAAAAAATTACAAAATGATTGATCTGAACTTTACAGTGAATTGAAAAAATAAAAAATTAATAATTAGTCTCTTAGTTTGACACCATTAGAAACTTTTCAAAATTTTATTATGATTGACATGAAAAAGATAGATAAACGGTGTGTTGAGACAACTTTACAAATTCATATTAGAGAAAAAAAATAATTTTTTTTTTTTTAATTTATTATCCACGGGAGATGAATTTATTTTATAATAAATAAAATATCTTTAATGAATTTGGGAAGAAGAGGAATAAACATTATGTATATTGTATATATGTATATTTAAAAAATATTTTTTTATGCATCTCTTTAGATTTGGATATAAAATAAATCTTTAGAAATTTTATTAACGTTTTAATTTTAATTAAAGGGCGTTAGCTTTTCAAAAAAAATTGTTTCTTGTTGTAAAACAAGATTTCAAAAAAAAAGCTAACCACAAGATATAATTGAACAGTTGGCTTCGGTCTACCTACTAGATAAAATATTGATTATTTAAATTAAAGGATTTTCATTTTTAAATGATTATAAGTCCTCTCCTATAAAATATTTTTAGATTATTTTCATTTGATTTATTATAGGCAATATAAGTGTAAATATAATTTCGGAGTAGTTTTGCAATTTTTTGATAATGGCAATTGTCCATTATTTTATTCCGCTAAGTTAGGGTTTGGATAGTACATCATTTATCGAAAATAGGTACTTTTTAAAGATATTTTTTGAATTATGTTAAGTTTGTCTTCTTTTTTTTTTGTATAGGAATGTCAAAATAAAGCAATCAGTTGCAATCAACTCCAATCTTTCCAATTAATTACATATTAATTACAATTTTTCAGTGCGAATGACATGGAATTAGTCATGAATGTGTAAAACTAAACTAGAATTGTTTTTGCAAGACAGACACTTTACAAAGTGTCTTCAAAAGAACTCAAAATATAATCTAAAATAATTTCGTGGGTTATTTTAATTTTGGCATTGTGTTAAAAATTGTAAAACTAAATTCTTCAAGTGAATCAAAAGTTATGTCGAAAGTCCATTAACTATAATAGTTAACGAAAGAGTTGCAATAAAATCAATGTCATTAAAAATATTTAATTTATAAATTTCACTTTAAGACAGAAACTTAACTTTTCTAAACTTTTTTTTGAAAATTAGTAATATTTTTAAAATTTATTTCCTGTTCATAATTTTGGTAATGGCGCTTCTGTCAAAAGAACATCAAAATTTTAAAATACTTGTCCATTTAAAAAGACATAATAATATTTTTTTTTTTATATAACGGTAGGCAATAAATAATTAAGATTTTATTTAAAAAAAAATGAACTTCATGAATAACAATTTAAAAATGTTTTTTTTTTTACTTATTTGTTTCATAAAAGGTTTTTAATGTGAAATAATAAATTTTATTTGAAGCAAACATGTTAAAAATTCATAAAAGTTAACAAAACTTATCTACCGAATAAAATCACATTCATGTTGACCGAAAAACGCATAAAAGTGTAAAAATATATATGACATGCCGGTAAAAATTTTTCTTTAAAAATTAATGGTAACAGAAATTAATTTTTTCAAAAATTTGTCTATTAATAAATTATGAAAAATTGTATAAAAATTAAAAGACTAATGACCGTCATTTTTTAATAACTTTTATTTTTAAAAAATTTTAAAAAATATATATAAATATTAAAAATTCTACGCATTAAACCGAATAAAACATGAAATTACTTACTGTACTAAATAATGAATAATTTATACTTTGTAATATTCACTTTTACAATATTAATATAAGAGAAATTATGATTTCTATTTTTTTTTTCAATCGCTCGAACTCATAAATTTTTCAAACAATTTGAATCTACAAAAGAAAATTGAATCGGTACATTTGACTGTATTTCATTTGATTATAATGACATTTGATTTTATTTTTGTTTGACTGTATCCCCCTTTGCCCAATTAAATTTTTAAAAATTCACTTATATCGTCAATGGTAGTTTCAGTCAAATTTAATTGAATCACCAAATTCGAAAAAGGGCACATGTCTTTTTTTTTTCTTTATAGACGCATCATTATTGTCATTGATCATCATCATTGATGAAGTCCAAAGATTCACTCTAAAAAAAATTTGCATTGTTAAATTCCTAACAGTTAGGCAGAAATTAAGTTTTTTGTGTCTCCTGACAAATTTGAAAGAATGTCGAATGTCAAATGTCCGCAAACATCAAATTATAAAATTTAGACTCGTTGCAGTCAGTTACTACAAATAGCAAAATAACTTATAGCTAATACAATTTCGGATGATGATTTTCCCAAAAGCTATACACATCATGTGTGTGCGTATACATTTTTTGAAACAAAGTAAAAAAATTAAAATCACCATAATAATAAACGCTTGTCTCTGATTTTCATATTAAATTAATTTAAATCAATTAACATCAGATTAAAATTTTAATATAAGCTTTCTCCAGGGCAAATATAGCGAAATTATTAATAAATTACTTATGTTATGTACCTATATGTTGTACCTACATTATATTGTTCATTACCTTTTTTGATTTTAATAATCTGTGCAAACATATTGATTTTGTCTATTTAGGTTTAGGTATTATAAAATTAATTTATGAGACAGCAAAAAAAAAACAGAAAATAAATTAAACTTTGACCCAATTTCAAAAGTTTTTGCTTTTGAATCAAAAGAAGAAAGAAACAAAAAAAATTGTAATATACTTTTAAGGTGAAGGTTTTAATATTATAAAAATACTGTATGTACTTGTACGGGCCTACATATTAATATTGGGACAAATGGATAGATATTTATATAATAAAACACTCTTCTATAGTATAGTAAAATATATATATTTTTTTAATATCATCATAGACAAAAAAGGAAGGAACTATATTAAAATTTATAATAATAGGAAATGAATTTAATAATTTTGTTTCGAGTTTGGCCATTAAAAACTAAAACTATTATGTTCTGCTTTATGGAAAAAATATAAAATAAAACATATTTATTTTTCTGAAACAAAATTAAAATTAAAACTTTCTTTATATTTTTATTGTGTTCAATTATTATTTTTTTTGTTCCCTCTTTTTAATCTGTT
Source organism: Hybos culiciformis (assembly GCA_964007475.1). Lineage (NCBI taxonomy): Eukaryota > Metazoa > Arthropoda > Insecta > Diptera > Hybotidae > Hybos > Hybos culiciformis. The sequence continues at coordinate 137,458,688 of OZ023273.1, read as the reverse complement.
TTAAGCCACAAGCAAAATTTTAATATATTTTATGTGCTCTAATATTGATTGGAGGAAATAAAAAAAAATATATATATAATATATATGTGTATTTTTAATGTTTGGTAAGGTTTATATCGCCTTATTTTCACCTAAAATTTGATAATTTATGGATCCGGCGTTATGTATTTTCTTTTTTTCATTTTTGAATAGACATTACACTTTGTCATTCAATTTGAATGATTTATTATTTTGTTGTAGTAGTACATAAGAAGATTATATTGGAGGTATGAAAATTAGGTCTAGATATTTTAATTTTGTCTATCGTTTAAGAAATTCTAATATGATTGTGTATGAAATTTATGATCTTAAACATTTATATACATACTAATGATGGAGAAACCAAAATTTTTACTTAACACTCGCACAAACAACAACTGTCTTAATTATATTGAGGCATCGAATAAAAAGCGGCCAAATTTCCAACTTTCATCATACCACTTTTCCAACTTTCATCATACCACTATTTAATTTTCTAAGTATTTTGTCATCGAATCTATTCGATTGTTGAAAAAGCTGTCATTTACGACAAATCAAAATATTTTGATTTATAAAATCAAAAATGTAAGAATATTTCTTTTCCAACTAAATCAAGTTACAGAAAATATTTATATATATATATACATTTAACTTTCTGTTTATTTTTATAATTTTTATTTCTTTAAATATTTTGATGTTTTTGGAAAAACTAACGTTGCCGTTGGGGGAATTTTTTGTTCTATAAAAAAAAATATTGACAAAAATCATAATGTAAAGTAATATAAACATAATTTCTTAGCTCTTTTTTTTCCTTACAAAAAATGAAAATAATAAACAAAAAAAAATTATACAAACTTTTTGTCTAATAACTATTTTTAGTAACAATGATTGTGACAAAAAAGTGTTAATTCTTAATTGAATTAAAAATAAAGAAAAAAAAAGTGAAAAAATATAATTTTGTTGACTCATGTAAAATTAAAGAAATTTTTTAAAAACTTTCTTAAGTATATTAAAACAGTTTTTTTGGTTCGGTTTTTTGTTATTATTTAATAAAAGTGGAAAATTTAAAAATTTGAAAAATAAACAATTTGAAAAATTAACCTAGCAGTAAGTTTTTTACTTATAAAGGATGAAACGCAAGTAAATTCACTTAGGTTCAATTTGACTTTTATTCTAATTATACCAAATACAAGGAGCTAAGTTCAATTAAGGACTATTCTGATTAGAATCTAGTATTCTTTTAGTTTATTTTTTTAATACTTATATATATTTATAAATCAACTTCAACAATATAAAATACTAAATTTGTGAGTCTATATAACAAAAAGTGAATAAGAAGTAAACTGGATAATTAAATTGTAAAATGCCAGTGAAAACTATTTTGACAAATGGTTCACTATTATTCCATATAAAATACATAACGTATATTCTATAGGTATGCAAGTTATTCAATTGTTTTAAAGGTGGAAAATTTGAACAATCCCTATTCTATAAAAAAAAAGAAAATTCAATATAAGGTAAAAAAAAAAGAAATAATAATAAAATAAAGAAAAATTAAAGAATTACAACGAAAGAATAATCATAAAAATTAAATTTAATTTTACAGTAGAAAATTTATTTCTATTTTATTTCTATCCGATAATGTCATTCTTTCAGTGGAAATGTGAAAATCGTGACTGAATTTTGACGAATAATTTTAACAATTTTATTCCTTTTTGCAATAAGTTCACAGCAAATATTTTTACTATTAATGTCTAGAAATAATATTAATAATAATTATACTTGCGTTTTAAAATTTTATGATTTTTTTTTTAGTTTTTGTTCAAAACTGAGAAAAATTGTTTTCAAGATTAATGCTATAACAGAGACTTCTACACTTAGATTGCTGAAGGGAAATATGATTAAAAGTTTAATTTTTTTTTATTATTTTGTTTGGTTTCACGACCACTTTTTTTTCTATGTCACAAAGTGGAAATTTTCGAATAAGTGTGACATTTAACCTTTTTAAGTTTATGAAGGTTCCAGGATTAGATTTATTTCAACAAAGTGTCACAAAATACAGTTTCATAAAATTAATTAATTAAAAACAAAATTAGTCAAGTTAATATTAAACCTTAACTTTTCTCAATGTCAAAGACAAAAAAAAAAAAATTCATTCCATTTATGATGTACATACAACATACATTGGATATACGTATCTTCTGGCATTTCTTGTTCGGATTATTGAATTTAAAATAAAAATGAATGCAACTGGTATTTTATTTTCATTTCCCATTTTAATGTTTTTAAGTATATAAGTTATATATCTATATGTTGTATTATATTCAATTTTACAATAAATTAAACATTTTAATCAATAGATAAAATATTTACATTTATTTCTGTTTAATCAAATACGTGAACAAATGATGTTTTATTAATTTTTTTTCGTGACTTTTTCTTTTATGCTTATTTTTGAAAATAAAATTAAAAAGAAAATTCCGTTTTCACTGTGTACATAGAAAATTTCATTATGACATTTATGTTGAAGATATAGTTTGAAAATAAAACCGATATGGAATAGTGTTAAAATTAGTTTTCTCAATTTCGCTTAGGAGCGATTGAAGGTGCGCACTATCCTGAGTTCAAGAAAGGCAATCAAAAGTGATAGGAACAAAGAAAATAAATAACTGAAGCATCAAATTCAGAAACCTCAAATTTGAGTAATAAAACAATAATCTCATCAGAAATATAACATTTCCAGTGGTATATCGATATGGACGATTTTCGTTTATTTGAAACATGAGCTTAGCTGAAGTTATGATGAGAAAGTTTTATATGAAAGAATTATTGCAATACTAATATTGATAAATTAATTTGTTACACTATCTATCTAGTGAAAAGAAACTTTTGTTTTTTCCCCGCGTTTAAATGGTCAACAAAAATGAAATGTTATTTACATAAGTTTTAACATTCTCAAATGAGTTTTTTTTTTTAATCCCAAAATAAGCATAACTTTACCACTCACTGTTCAAAAAAAAGCATAAGTAAAAAAAACATTATAATTTCAAATTAATTTTTGTTTTTGTTGAGAAAGTTTTGTTTTTTTCTGCAAAGATTCGACAACAACAAAAAAAAAAACACATTCTATGTTTTTGTTAAATAAGATTTTAATTTTTAAATAATACCGTTAATAATTAATCATTTTAAATTAAGTTAATTTATTTATTTTGATTTGGATTTATTTTGAAATTAAGATTTTTGAATAAATATAATAATAAAGTCTAATTGTTTTTCAAAAATTATTTAAACAAAAAAAAAAAAAACAAGATAAAAACAAATTTCATGTAAACAGTTTATTTGTTTTGCTGTAATGTAATTTATGTATAATACTGTACATATTTATATATATATAAACATTATACAATTATATTTTTCTGTTGTAATAGGCCCCAGAAAATTAATTGAACTATGAAAGTAAACAGGAAGCAAGTTGATTAATTGACGTAATACCTAAGAAAGTTAATTTTTTTTATTTGTACTTGCCATAATTTTTTCGCATGTAATTATACTGAACTTATTTTTCAGTTTGAATTTCACTGAATCATACCTGCAAATGAATAAGAGAAAAAATTTTCTTCTTTAGTAAAATTAATATATAATTATGTATATTTAAAAAATTCTAATGAAATAAATTTATTCATTAGAATTCATTTTTTAGCTTAAATTCTAAGAGAAAATAATAACAACCATAATTGTGGGATAAGTGTAATTGTAGCTCTGTATACTAATATCTTAATTTAATGGAAAAACCCACAATTTAATGCTCGTTAGTGTTCCTAAAAGTTCTAAAATGTTTCATATATAATATTATAATGTCAAATATTTTACATATTTCCAGTCATCCAGTTATATGTATTCAGATTCTGAATATCATGTTTCTGGTATTTTTATAGGTTTACCAAAAACAAAATATTAGTAAAATCCAAGAATAATTTTAACATGCACCTAAAATATAAATTTGAAATATTCTGTGATCCCTAAAGCTACAAGAAATTGATATTTTATTACATTCTTTCTACGAATAATAAAATCATACTTACAATATAATGTAATCATTTATAAACTATATGTGTCTTTATACCGGGTATATATATATATTAAATTACAACAATAGGGTTAAGTAATAATTTCAAAAAAAAAAAAAAAAAAAAAGCTTCCTTGATTTCCCTGATAAATTCAGCATAATATTATATTATGTATGTTCAATGAAATATAATAAAAATAAGCGAATTTTATCCTTGTTGCAAGGATATAATGTACACTGTAGGTATATATTATATAAAAAAAAAAGCATTATATTACACACAATTTTTTTTTTTTGGCAATATCAATTTACTTTTTCAACAAGATATAATAAAATACAAGGATAATAATAAAAAAAATTCTTTCTAATTATATAGAACATAGTATTATATAATATACTATCTAATTGAAGAAAATTTTAAATCATTATTTTATATTTTTAAACATTATTATGATGATGAGAAAAATCCGTATTCAGCACGCTTCTAAGATAATTATTATGCTCATGTATACATAATTGACGCATTATTGTTTCTGACACAATTTCATTAATATAATTATTTATATATATATGTGTAGTAAATTTTCATAACAATTTTGTCAATCACAAAAATATGATAAAATCTTCTTGTGCGTACTTTTAGAAATCAGTATGTTTTATATAATCTACATTGCATACAAACTAGTTATATGGTAATCAGTTAAAATTGGAAGAAATTTGATAAAAATTAATTGAAATTGGTTCATTTAAATAAAATTCTAACTTAGAATTTTTATTATCGACATCCCAAAGGACATACTATCTACAATATATTTTATTTTTCTTTCTTTTTTAAGAGCAAAAATAATAAAACATATAAATATACAATCGCATGTAGAACTAAAAGTCTGCCCTAATTCTAGAAGGACAATAAAAAAAATAATCGCTTTTGTAACACTTTATAAGCTCACGTTTTGTTCCCACAACAAAATTAAATGCATATTTCAAAATGTCTGTTACTCTTAGTCAACGAATTATTATCATTTTAAGTGAACAATAAGGATATGATTTTTTTTTCTTTTTTTTTATTCTTTCCTTCCTAATAAATATATTTTCCTGTAAAATAAAAATGTATAGTATATTATATTATAGAAAGATAAAATCTTCAGTAGATTGTGAAATCTTTTTTTCCGTACGGATTCTTATTTTATTTGAATTTTTTTTTTTCCTCCATATACCCATACTCCTTCGTTCGTGCTGTATACACTATTATATAATATGTGAACCAGTTAAAATATTATCCTTATTTTCCCTACTTATGTAAATCTTTTATTGCCTCCTATAATTTCCTTTATTTTTTTTTCTATGAACTATTTATTTATGTTATTGTTTTTTTTTTTTTTTTGTATAAAGAAAATAAATTTAACATTATATGGTTTTAGAGAGCTAAAGGATATTATTAAAGAGTAGTGCACGTATATGTTTTGTTTGTCTCTTCGAGGATATTAAATTTTCCATTATAAATATAATCATTGCCGTCATTGTGCATAATAAAAATTTAATTTTTCCTTTCTAGAAAATCATATTTTCCGAAAGAAGAAAAAAATATAAAAAAAAAAAAATGGAATGGAAAATAATATAGTTTTGAGGGAAAACAGAAAATTTTTACTTTCATCGGATAAAAAAAAAAAAATTTTGTTGCAATTTTACTTTAAAATGGTGCATTTTGCATAATAATTTTCTTTTTAAATAATTTAAAAGAGATATTATGTTATCGTGTCAGTATTATTTTGTAATTTGTTTTAAAGAAAATAATAAAATAATATGTAGGTAGAACATAATATATTGACGAGCATAATAAGGAAAAAAATGAAAAACTTAACAGAAGAAAAGAAAAAAATAAATAAAGTTGTTGGGAAAACTTTTACCATATTCATTTTCATATTAATTTTTTATTCTTACTTTCAAATTATTCATATAGTTACATGAAATTAAAGAAATATAAAATATAATTGAAAAAGAATAAAAAAATTTAATAATAATAATAATTTAATTGATATACTGTAGGGAAATTGAAGTTATATAAAAAACTTGTTATGGAATTAATTAAAACTATGATCTAGCACTTTCAGTAAAATAGAAAATTGTTGATGAAAATTGTTGTTTTAATTTTTGCTAAAAATTGCGATTAATCTATTAAACTGATTAACTTAAATTTTTTTTTGTCATTAGTTTTTAAGAGTGACCGATGAAGGACTTTAACCAATTGACTTTAACCATTTCAATTTTACTGAAAAAACAAAACTTAACATTAGGTATAAAATACTATACAGACATTAAAGACCTAAATTATACAAATGTAGCCTACTCTACTATTCATGTAAAACAAATAATTTCCATACTTTTAATAAAATAAAAAAAAATATTTATATCTTTATGTATGTTTACAGCATAAATATGTACACTGAAAATTATTACAATTGTTATAACAGATAATGTTTTGACCGTTATAACTATACATATACAAATACGAGTAAACTAAAAAATAAAAAAAATAAAAAATTAAGCATATAAATAACAATTTTTTTTTTCATTATTAAGTCTACCATTAAAATATAACAACAAAGCATAAAAACATTATTTTACGAAAATAACAAAAAAAAAAGTTCTTTTTTCAATTCTCTATATACACATATATATTTTTTTTATTCCTAAATTGAAGAGTGTTAATAACTTTAACATAACATTTTTTTTTTGTTTTGCTTTAAAGTTACGGTCGTTGGCCTAAATCACAATAATAACTTTTTTTTGTTGTTTTCGTCATTAAAAATATAAATATGTATATAAATTTTTTATATACATGACGAATACTAATTAAAACTTATTTTTATTCAATAAAATACATAAATTGAAGTTTTATTATTATGATCATATATTGAAGTAATTTATAGGCATCAAAAAATAAAATATATGTATTTCTAGTGACCTAATGAAATTTATATTTATAATTTATATAATTTACGTCGACGACTTAATAGTTTATAATTTTCTTTTTTTGCCATTATTAAATTTTGAAATTATTTTTTAAAAGATTTATTTAAAATTATAATGATTGACAGAATGTTATGAATCATATACAAAATATATTATAACTATTCAGACAGGCAGAAAATTTTAAATCAAACACAAGAATGAATTGAAATTGAATTTCTAAATATAATGGTATATAAAACCTATTTCAAGCTATTATTGATTAAAATCACGCTTTAAGCAGCAAATTAGTTTTAAAACGAGATATATTTATAAAAAAGAAGAAAGCATGGGATTGATATTATAATATCATTGTATAGTATGTTATGAAAAAAGGTCAACACTATACGATTGTATACAGCAAGAAAATGATAGTACAAAATCTTTGAAAAGGGTCTCTAGAAAATTTTTGAATTCCTTAAAGAATAAAGGATTGTTTCCAAGTTTGGGTGAAAATAGTTCTTAACTAAGTAACTAAGTAACTAAGTAACTAAGTAACTAAGTAACTAAGTATCTAAGTAATTAAGTAACTAAGTAACTAAGTAACTAAGTAACTAAGTAACTAAGTAACTAAGTAACTAAGTAACTAAGTAAATAAGTAACTTAGTAACTAAGTAACTAAGTAACTAAGTAAGTAAGTAACTAAGTAACTAAGTTACTAAGTAACTAAGTTACTAAGAATTTCTGAAAATTATTGAACTATTTTCACATAATAATAAAAGTCGAAACATTCTTTAAATATTAAAATTCGATTTGAAAATAAAAAAAAAATTAATAATATTTAAAAATGTTTTCTAATTTTGTAACAATAATGTCCAAATCACTATATTTCAGAAAATAAACTTATGTTCAAATAATTGAACAAAATGACAACTGGTTTTTAAATGACCTACTAAACTATCGAAAAATAACAAAAAAAAAAAAATACAAATAGAAAAAAACTTAACTATTTTACATAAATTTTCAATTTTGAAGAAAATTCTTTTTGAAAGAATTTAGAAAAATTTATTTCTAAGCGACAGTAGTTGTTAACATGTTGGCATATATGTGTACATATAATAATGTCTGTTACATAGTTTTTCGATTATTTTTTCTTGCTATCACTTTAAAAAAACTAAAAATAAAAAAAATAAATACACAAATAGAACAAAAAATTCCAATTTCTCTAAATTAAATAAATAAAAAAAAAAACAATAATAATACACAATGTAACATATACCTAAGCATATAATTTTCGATGTTAAAATATTGTTTAGAAATAAACAAACTTTAGTTATTGTTTTTTCTTTTCAAAATTGATTAATAGTAAATACCATTTCTTGGTTTTGAGAGGACTATGATAAATAAAACAAAATTGGTTTTTTGTTCAATTCGTGTCAATATACATTTTACGGTTTTTCTTTAAAATTGTTTTGGAATAAGAATAGAAAAATGTTAACAAGAGTTTTTAATAGTAGATTATTGTATATGTAAACTAAATTCGTTATTAATTAAGAGTTTTGTATACACAAAAATACATTGACACGAGTCAATACTTATATCACGAGACCGAAGGTCGAGTGATATAAATTGACAAGTGTCAATGTATTTTTGTGTAAATACAGAACGAGTTGTATAACAAATTTTGTTTACATATCCAATATACTGTTTTAATGAGGTAGTTGCAAAGAGAGAATATTTTTTCTTCTCATTTTTTCTCTTTTTTTTTTTTGTATTTGGCTGTATTGAAATATTGTGAGAGATATTATGTTTGTTTAGGTATTACGTAATATTCAATACGAAACATCTAAATGATTTCATTATTTACGCTGATGCACTAAATTTTTTCATTATTTACGCAGATGCATGTGTATTGACGCATATAATGCTCCATTTAGTGATCTAAATTCTATAGCACTAAATACAACATAACGATCCCTAACGCATTAAAATAAATTATAAGGTTTATCTGAAATGTATTGTCAAAAAATTTAATAAGAAATAAATTGTTATTAGATGTCTAGTACATACAAGACGGTTCATTACAAAATCAAAACTCAATAAATAAAGCAAACTCTTAATTTTCTGATCCTATATCAAAATGACGATCCAAAAAATGTCAAGAAGCTCATGTACGCTGTAACAATCTTAAGAAATTATGTACACCGATAAATGGGTTTAATTCAAAAAAGCCGATTCTTAAAATACTTAGGTTAAAAGGAAAATTATACACCTTATAAAGTTCCAATTTAGATATTAAAACGTTCTGCAAGCATTCATTGAAATTAAAAATATGGTGTTTGAATTGAAATTTATGTTCAGAATTTAAAAAAATAGGAAAAACTGAAGATTTATCACGCCTTGTTTATTAAGAAACTTAACAGTGTTTTTCAATGAATTACCTAGAGAGAAAATACTTTTGTTGAACTTTATTGGTTTTTTTGTTTTTTTTTTCTTATATTTTCGATTTTTCTTTTTCTTGTACAAATTCACTAGAAAAATAAAATTTCTTGTTTATTATTCATTTTAGTGATTATGCTAGATTCTATTGTACATAATAATTGTATATTTTCTATATACAATATACCTGTTTCTAGGTATAGAAGCACTTATTTTTTTTGTGCAACAAAAATTAACCGAAGAAGTAAGAATATGCTGTAGAGAGAACACTGACATGAACTTGTGAAATTACACAAACATTATTTACAGCACAACATAATACATGTTTTATATTGTGTAATAGTAGTTATATCGAAAAACTTAAATTTTAAATTTTTTTCCCAATTTAATTAAATTTTTTTCTGAATTTAAAGAGTATTTTATTTACATATCAAGACCTAAATAACTTAAATTTGTGATATTTTATATATGTAATAAAATTTAAATTGAATGTTTAAAATTTATTTTAATAAAAGAAAATATTTCAATGCTATTAGTTGTCAAGTTTAAGAAAATTTCTATTTATGTTTACTGTCAGGCAGAAACCAATAAATATTCCAAGAAAATAAGTCCACAACACATATTTTATCCAATTTGCTTCCAAAACAAAATAATATTAGTACAACTGTACAAAAATTATCCAATTTTAAAATTTTCAAATCCATGATTTTTCAATTGAAAGGCTATAAATAAATTTTCTTCTCTTTTTTTTTCTTTTGTGAAAGGACAAAGAAAATTCGTTGGAAAATTTAATGCTTAAGTTATATTGAAATATTTCTCTTTGAAACATTTATTTCGTAAAAGAATTTTTCGAAATATCAGAAAAAAAAAACAAAAAACTAGTAACATTTTGCTTTGTGGGTTTAAAATAAATTAAGTGCACTTTATAACACTCTTAACACTCGATTATAAACTTTCCAAAAAGAAATGAAAACACTACTTTCAATTCAGGTGGCCAAACAATGTGAAATAAAAGAATTAACTAGATACAAAAAAAAAACTGTTTTTTTTTTTTTCTTCATTTTTATTTTTAAACAAGTGGGCAATAAAAATCCTTAATGAAAATCGTGATCTTTAATTTGTTTTGTGTAAAATTGTTATGTTTTCTTTAAGGAATTGTTTTATAACTTTAAGTAGGTATAAATACAACAGACATATTAAAACACAAAAAAAAAAAAGAATGTACAAAATCCAAGTTGTTATAACTTTAAGTTGTGACTTTATTTCACTTTAGTTTTTTCAACTATATCAATTTTTCTTCGACATTGAGATTATAATAAAAAAAAATTTCCTTTTAAATTAGAAAGTGAACTTCTTTTTTAGTATAGATCAATTTATTTTTGCTTGCAATTTTATTTGTCAACGTAAGTTAAGGTTTTAATGCTTATATGATCAGTTTTAATAATTTCATAGAAGGTATATTTCAAAAGCGACATAGCTATCAGTCAGATAATATGATTTGGTTAAATGAGCTAGTACAACATTGTTTAGCTTAAAGCTGCGATAATAAAGTTTTATATAACGCATTGCATTTTGAATGCATCAACGATCCTAACCATTCGATCATTGGATTTTTGAAAATTTATATTAAAATTAAAATGGAATATGTATAAATTTTTGACTTGTTGATGAACTTATTAAGACGGCCGTAGTAAAAAATTTTAGTATTCTATATCATAGTTTATTGAATCTGTTTAAAGGTGGAACATTAAAATTAAATGACATATCTTAAAATATTCTTGATAATCAAAATTATTGCGTGAGTCAGAAATATTTGTCTAAAATTCTTGATTTTTTATTTTATTCATGTATAACTTTTTTATATTTACATCATTGATTTAAGTATTTTTAATAGTTATATCTACAACTACAATATAATATTACCCAATTTTGTGTAAAAAAAAATTAAAAAAAAAAAAAAAATTGGTTCATCATAAATTTTTGGCGCCCATTGAATAGATATCATTACTTTGCTCTATCGTTATTTTAATATTGGGAAAATTTTCTATGCTTGACCTATACGAGATAATGCTAACGAAAAATATAAGATATATAAACTTTTATATTTTTTATTTTCTATGATTTTTTTTTTCTATGATTTATGAAAAATGTTTTTGAAATATTTTCTGTAATTTTTTTTGATAAGCATAACGATCTTTTCTTTGATTCAAATGACCAACTTTCTTCCGGTAATTTGTTTTTCTTCTTTATTTTTATTTTTCAATTTTTTTTATTAAGTATTTTTCAGAGGAAAAAGAAATAATCAATAAATTTAAATCTGTGATGACTTTTAACCAAACTGGTAGCCAAAACATTGAACAATAAAAGAAAAAAAAAAAAATTATGTTTTTAATTTCGTTATTTTTTTATGCCACAATATTTTTTTTTTCTTCTATAATTGACCATTTAAAATTGATTGCTGTTGAAGAAAAAAAAATTTTGAATGATAGAAATTTTATTTTAAATAATTACATAGATAAGTATGTTTTTAATCATGCAAAAAGTTCAAAATTTATTTTTTGTTATTTTTTTTATAAATATTACCTACTATGCATAATGGGCATAATTTAATTGAGAAACCAGAAACTAAAATTAGTGAAATAATTCTACAAAAAAAATTATGGGTTTAATGTTTAATTAGAACATCTTAATTACCCAAATAAAAATTTCGTGTATCATGATTTTATGTATTTTTTAATAGGAAAATAAAAGAAGATTAATTTTCAGTTGAACTTCGCACTAAAAAAGTGCTAATACTACGAATAGAAGTTTAGTTAGATAGACGCTGGAAAATGGAAAAGTTTAATATACAAATTGAATATTTAGGCTAATGAAATATTTAGGCTAGTTGACTTAATAATAAAATTTTTATATCCATTAATAAACAGAAAATCGAAATTATCATTCGAAAATAAAAAAATCATATTTCTTTTCATTATCCAAAGTATCATGCTATATGGCTGCACTGTCTGGGGCGCATGCGCAAAAAGCCACATAAAACAATTACAAATTAAACAAAAGAAAACACTTAAAATGATATTCAATTTGCCATGGTACTTTCGAACTTACGACCTACATAATATACACAACATTTCAACCATTTCAGATAAAATAAGCGTCCAAAAAGTAAAATTCTTAGAAAAATGTGAGTACAGTAAAAATGAACTAATTAGTAATTTAGTCAATCTGCAGCTAAACTAATCTAAATTAAATGTTAATTAAATTAATCTGTATCTAAATAAAATTTTTATATTTCCTTTTTTTCTTTTCCTTTTTTTTTCTTTTCCTTTCTGTTCTTCAGTACTATCTTTATTTTTATTTTTTAATTTCCTTAATTTTTATTTTTAGTTTTAGTTTTAGTTTTAATAAGTAGCACTAAGTTTTATTATATACTGGTCAGAAATAGGTTGTTCTTCTTTTTCCTATAGATTACGTAAATTGATAAAATAAAATTTTGTATCTCCTTTAGTGTAAGCAAAATAGTTATTATTAGTTGCATTCTAAAATAAATATTAGTTGCACTCTAAAATAAATAAAAATAAGTTGTATAATGTACAAAAATTATTAAATTCAGAAAATATATATTAATTAAATAATAATTAATAAAAAAAATATATGTATATATAATTTTGTACTCAATTATAATTATGTATGTTTAATAATCATTAACTTTTCCAGTGAAATAAAAAGTCAATTTTGTGGATTATTTGAATCAGAAAGAGTTTTTTTAAATTCATTTATAAAGAACCGGATTATTAATATTTTATCATCAGTATTTATGGCTTCACAGAAAAATTATACAAAAATAGTACAATAATATATTTTCCATTTTTTTGAGGAAATTCAAGAGTATTAAAATTAAATTTAATTAATTTTTTTTATTTTTCTTTACTAATAAAGAAGCTTGGTTTAATTTTGTACAATAAGGAAAACTTTCTAAAAAACACAAAATCCAATCAACGTCAATGTTCTGCATAACGCGTTGCAATGGAAAATTAAAAATTAAAGAAGAAATCTCGAAATATAAAATAATACGATGAAAATATGAAATTTATTTTTTTTTTTTTTTTACAAGCTTAACTAATGAAGTGTACATTTTCATTCATTGATTTTTTCTTTATTTCAAAATTTTTTCAAATATATAACAAAAAAAAAGAAAAATCATTTAATAATAATTGCATTTGAAATGAACTTATGTTATTTTATTTCTTCCATTTAAGAAAATAATGAGAGCTTGAAATTTTATGACATTGTTTCGTTGAATTAAAATAAAATTTCACAACTTGTTTGATTTTGAATTGATTACATTGATAGTTCTGACAGCTGGATGAAGGTCATGGAAGAATACATTTAATTTTTATTTTAATCATAAAATTTTTGTTTCGGCGAATGAAAAACATAGAAATATATGGTTCGTACAGATTACTTTTAAAGTTTGACATAATCATAAACAATTGGCAAAACAAAAATTAACTAAGTTTTAAGTTTATTAATTGATTCAAAATTAAGGGATTTTCCTAAAATTAAACTATTCTGAAACCATATTATTTTAGCTTTCTAAAATTAATCTGTTCTCAAAACCTTGTTAATTATAATAATAACTTTAAAATTCAATTGTCATCATTCAAACGCTTATTTTTATTGCTAATTACAAAACAATCTTACAACAACCATTAAAGAATTTATGCATGACCTGGACAAAAATTTGTATATAGTTAAAATGTACAAAATGAGCCCTATAAATTTGTATAAATTTATATTTATACAACACGAAAAAAAAAATTATGCCTCTCCAACATTGTGGTATGATACAAAAAAAAAAAAAAAAAATTAAAAATTCCTAAGATCTATTTATGCAATTCGTGGAACAACCGTCCACTACATAAATAATTCGAAAGAAGTTTTAATGGCTATTCATGATTTGCATTTTTAAATAAAGTGGAAATAATAATAAAATAATTCTAAAATTTGCATATTAACATAATAAAAAGAGACTTATATGTCACACAATACTGACAAATTATATCGTTTGGTTGCAAAATTTTCAGTAAATTAATGTTGTTATTATTATTCATTTTAAGTAGAAATAAAATTTTCATAAATTTTCAGTATAAAATTATCAGGCATAATGACTATATACATTCTGGGCTATATTGATAACTAACTAAACATTTCAAAAAGTTGAAATAAATTTTTGTTTGTATAACTATGTTTATATAAAACATAACCATCATAAAGTACTTTATAACAATATTATATAATTAGTTGAATTGCAAGCAATTATAGTTCATTTTCATAATTCAACTGCCTATACTTTTGTTCAACCATCGATTTAATGCGTATCTTACTACTGAGAAATGAGTTAAGAATACACAATATTATTGTTATAATACGTTCTATTTTAATCTATATATAAGGTTTTGGAACTTCCTCAGGATTTGATTATTCTAAGGTTGTGTTTAATATGTAACTCTTTTTGAAGTCAGACCAGCTAATAATAAAACTCTAGTTCCCCTTTGAATACCACCAATTAATGTAATATTTTAGTTATATTCTAGTATGTATAATTCAGCATTATGTAGAGAACCCACAGTAGCGGAATTAATATTTAAACATTGTCTCATAAACAATGAGTTTTCATACAAAAATTTTATTTGATACGAATCACACTATATGTTTTTGATACCATTAGATCCCATATTTTGGTATCATAAATTATATAAGCATAAATTACACCTTCTATGACTCTACACAAAATAAAGAAAAACAAATTATCATTTTATCTGTTAAAATTCATGCATATCCCGAAATTACACTATATATTCTTGATGTTTCCCAAAAGTTAAAGCCTATAACATTTAATCAAAAATTCTGTAAATAAATTATATATTTAATATCTCTAACAATGTGATATGATCATGTTTGAAATATATCAAACTTACATATGTAACATAAATAATAAGCATTACATATATATGTATTTCTAGCATAATTCTTATCATTATTATTGAAAAAAAAAAATTAAATTTGTTTTGTCTAAAATATTTATATTTTTTTTTTACTTCCGTTAATTAACTTAACCATAATGTGTTATACCTCTACCGTTAATTAAAAATTCATGTAATTGTCATAAATTTGAAAACTTTGCATAAATGTGAAAAAAAAATTATATTTTTTTTTTATTGTTATATCGGTTGCATACCACACCCTTTGTCCTAGAAAATTTTGGATTTTTTGTCTTTTTTTGTTTTTTATTTTATTTTTGAGGAAAATTCATACTCTCTCTATATGTGAAATTGCTTACTCATATATGCAGGTGAAAATTTTGCTAACTTGAATTAAGGTAAATATTTTCATGTTTTGTTGATGTGTACATATATTCAAAATAAAAATGAAAATAATATACATATAAATATTTTTTTTTTTTGTTTTAATTTTTGTAAACGAAATTTAACCCTAATTAGTGACTTTTTAATGAAATAAACGTATATTATTAGTTATTCAGAGAATTATTATAATTATAAGTATAAATAAATTGTTTTTAATTAGCTAAAGGGTGTGAGAATTTCATAACGAAAACTAAATTTAAATTAAATCATGATATCTGAATTTAGTTAAAAAAAAAAAGGGTTTATAGACAATTTTTCAAATTCAAATTTATGTTTCAGGATTACTCTTGAATTAAAAATTAAGCGATTCTATTTTATATTATAGCCTGTTCAGAATATACATCAAAATATTGACTTTCTAGCCTTGTCTATCTTGTCGAATTCCTATTTAATTTCATTTTACAACAAAGAATGTATACCCGCATAATGTTAACAAAAAAAAAAAATTGAACTAAATAACATAAAGTACATGATTTTGACAATCTACCCTATTATTTTTATTAATATTTATAAACTATAAAAATATCACATATTTTTTAACATAATGTAGTTATATATTTATTTTATATTTTATGAATATTAATTACCATAAATAATTTTTTTTTTTGTTTCATTAAAATAGGTACCTATGTGTAAAAAGAGTTATAAACATATATAGCTAAACTAATTTTTTATTTTTAGTAAGTGAACAATCGTTTTAAATTTCTTATTTTACTGAAATTTAACTATTATGGGCATTTCATGTGTGGTGACCATTTAACACATTTAAAAAAAAAAAAAAAAATTGCACCTGGGGTTTTTAATTTCACCAAGTGTAACTATAAAAAATTATTTAAAATTAAGTTCTGTTTTTTTTTTTTTTTTTTTTTTTGTAAAATTAGAAAGGAAAAAATAAATTATAAAAGTACATAAATTTATTTTTAATACGAAGAGAATTTTAATAAAATGATTATGAATAAATTTTCAACCGGAATTGTTTTTCTGGTAAGGTGCTTTGAAAAAAATATACTTGCGAAGAATTACAAATGTCAGTAAATCAATTTACGATGACCTTTTCACCATAAATTAAAAATTGAAATGGTTGGCTAAATATTTATACTTAGGAAAACCCTTAATCCATTTTCCCAGACGACAATATTTTGATTTTTAACTAAAATTCTTATTTTTTCCAAAAGTATTTATTTTTTTAGAGTTGGATGTGACAGAACAGGATTAACCATCATTTTTATTTATTGTTAAAAAAATATTTTCTTCATTTTTTTCATCTAATACTAATGTTGAGAATAATATAAGGATTACAGTAATTTCCATTTTGACACATTATTATTGTAACATAAATTTGACATTTTATTAATATTTACCAACAGCAGAGTTGAATTATAATTACATTTATAATTTTAAATTAATTTATCTTCGCATAACCTTTTAATACTCTACTTAATTATGCTTTATTTATTTAAAAAAAAATAAAAAGTTCCTTCCAATATAATGAACTTTCTTTCCATTTTTTTTTGTTGCAGATTTCCCTTATGTACATTATGAAAATTCATAGTTACTCGAAAGTTGCAATTAAAATTAATATTTTTGGAAAATTTAGAAAGACAAAATGCATTTTTTTTTTATAATACTATTTTTATTATTTTAGACAGCTAAAAAGAAAATTTTATAAAATATATATTAAAATATCCATACGTAAAGTTATTAAAATAATGGGCAACTTTCTCTTTTAAAAATTAAAAATTATATTGCACCAAATATTATATATAATAACTTTCATTGTTTTTTCCCTAATAAACTATCTAAAAAAAAAAAAAAAATTATAAATCATAATAGCTTCTCATTTAACAAAAAAAAAAAAGCTGGTCGTCGTGTTGTATTTAAATAGCATAGGTTTTTCAAACTATAATTTAACTAAATTTATAAAAAAATAGGTGTAGTTCATAGGAAAAACTATAACTGATAGTTATAGTTTAATTTTATTATAGAAATTTATTATTTTCTTATTATATGTATCCATATTATTATGAAAAATAATACTAGTTATTAATATTAAAAAAGATATAAAATATTTCGAAAGTTTTAAAATTTACAATTTTAGTAATTTTTTAACATAAATCTAATTTAACAGGGCTACGCCGCAAATTGCGCCGGTATGAATGAATAAAAGTATACTTTTGCTGTACCATCTTTTCATAGACATACATGAAAAATAATGACAAATAAGATATAATATGTTAGGCTTAATCATTATAATTTGTGGAATTCTTCGACCTATCTAGTTGATTTTTTTTTTAAACATTTGTATAAATATTAAATTTAAATTATTTACCAGTTAAAATTTGAAATCAAAATAAGATTTTAACATACCTGAAATAAAAAGAAAAAATTATTAAAATATGCAGTTTTTATATTTTAAATGTTAATAATATATAATTTAATTTTATAATGTAGATTTTCGCACAAAATATACAAAATATTAATTCTTAAAATCTAGAATCTAAAGATTTAAAAATATTCATTTTTTTTTATCACAATCGAATTTCACATTACTTGACATTATACATATAGTATATTCACATTATACATAGTCAGACTAAAACATAATTATAGGAGTAACTTGTAACACTTAAGAAATTTCGATTTGAAAAGTTTTTCTATATATATTAAATTCATTTCTGATTAAGAAATATTTTCGCTCCTTAAAAATTTGTTATAAATGTTTCAAAAGGACAAATAAAAAAAAATCATTTTTTTTTTCTCTTTTACAAAATGGTTAATGTGTCCCTAAAGTTATGAAATGTTCCAAATTATGTACTCTAGAAACATTTGAAATAAAATAAAAAAAAATAATAATAAAAAATTCTTGTCTGAAAAAAAAAAGAACATTATTATTAATTAAAAATTTTTGTTCCATTTTTTTTTTTTCCAACTGAACTATAAATTTTTAATTGCTCTTTTAACAATTTTTATACAAGGTATTAAGTGAAAAGCTGTAAAGTTTTAATTATCAGTTTATTTGGGTAATCACAGGAAGGGTAATATACTTTGAAAAAATTTTCCTATAAATTTTACCTGAATTGGAAATTATATTTTATTTATTACCAAGATGAAGGGTATATAAGAAGGGAATTATTTTATTACGATAAAACGCAATTTCACAAATTATGGTGTGAGCTAAAGGAATTCTGTATTATGAGTCAACTCTGGGCAATTCAATTACATATACCACAGATTCAGCAGTATAGAAAGCTAAGAATATGAATAACCGAACCGAATATATATGAATACATTATGTCAAACTCTTCTTTTTAATTAAAATTAAAAGTGTAATGAATTAATGAATGTTTGAGTTGCCAATATAATATAGTTTATACAAATTTATCATAGCATATACGGTACATACAAATATTTTAATTTTAAAGAATAATTCATTATGATCCCTAGACGTTTAAAATGTGTAATTACAATTATTATAAAAGTCATTGTAATCCTTGTTAAAAATATCCTACTATAATATTGTTAGAGGGAAATAAATCAAAGTCTAGTAATTTATAATAATTTTTTATTTTTTTTGTTCTTTTTAAAGAAACAAAACTTCCACCTAAACAATTTTTGATTAAAGACTCACCCAGTTTTTTGACAGCAAAGAATATTATGTTGTGGCTACAAAATTATTAATTCTTCAAATAAAGATTCCCCTTTTTTTTGCAAAGGCACACCCCAATCAAGTGGGAAGTTTTTTTATTTTTTTTTTTTATTTTTAATATAAAACGATAAAAAATAAAGGAATATATATTATGTAAAAAAAAAAATTCCTGTAGGATTATAAATTTAAGTCACACCTTGGTTTTTGCAAAAAAAAATAAAAAAAAAAACTAATAAAAAGTTAAAAATATTAAAATTAGAATAAAAATGTAATAATATATTTTTTTTTAAATACGATCTTTTAAGAATTTAAGGGTCCCTCTTGTAAACTAAATTTAGGGTGGAGTAAAATAATATTTTGTTCCAATCAATGACGTAATCTTTTTAGAACAAAAAAAAAAAAGGATAATATTATTAAAACTTCTTACACTATAAACTTTTCTCTTTATATACTTGTTGTTATAATTTATTCATGGCAAAATATTAAAAGAAAATTCATGAATTCTATTTAATTTAATTCTGAGAATGAATAATTAATTATTTTTTGAATTGAAATGTCGTTGTAAATATTGAAAAGTCTTAATATTTTAATTTTTTGTAGGATGACAAAGTTTAATTTTATTTTATTTCTATGTAGGTATAGTTTATGAGTTCTATTCGAATTTAAATAAAATGAAGAAAAATGAGTAGAAAATTTTTAACAATTATTTTTGAAAGATATTACATTAACATTTATTTATACAGCGAATTTATATATTGATAATCTGATAGCATTACATGTATGCGATGTTTGGAGCAAAATATGGGTATAGGTATTTTTGTTTAACTAGCTGATATTTGATAACCTACCTACACATATATTCGACGAACACCAATATCATTTTTCTCATAAAATTATGGTGGCAAAACCAACCTGAAGCATTCATCGAAATTTTTGTTAATCAATCTGTTTGCGTTACAATGTCCTATAGTACTTGTCCTGGACCCAAATGCAAAATACAATTTATCCTGATAATGATGTTTTTTTATTTTTTTGGCATTAAATGTAATTTAAAAAAGATTATGTGAAAATTGTTCCATAATTTTCATTCTAACACTAAAAAAAAACGTTTAACCACATCAAAGTGAAATGTAATTGCTGTTTCCACTTTAACTTCATTACTCAAAACACACCAGTAATTATTTCAGTTAACATAAAAAAAAAAATATTCTAGAACCTCAAAGTACTTCTTTTATTTATTCTTACACGTTTAAAAAACCCTAAAGTACTGAGGAAAAGGCCTTTTATTTTTATTTAATGCTCAAGATGAAAAAAAAAATACTCAGTTTGCAGTAAACAAAAAAAAACTCAAATTTAATATCTTTAAAAGTGGGAATTTTAATTTTTAAAAGAATAATTTTTGGATGTTTAAATATTAACGATTAATTTTTATGTCATTAAGAGTATGAATTTACATGGTTATTTAACACACACTTTTCTTTGACTAATTATTTATTTGCAAAAGCTTCTGGACTTAAGACTGAAGTTAAGTTTACATGATAGCAGATTCGAAAACAAATCAAATTGTACAAATTTTGATAAATAAAACTAAATTTTTTAAATTATTTATATTAAGTAGAAAATTTTACAAAATTGTGTTTATTTTATATTCTGTTTTCACATCATTATTAATTCTAACATTTATGTACTACATACAAGTTAATAATAAATCAATAATGAGCTTATATTCAATTTTTGTGATAAGTTTATCCCTGATGATGATGATGATAATAATATTTGACCACTAATATCTTTCTTATTTTGTTGAAACATATTTTATTAAACCACTAAAATTTCTGATGGATTTTGGAATCAAAAGAAAATATATAATAATTATTAAGTCTTTTCGCAAAATACAAATTTTATTTCTTTTTTTTTTTTTTGGTAAATTAATGGTCATTTAATTATTATACCAAATTGTTTATTTTTGTGTATTTGTTTTTTACTTATATGTACTATATATATATACAGATTTGTAGAGATAATTTCTGATTTTTTTTTATTTTCTCCTTGAATAGACAACATGTGGTTAGTTGAACTTTATGGTTGACAAAAACTTAAATTTTCAATTGCCAATTCGAAACCACAATAAAGACAAAATTAGTATGAAAATGGCACTATAATAAAAAAAAAAAGTTCACCCGTAAAAAAAAAGAAAAAAAAAAAGAGAAATAAAAAAAGATAGATTTTTGCTTCAAAATCATTATATATAATTATGACTTTAATTTATTGAGACAATATAGAAGTCATATACCATGAAATCAGAATTGATGTCCATTAATTGGATAAATTGAATTCAGAAAGAAGAAAATGCTTGGATATATAAATAAAAAAAAAAGTTTGGTACAGTTCAAATTTATCTTTTTCTGATTGATTTTAGTGATTTAAGATTGAAATATACAAAATTGAAGACATTATTTTTTTTTGTTCTTTATTTAGATAGTATGTTAGTTGAACATAAAATTTATATTTCCTAATAAGATGAAATTATATTTGGAATGAACTACATTATAGAGAGTATAGGTTGCTCTTGCTACATAGAAAGTTCTGTACATTGTAATTAACTATATTATCGTGAAAATGATAATGGATTCGATACTCACAAAATCACCGTGTGATATTTTACTTTAGAGCAGTGATGCCCAAAATTTAAGATTTAAGCATTTAAGCATTTTAAGCATTTACTACCATCATCATAAATTTTTGGCATGTTTTATTAATACACGGAAAAATACACAGTTAAAAATTAATTTTTCGCCTTGTAATATAATAAATAACAACGTACAAAACACTTTTCCAAAAAACAACATATGCAACATATTACGAAGCAACTTGATTGTGCTCTTGCTCGAATTTATTTACATTTAAAGTCAAGTTTTGGTATTTTTAAATGTAATTTAAAATATTTTTAGCATCCTCTTCTAGAATTTTCGTTTAAAATCCAAAAATAATTAAAAAAAAAATTTATTTTTAAAATTTTTTTTATGAAAACTTTGAAAATACGATTAATAATTACAAACCAAATCAAGCTCTGAGCTAATTGCTTTAAAATTGATTGCAAATAAATAATCCTCTTCATATTAATTTTTAAATTAACATTAATTTTCTGCAGTCCTTTTATTTTTATTTACATTATTCATACATCAATCACGCAATTGCGATCAGAAAATAAAGCACGAAGTGTATATGAAGTGCATAGGGTTTTTTTTTTCCTATTCTGTTTTATTATTCATATAAACAAAGTGGGATTACAATAACAAATGTGGTACAAGTGCATAGGCGATGATCATCCTTGCTTTAGAGTAATAGACACAACTAACTATTAAATGTACACAACACATGTAAGGAAAATTTCAAGAGAAATTAATAAATCAATGAAGAACTAGTTAACAGCAAACCCATTTTCATAACCAATTTTTTATGATAAATTTGCCGAATTTGTAATCACCATTTCTTAATTCTTCGTTATTCGATAGTTAATTATTTTTCGATTTAATTTTCTATTATAGTTAGTATCTTTAAAATAATTTTTCATACACAAAATATACAATGTTTTGTTAAAATGTGATACAATTCTTTTTATATTATAGATAATGTGCTCACTCATATAAACCATTGACATGCATGGTCAATCCTTCAAATGATTTGACCACACAAAAAAATTTAACAAAAAAAAAAAGTAAATAACTAACAAAGAAATTTCTAGATATTAAATTTGAAAAGAAGAAAGTGTCCAACCGCAAAATCTGAATAATTTTCTATAATATTTATACAATTTGATTTTTCTATATACCCATGACTGAATAAAATCCAATTGATATTAAAAATATATATGTTTATGCATATAGAGAAAACTTTGAATAAACATTCTTTATTTAAAGTGCAATTGTATAAAAGTTTAATATTAATATTATGTTTTTAATTCTAATATAGTTCAATTTATTCTGATCTGGAATTGTTGGTGGGCCGAGTCTCCAATTGCAAGAGATTAATTTTTATTGGAAACTTATATTTTAATACATTCCGTATTAATTATGTTTTGTTGATTTATATTAAATGTTTATTAAAAAACTTGAAACTTGAACTTAAAAATTTTATATTACGAAGAAAAATACTAAAAAATCATGAATTTATTATAAACCAACCCTATACTAAAGTTTCCATAAAGGATTTTGTTTCTTTCCGCGGCCGGTAAATATTCAATTTCATTTTTCTTATTCTTCCTGAATTCATATCTACGACAGTGAAACAAATTTATAATAAAAATGGAAACTAAAACTTAAACCTATATAACTAACCATGTCATTTTTTTTTTGAAAAAAAAAATTAATTCAATTAGACTATAATATTGATTATTATAAAGAGTCTAGTTTTACAAATTATACAAAATAATATATATATTCATTCAAATTAAATTAAAAATAAATAATATTAAATTACATTCATTTATATAGAGAGGCTTTTTTGTTATGTAAACAACAAAATACATGAAATTGATGTTTTATATTTGATATTGACAATTTTGTTTTGTTTTATTTTATGCCAAAGGGGACTACTATAGTTACTAAATAATAGGTCATAATTAATAAAATCATTGTTTTTAAGTTTGTTCAATATAATGTATAACAAATTTATAAACAATTTATTTTTATTAATTAAATAAGTTATAATAAATTTTAATTACATACTTTGATTTAATTTTTTTTATTGATCATAATTCATAAATTAATTAAAAAAAAAATTGTCTAAATTTAATTGTATGAAAATAAAATAAATTGAAAATAATAATATTTCATTATTGTTTTATTGAAATTTAATATAATATAAGAGTATTTGTATGGTGTATAGTACAAAACGGGCTTTATTTATTTTCTAAAATATTTTGAAATTTATTTAAATTTTATATATGAAAATTATGGGGAAAAAACCTCTCGAGTTCACATCCCTTTTATTATTTTTTTTTTGTAATTTAAAATCAAAAAAAAAAACACAAATTACCATTAAGGTGGAACTAATCATATAGTTTTACCAACCATTTCAAAATTTATTCAATGTTATAAAAAATATACATATACTTAATAATAATGCAAATAAATGTTTAGTAATAAAATGAACACCTTTTTAATGGGTTTCAGTGTTTGGGAACGAAAAAAAAAAAAAACCAATAACACAAAACCCCTTAACATTTAAAAAAAGTTGAAATAAAAACTGCATTTTAATTTAATCAAAAAATGTAAAATTTTTGTTCTCTCGATCTATTTATACATTTATGATCACAAAAAATAATTGTTCAATGTCATTATAAGTTAATTTTCTATATATATTAGCTGCAACCCAAATATTATGAAATTCTATTCTAGAATGAGACTAGTCCAAAGTATTTAATTATTCTTGAATACGCGGACATAAGTTATATATAAGGGTATGTAATTTCATCCAAATTTCGAGTGATGAATTCAGAGACCTCTAATTTTGTAATTATAAAAAAATTATAATTTTTAAAACCTCAAAATTTAATATCATTAAAATTATAATTTCTTCTCGACCAATATCTTTTTGACCAACATCAGAGACATTGAAGCTTTTTACATTAGAATACTACAACTTATAAGGAGGAACCAAAAATGTATGTTGTAAGTTGCAAAAAAAATTTTTGTTTTTAATAAAATAAAGATAAAAAAACAAAATTTAAATTTATGAATTTTTCTCATGATAATGATGATTACAATCAATAAATTGTTGCAATAAAAAATTTTTTAAACATAATATTTTTATTTCGATTCTAAAAGGGATAAAATCATAATAATAATAATAATAATGAAATAGAGAATTTGAAAATTGAATTGAAATTTTGTAAATTATACCTGAGGGAATCTTGGAAAATGGTAATGGAGCACGTGTTTGAATCAATTTAAGATAATAAATTTGATAAGAGAAATGAAATGCAATGCAGGTTGATAGTCTAATGACATGCTATGTATATTTTATAGTTATAAAAATTTATGAGAATTTTGACTTTAAAATTGATGATGATCTGGGTTGTTAACAACAACACACAAAAATAAAAATATATAAGAAAAAAAAATTGTTTAAAAATTTATGAATATTTATAATATACATACACAACATAGTGCAATGATCTAAAATAAATTATTTTTTTAATGATAGAACTATACTTAATTAAATAACCAAATTAAAATAAGATATAGTTAGATATAATTGAAAAGTTTTTATGTTTTTTTATGAAAAATTAGTTAATTTGCAAAATTAGTTTAATAAGGTTTTTAACAGAAACTGCCTAAACGAAATTGCTGTGAATATGTTGTTGTTATTTTGACAATTAATCATAGAAAACCATATTCAATTGTTAAAATAAAGGATTTTATCATAATTTTTGAATTGTTTTGTTTCTGAAATCTGAAAAGATTTAGAAATTAATTTAGTTTGTATCTCATTCAGTTGTTAAGATTTGTAACTTTAACAAAATCCATTGAAACGAGATATTTATGTGCAGATATTACTTAGTTTTCTTGTTAAATAGACGCTCATTCTTCAAACATAGAGACTGTTCACTTATTAAACGATTGCAAAAAAAGAAATCTCCCTTTTCTGTAAAACAAATGTCACAATTTCTAAATTGAGGACGTAATTTTCTACATTCTGTATAATCTGCTATAATCAACTACTTATAAAATAATATTTGGCTGACTGAAATCAAAAACTTATAATAATACGTGACCGACCGAATTTTCTTCCCTATTTTTGCCGCTTCTTATTTTCAATACAATTTTAGTTTTTGAATTCACTTAAAAATAGACCTACAAATTTAGATTGTTATGGGAAATTTAAAATGTCCCTTTGCAGAATTTAAAAAAGTGAAATTGAATTTGTGAACGGCTTTAGGACAAAATTATTTCACTTTTTAAATAACAGCAGTCAAATCGTGTAGTTCACAAATTAAAAAACCTGGAATATTAAATCCGATTTAAATTTTTTCAATAATCGCTAATAAGTGAACAGACTCATAATAAATATTATAAGCACTGTATATTGGAGCATGGCTGGCTTACAAATACTCTCAATTTTTGATATTACAATATAAAAATATTTCTTCACTACACTATCAAAAACAAAAAAAAAAATTGTTGTCAACACTTTTATATTGTTGACAAAAATAAAATAAATTAACCCATTTATGCGTGCGGGTTATATGTGAATGACTCAATTAATCAAAACTCATAATAATATAATTACTTGAACTTTTGCTGGAAGAAAAAAAATAAAAAATTATTGTTCACTCACGAAATTACCCATAGCTATTTTTTATTTATTTTTTTTTTTCACGAAACTAATTTAAAATATAAAATAAACGTTTTTCCTTTATTATTTTTATTACATTTTTTTAATATCATCTTTCTTCCGTTTTGTCTGTTGCCGGTTTTTTTTTTTTCTTTTTTTTTTCATTTTTAAATTACCTATTTTACCAATTAAACTTTTTTAATATTTTTTATTTTATTTTTTTTTTCTGTTCATTCAGAGAAAAAAAAAAGTATTTATTTAACGCATCGCCTCGATTATGAAAGAATAAAATGGAAAAAAAACACCGTAGAACCGATGTTTCCATTCAACTAGAATTTTGCCGTTTGAATGAATTTCCTGAATAGAACACAGATAAAAAAGCCTTTAATGTTTTTTTTTTTTCCATTTTATGAAAATATGAAAAACGCAATACGTCAGATAAATTTATGATTATAGGAAAATGTTTATTTTTTTAATATTAATGTTTTTTGCTTCAAAAGGTGGCATTCCAAATTTTATTATATGAAGGCTTTAAAGATATTGTAAAAATAGTAAAAACATAGAGAATACATGAAAAGAACTGACAGGAAAATAAGAAATATTAATTAAATATTAAATATTCTATCAAAATAGACCTCATGTGGTCTATTCTTCCTATTCTTAGTTACAGTAGGAAAAGCTTTGTGATGTGAAATTTAAGTGGACGTACCCAATTGTTTAAACAATATCAAAGAAACAAAACATATATTTTTAATTAAGCTCAATCTATAGAAAAAAATTTCCGAAACATAAACTTTGAGTTATTTCAATATCTCTCTCTTCGTGGTTTTTTCCTGGTTCTATTGCTTTAGAAGTTTAATTTTTATTTAAAACCTTTTTTTGAAGTTTTGAAGTTTCTTCTGCATTATTTCTAATTAACATTAAATCTAATATTTATCGATTTTCTTTTCAAAACATTTGCATTAAACTGAATATGCTTAAAAAAGTGAAAAGGTGATTTGCATTTTAAGAGAAAATTATTTATAATTTTTAAAATTTAATTCGATTATTATTATAGTGGCGATTGAATAAACATTAAAGCACTTTTTCACAAAAATTATTTTTTTTTTCTTTTAAACATTTTTTAATATAAGAAAATATTATTAAGTACTTTATATATATAATTGTGAATATTAAAAAAAAAAAAACGGTTTAATCAAAAAATTATGATTTTAATAAAATAGAGGGTAGAGATATGATGAATATATTTTTTTTAACAATTTTCTACATTTTATAACATTAGCGCTAATTTTAATGAAATTTTCTGCACTTCTAAAAATAACTATAATACCGACCCTTCATTAAAAACTTAAAAATCAACCTAATTAAAGCAATATAAAAACGAAAAAAAAATAATATTATTCTTAAATAAATATAGACTTATTATAAGTCCTTAAAAAAATATTAAAAAAAAATTTCTTTAAAATTTTACTATTAAAAAAAAAAGGATTAAAATCACTGAAGTCGAAAATTATATCACATTTTTCTGATAGCTTCAGGACTTTTTAACATTTAATTTTAATATTAAAATGTAAATTGAACACAATAGATAATTATCTAAATATTTATTTAAGTTGGTTTTGAAATGATTAAATTTAAAAATAAAAGGGATATATGCCAATTAATTGGGGGCAAAAAGAAAATTAAAAAATTTGTATATTGAGGGTTAACTATATATCATATATATTATTTATTTAAAAATAATTATTAGAATAATAAATATAATAATAAGGAATTAAAAGAGGAAATGTTATATTTCGCTATATAGGATAAGCTAGAATATTTTTACATCTTTATATATATATTTTTTAATATTAAACTAGAAAATATATTTTTTAATCAAATCGTACTTTATTATGCTGGGTTTACAGGCTCATGTAATATGCGACAACGGATTTTGCATGCATATTTCTATAAATGCGGGAAATTTTCTGGCACAAATGATTATTCCTCAAGCCGTTGTGTTTGGATTACGCAAAATTCATGCTTTCGTTTACATACAACGCAACCTAATAAGCGTAAATTGCTTGAACGTGTAAACCCAGCATTAGATTCGTTTAAAAGTTTAAATATATGATAACTTCTCCAAAAATGCATAATAAATGCATTTAAGCTATTCTACGACGAATAGCTAATCTTAATAAAACCATCCAGACTATTTAGATTTGGAAGAGATATACTTATAGTTATTAAAGCTACGAAATCTCCTTTTCAGTGTGCACTTAAAGGCTTAGAAATTAATGTTTAACTTACTAACTTGTATTTTTACGGGCATATTTATATTATAAAGAAATTTATTTAACCTAATTTAACTTAAAAGTGAAAATCAGCCCTAATATAAATAATTTCGACATCTGTTGGGTAATTTTTTTTTTTCTTTTTTCGTTAATTTTCTTTAAAATAGATTATATATATATATTTTTTTTTTCGATAGTTTTTTTTTTAGAAAAAAAAATTTTTTATTAATGAAGAGAATTTAATGAATGAAAATATAATAAAAATACTTGAGTTTTTATTTTACTTTGTTTTCTCAAGTGAAGTGAAATAAGTATAATTATGATTCTCAATAATACATTTCCGGCGCATTATAATCTCTTTAAAATCAAAATTTTGAATAATAATATTACGCATAATATATAAATTTAATTTAAAATTGAATTATGTATTTACCAAATTTATTTTTATATATATTATTTTTAAATAGATATACTTTTATAATTTTGGTGAAATCCAAAAAAAAAAACATATTTCTAAGGATTAAACAAAGGTTTTTCACCTATAACCCACTTGGCAAACAAATTCAATATTATTTTTCTATTTAATGTTTTTTTTTTTAATTTTAGAATCAATATTTTTATTTAAACGTCAAAGTTTATAATATTTAATTTCACTTGTTCATTTCTCGCACGAAATAACATTTTTATAATCTTCTTTTCACTTCACTTAAAACAACCAAATAAAGATTCAAAACAAAAATGGTAATACTTAATATCTATATGTATATACATATAATATAAAAAAACAAGTAAAACAAGGAGAAAAAAAAAATCAACAAAGTTAGAATTTTATGTAAAAATTTCGCGTTCTATTCCTCAATGTCAGAAGAAGAAAAAAAATAAAATAAAAAATAAATATCGTGTTTCCTTTACATTTTTTTTCTTTTCGTTTTTTTTTTTTTTTCAAAAACAGAAAACAGAAAAAAACAAATTTATTA
This sequence comes from Hybos culiciformis, assembly GCA_964007475.1. Taxonomy (NCBI): domain Eukaryota; kingdom Metazoa; phylum Arthropoda; class Insecta; order Diptera; family Hybotidae; genus Hybos; species Hybos culiciformis. The sequence goes on along the minus strand of OZ023273.1, from coordinate 137,428,551 downwards.
ATGCAATCATTAATAAAAATTTATGCACTCCTCAACAACAATTGATGGCCAGACCAACTTTGCTGACCTTTTTTTTTTTTATTATTATTTCATGTTTGTTATAAATATGCAGTATAGGTACATGCATATATTCTTAACAGAAAACTCAGAATTGTTTATGACCCTTTGAAACAATATATATACAAAAATATTATACTGTTTCTTATCTGATTGCACAATCAGTTTTATGCTTGATCAAACACCCACTAGCTATGTTCCTAGTATTTTTTATTATCGAAAAAAATAAAGAAATGAATGCAAAAAAAAAAATAATACAATAGCACAGTGCAATTGGCAATAGTACTTCAACCCTGGCCTGTTCATAAAAAACAGCAGTGACGTTTATGTTTCTTAGAAGTGAAGATAAAATCATTGTATATATGTAAAATGATAAAAATGTTAATGTCTTTTGCACAATTATTGTAATGCTTTTTGAAGTTTTGTACGACATTATATTGAAACGTTTTAAAACATGCGAACATATATAATTATGTTTTCGCTCTAACTGAAAGTTGAGAACTCTAATAAGCGATTTCAAAGTACGGTGCGTTTACATATATCTAATGCCTTGAGCACAGGTAATACCGCAAAGCAATTTTTGAAGGAATGTTCCGGAAACCTGTAAACAGCTAATTTTACCTGAAAGCAAAAAAATCAACTGCAAACAACTGCTTTTGTTTTTTTATAATATGATTGTGACAGAAAAATCCAGCAAAACCAAATTTCGATGCAAAAGAAACAAAAAAATTATTTTGTGACGTAGTCAATTCTTTCTGGAGCAAAAAAAAAATAAATTCAGTTTTCTAATTAATTATGAAATAATTTTAAGAAATTCTTTTTACAAAAAATCAATAAAATTAATATCTTGCGTTTTTTATAATTCTTATTTAAATTAATTAAGAAATAACGGAGAAAATCGGTTTTTACGGTAGTCCTAAATTGCTTTGCGGTATTAGCTATGCTCAAGGCATTGTAAAATATTGTAATTAATCAACAAAACTTAAAACAATAATAGTAATAACTACAAATTATAAATAGTTATGTAAATGTTAATTTCAGTACAGAGTTCATCTAACTAAGGCGATATGAATTTTACTACATTTATATAACTCTTTATCCATGATATCTATAGACAGTAGTAAGTCATCATCAACCAACAGGCTGATCGAAAAAATTTATGTACCTACACCTCATCACTGAACTACATAATATATATTTTCTAAAAGCGTAAAATTCAATTCAAAACAGTTTTAAATTTATTTTTTTTATATAGGTACTCTACAAACTTTATAGTATTTTGCCCTTAGCATTCAGTTTCTTTTCTTTTTTTTTTATTATATTAATTCATCAAATTTTGTTATTGTTTCAATTTCAAATATGTGTATAAAGACATAACAAACACATTTGGCAAAGAAAAAAAAAAAAAAACAGAAAAAGAAAGAACTAACCAAAAAATAAAATATATGTAGTTATATATAAATTTTTTTACGATTCTTTCCTTGCAAAAAACTACGTATATGTAGGTACACATTCAGAAATAAAAATGAATGAAAACGAATATATGTATATAACTATGGGAGTCCTTTTTACACATCCGACAGCTAAAAAAATGAACGTAAAAGACATAAAATGCACAAACGGAACCAAAAATAATTGAATGAAAAATATTATTTCAGAACCGATTATGATGAAAATAACATTTTTTTTTTTTGTACGAACCATTTATTTTGAAAATAGTATAATTCACTTTGAAACAGAAGAAATCAAATATTGATTGAGCAAAAATTTTTGGAATTAAAAAGTTTAAGACCACTTTTAAAATACAATTGGTACGTGAACAATTTTTTTAGGTTTATTTTTAGAATAAAGTGAGATCATGATAGTGCAGACTGTTCCATTTTCAACTAATTTTATCTTTATTATATTAAGTTGAATTTTCTTAGAACACAAATTATTAACTGACTGTGCGTTATTCGTTTACGAATAGATTTTAAGAATACTTTCTTTTATAAATATTTTTTGACCAAGTAGTAGACAGGTGAAATTGTCACGTATATTTTTTTTAAAAATTAAAGGGTATTTTAATAATAAAAAAAAATCCACTTAAAATTATGTTGTTTTTTCTTTACTTAGAATATAAAAAAAAACATATGGTGCTAACAACTATGGCAAATATACATACTAGTTGAAAAATAAGAAAATACATACGTATAATGCATCCTTGCAAAAACATTGCAAAATCTTGAATTCATGAAGAAAATAACATTTTTATTATTTTGAAAAGCATAAAAAATCATAATTTTAACCGACATAAAATCTAGTTAGTTTTTTTGTGTGTACATGGCTACTAGTGTTATAAAGTATGATGGTTTTTTTTTTAGATAGTTTATGGAAAGTGTAAATAAATCAGTTTGTTTTTTTCACATAAAAATATGTATAACAATGACATATGTATGCACATACATATTGAATTTGTCAAAAAAATATTTTTATTTGTTATTGCATTCCTAATTTTTTATTTTTTAGTTTTGTGCATCCAAAGTTCATTTCACAAATTCATAAAAAAAAATTTATTATTATGAAAAATAACGTTAAAATGGTACTACATACTTTTTTTTGGCAACTTTATGACTCAAATTAAAAGTAATATTTTTATTAATATTAATAACCTTAACCAGAATTCAGAATATTTTTACTATGGAATAATATATTATTTTTAAAAATTTTAAAAAATTATTTGAGATAAATCATAAAATGCCAATCAAAAATAATTTTGTTCGTTTGTTGTCAGATCTTAGAAAGAAAAAAAAAACATTATCAATCTTGAAGTAAATCATATAATTTTAGATTTTATCTAGAATGTGAAGTTAGTTTAGAAAAAAAAGGCGGCAAATAAATTATTTATGTTTTTCGCGACAAATTCTTAGCCTCAACATGAGAAGTTGAATTTAAATTACGATTGAAATTTTGTCCACACCTATAAATCATACATCATTTGAAACACAATAATTATTTTATGACTCTAGTATATTATAAGTATATATCATCATTTCGGTCTTAAGTTACTACAAAGTAAAAGTCATCAAATTAGAACTTCCGTTTAATATATTATGGCTTTGAAATTTGATAAATAATTATTTAGGATTAAAAATATTTAAGATATTATTTTCAACAAAATATCTTGCCATTTTAATTTCTAATTCATAAATTTTTTTTTGTAATATCAAATTCTTTTTATTATTAATTTTTTAATATTTTTTTATCTTCAAATATCAAATAGCAAACCTAATTTTTTTTTTTTATGAAACTGAAAAAAAATGTAACAAAAATAAATTGCGATCATAACTTCTCATATTTAAAAAGTGCATTGTGAATGAATGTAGTAAAAAAAAAAAATAATAATAATCAAATTTATAATTGCACCATGCCGACCCTTTATGTTTTATTTATTAAATTTTTTTGAATTTTTTTTTTGTAATCAAATAATGAAGATTTTAGTTGAAAAATGAACTAAATCGCATTTAATAATAACTTTTTTTTTACAAACAGAAAGATTCATAATTAATTCGAATTTTTAGAATCATTGTTGTCTAAAATAAATTATGTATTTTAATTGTTAGCAAATCACAATAAACTAAAAATCTTGTACGACTTGGTAGCAGTTAATGTACTGAAGAATTTCATGCTAGCGACAAATACAAAGAGAAACCTAATTTTCGTAAAATATTTTAGAGTCAAAATTTCTCCAAAACTGTTTACAAAAGAATTTATATAGAATACATATATTAAAAAATAATGGTATTTATAATAAAATTACAACGTGAATGAAGTAACATTGTATCCAAATGGGAATTAAAAATTCAAAATGCATTCATTATTCAAACCACTCATATTACACAATTAAGTGTTAAAGGGCTCTTTTGTTGCGTACTCGACAAAAAAAAAATTGAATCTTTTAATTCCTATTCTTCTCTCTATCCTTAAATCCTTATTAGGCATTCGAATATAACAATAAATAAATATTTTATTATATTAAAGAAAAAAAAATAATTTTTTTTTTAACAATTTAATTTTCCAACTCAAAAAAGGGTCCTTTCGTTATTGCAAATTTCTTCTTCCTTATATAATAAATTATTTTGCAGTAAAAAATTAAATTTTATACAAAATAAAAACATATTGCAATCTTCTGCAGATAGAACTGGGATACGTTTTAAAAATACAAATTTTAACGGCTGATTTTTTTTTACTTTCCATTGCGTAAATTTTAAAATATTTTGATGTTTTTTGGGGCACAGGGCCCGTAGAAAAGTTTAATAGCAGGCTGAGGATATAGTTCTTTTACCAATACAAAATCTAGTATCCTCGTCGAAAAGAGGGCTATATTAAAGTTAATATTAATAATATTATACATAATTTATTTATTACTATATACTATTTATTTATTACTAAACATATATACTACCCTAAAGTAACTTCGTATTAGCTTAACTTTGAGCAGATTCATTCACCTGGACAACCTTAAAGTTCTGTATCCATGTGTATCTTGTATCCATCTTAACCACTTTAAAATGTTTCTCTCAAAATATTCCTTTAATGACCAATCCCTAAAATTTTCCAAAAAAATATTTTTTCCGCTAATAATAAAACTTTTTTCTTTCCGATATTTAGTAATTAGATGTTATTTTCAATTGAATCCATATAAACAGATGGTTATTTTTCCCAATTATGGTGTTATAGGAATTATATTATATATATTTTTTTTTTAAACTCATTATTATCCTCGTAATTAGGATGTTAAGTAAAAAAAAAAAAAGGATATTATATGAAATACATTGAACCAAAAAAAAAATAATAATAATAAAGAAATAACACAATGAAAAGGATAAATATTTTGCTTTCGAGATATTATTTTTATTTAAGAAAACATCTTTACTGGTCTGTCAATTGTGTGTCGGTAGCATTTTTAGAGGATATTGAAAGACAAAAAAGTAAACCAAAAACAAAATATAAATAAATATAAAATTCCGTAAAATTATAAAATAATTCTATTGTTGCCTTGTCATAAAAATATGAAGAAATTTATATTAAGTATTTTTTTTTTTTTATTATTTTCAAGGACTTAAGACCCTCTCTAAGTATTAAGTACTAATGAGTTATATCGTGAGTTATACGTTTTTATTTTCAATTAATAAATATTGTTTTCATATAAATCTTTATTTTTCGCAATAAATTCATTTTATATTGCAATATAATTTATATTGCATTAACTGGTGCCTTTGATGCATTTTTGTATTGATTGTAGATGCATTTTGAGAGTTTTGCGTATGTTGTTTTGGATTTCAAATCAAGATATCCTAAATAGTGCAAGCAATCTACATTTTCTAACCAGCGATATTAAATTAGAGAGAAACCTAATTATGTTTTAAACTTTCCTTTCATTTTGTATTTAAAGTAGAATATATTTCTTTTCAGTTAACTTATTTGAGGTTTTAAATAAAGTTTTTACAGTAGAAAAAAAATCTAATTGTATATAAGCCTGTAGTATAAAGAAATCAAGGTTATTATTTTACAAAAAGTTAAATAAAGAAGTATATAATATATACATAATTTAAATGTTCTGTACAAATTCCCACGTAAATCGATAAAAGAAATTTAATATTTTTTATAAAATTTTAAAAGAAGTATCAAATTTTATTATTATTTTTTTTTTATATTTTATTAGCAAAGGGTAAATCTTCTTCAACAGTATATTTAATTTTTTCTTATTTTCTTAAAATTTAGAAATCTAATTAAAGTGTTTTATTACATTATGAAAATAAATTGCTAAACATAAATACTTTGCTTTTCTTATAATTTAATAATTACGAGAAAAAATAAATATTACAGAATGAATTAAGTTTTCAGAAATGAGGATTCAGATTTTGGAAGCACAAAGTTAAAGTGTTTTGACGTTGAAGAGTTTTAGCGTACTATAGCTGAAATAAAAATACAATATGTAGATTGCTAAAATATTTCATGTATCTGAAAGGTTGACTGTGCCTTCTGTAGTAAATAAGATGGCAGTTTGAATTGCAGGCAATGATTTTGTTCAAAATGTATTTCGATTATTTTTATTGGAATTTTTCGATAAAATAATTTTTAGAATTTTTCCCAAAAAAAAAAAGAAAAAAATCTTACTTGCTTTAAAAAAAACAAAAAAATTCAACACCTTTTATTCCCGCATAATAAAATCAAGAACAAATTATCACCCCAGTTCGTCCGTTGCATAACCATTTTTTTTTTACTTCTCTTCTTTTTTAAAAAAGTTAATAATCAAATTAGATATAAGTTCCCCTGTATTATATATGTAGATATATATAAAAAAAATTAACGAGAAAAATGAAATAAAAAAAAAAAAATAAGTTACTTTTCCCAATAAAAAGGATACAACCTTATTTTAATGAACACAAATGGCAACGTAATAGCCAGGATCAAATCTAATAATAAATAAATCATATATACAGAGGTAATGCGTATCCTGTTCGCAAAAGGGAAAGAGTATGCCATTATTATATAGTATGAAAAAAAAAAAACATTATACACATAAACGTTCAAAGATGAAGAAAAAATATATTATTGTAATAATAATTTATCCTTTTTTGGCCCTTTAAGTGAAAATATAATCTATTAAATTGAATAAAAATTGAAAAATAAATCAAAATTTTGCTTGATGTACATTGCATAGATTCAGACGAAAAATTTAAGCATATAAAAATAGAATAGGTAGATACTTTTGAGTGTATTTTTTTGGAAAAATTCTACATCTTTCTATAGATTCAACATTTCAAATAATAAATTTATGAGTAATTAAGTCCTGTATCCAGTTATTTCGGTTTTCAATACCCATATAATTATTGAAAAGTAAAAAATTAATTTAAATATTTTTCCAATATGAAATTTAGATTCATATGTGACACATTTTATCAAAATATTGAAAATCATACTTTTCCCATCCAAATTTTGATTTGAAACGAAATCTAATAACTCTCCGAAACCAGGAACAAAACTTCCTTTCACACATCAAACTTTAAAAAATTTCGCAAAAAAAAAAAAAAGAAGAATTCTCCTCAAAGTAAATTACGAGTTCACGTACGAAAAATATAATAAAAAAGAAAAGTTAGGAGGGTTGAGGTTACAAAAAAAAAAAAAAAAAAGAAGAAAAATTACACAAAAAAAAAAATTATTCGAAGAACTTAATTTGTTTGGCAACCCTCTGGGCGGGTTGAAAATCAAAACGTATGCAAGAATTTTAATTTTAAAATTCAATAGAAACGAAAAGAGAAAATATCCTTTTACCAACAAATGAAATTGTGGAAAAAAAAAAAATTCTTTATATTACCCTGGAGGTTTCAATTATTTTTTGATTTTTTTTTTTTTTTCGTTTTTTTACTAATGGTCTAGATTTGGCAAGTCTAAAGAACTATTGAAGTTAAAATATTTATTCTTTATATAGTGGTTTCTCTGTGAAAGTGATCTAATAAGTTATAATTAACTAATAAGGTAATATTATCGAGATTTTCCGCTAAATGTCATTGCAACACGGAATATTTTATAACTATAACTTTAAGCCCAATTAATAGATTTTATACTAATCCTACTGCTGCGAAATCAATAAAAACTCTTTAGAGAACGATAAAAAAAAAATTTTTTTAAATTAATCAAATATAAAAAACATTACACATTAAAATCACTAAAAAAATTTTATGAACACCCTATGTAATTATGCTGATTTTTTTTTATATGGAAACCTGCAATTTAAATTAAGTTATATCCTTTTATTTATTTTTTTCAATATATAAAATTTACATATCTTAATTGCATTTCGTAGAATTTTTATTTTTTTTACATCAGGAGCCAGATACATTCTTTTTATCCTTTTTCCCTTTTTTTTTTTTTTTTTTAAAAGGTAAATATGCATCACGCATTAAATTATCGTTTGAAATAAAATATAAATTTTTTTTTTCTTTTTTATTTCAACTTCCTTACCAAACTTCATAAAAAAAGGAACTTAACCCCATAATTTATTAAAAAAAAAAAAATTATGAAAAATAAAAAAAAATTTGCGAGCATTTGTTAAAAAAAATAATAATAATAATAATAAAAATATTTAATAAAAATAATAATAATAATATTTTGTGCCGTATATTATTTAGGTTTTATTAACATTTTGTTTCATTTTATTTATTTTTTTTTATATTTTCATTGAAGAACGTAAATATTCATTTCCTTGTCAAATATTAGTTTTAAGTGCTTCCGCCTCGTCAATGTTTTAATTTTGAGAGAAACCCCTTTTTTGTATGACTAGAATGTTGAGTTTTATGTGAATCGAATTTTATGTGAATTTAAAAGCCTTTATGAGTTGAAAATATTCAAAATATTCAAGCTGCACTTAATTAGATAGAGCAATTAATTTTTCTTCACTGTTATTTCATGGTAAGATTTTGAAATTATCAAAGATAAATGGTTATTTTAGAAATATAAAAAGAAATTAATAAAGCCCTCAAGCATTATTGTGAATATCCCTGTTTTCTTTTTCGAAAATAAATATTTCCTTTTTTAAACTAAGGGCCCATATAGCCTGAAATAAAACTCTGTTCTTTCATCTTCGCCATGGTTTTTTTTTTTTTTCAAAATTTTACTTCTTCAAATATATTTTCCATAATTTATTATTATCTACCAGATTTTGTTTTTTCATAATTTTGCATAAAATGTTCCGGCACATTAAAGTTATATATAATTGAAATTATTCCTGCAGTGATATTATAATTTTGAAGCGATTGACAAATTATATATTTTCCCTGATTTGACGGACTTTGAAAACTGGTAATCCATGAATTTAAGTTACATTTACAGTATTTTTTTTCCCTATTTCACGTTTCTTTTTTTTCTTTTACTGCCAATGGTATTATTATTATAAATATTATTATATTAGCTATGTTTGCATTGCAGAAACAATATTCCATCTCCTTAGCTTACCGAAAAATAAAGAATAGAGGAAAAATGATTAATTTTTATTGAAATTGAAAACAATTTTTTATACAAAAAATAAAAAAAGAACCTGTTTTTGAAAGAAAAATTAATAGATTTTTATTTTCAGTGTACTTATTTATGAAGATATATATACCCAAAAAATAATATGCTGAATAAAAATCATAATACATTATTCACAATTTTATGAAAAATTTACTTGCGTGAATATTTTTGCATTTTATGCATTTAAAATTTATATATAAAATGCATTGTGGAAAAGTACTTGAAACAAAAAAAAAATGTTCTTTTAAATTAAAAAAAATTTGAGAAGTTTACTTTATAACTTCTTTGTTCCCTTGTTCTCTATATATACTTTGAAGATTATGTTTTTGGAATTTTTCGCATAATTATTAATTTTGTTTGTATAATGTATCTTTTTGAATTTTAGTTAATTGCACTGTTCATAGTATAATATTAAAATGTTATTTGAATGATAGAAAATTAAATATGTTTTGTTAGTATAGTAGTTGTATATATTGTATGAGCCAAAATGACTGGAAACAGTGTCAAGAAAAATTTACTGATGCTATTCTGTTTATTTTCTCACTACAATTTCACCTTAAATAGTTTTTAATTTTTTTTTAATTTATTTATTACATAATACGATTAACTATTTATATAGAGGTACAATAATTTTTCACTTACAAATTATTGTTAATTTAAAAAAAAAAATAAAATTATCGTTTCATTTATCATAAAGTTATTTTCTTCTCGTTAAAATTTGCAATATCTTTGCAATATTTTCGTTTGGGGATTTCATTTAAAAAAAAAAAAATCTATATAGTAATAATAAACATAAAAATGATTATATGATTGAGAAAAATTTTATTTTCATGATTTTATTACGAATTGATTGTAAATGAAAGCAAACAGGACACTTGAAAAATGCTTCAAGGATATAAAGTTAATTGCACTTGACATTTTTTTTATTTTTATTTCTTGCATTTCAATTGAATTATATTTATATGTAATTGTAATGAAAAATGTGCATATAATTTAGGGAAAAAAAACTATACTGAAGTCCATTGAGATTTGAAAACAATTAAATTTATAAATATCTTGTGTACTTACTGTTCGGTATATAGTGTAAACGATTTGAGTTCAAAGTTCAAGGACCCAAAAGTGTTTTCAAAATCTTATTAAGTAGTATTTTCAATTTACCTGAAAAAATAAAGTAAAATAATGGTTAATTATAGTTTAAAGAAAATGAAAAAAAAAGATATTAATAAAAGAACTAAATTTTTTTTTCGACCAAGTTTTAACTCAATCCATTTTCAAGTTCCACACAGAAAGAAAATATCTCGTAGCACCTATCTTAAACTTGAAAGAAACTAAAATTTATGTAAATAAGGTATCTGAAAAATAAATATCTTAATGATTTCAAACAACTTTACAGAAATAATTGAATTACGTTATCAATATTAGTTATTTACATATACAACCGAAACCAATTGATTTCTTCACGGTACATACTTTTCAGTAACAATTTTAACTGAATTTATAATGAACTAAAATGTAACAATATTTTTATTGTTAAAACATATACATTACGTTTCAAGTTTTGTAAGAACGATTTCGAAATTTGGTATTTCTCCTGAAAATCTTAAAATCTTCTAAGTTTGTAAACAGCGGTTAAATCAATACAAAAACATTTAACATTCTTAAGCTTAGTCTACTCTATGTACGATTCGGTTTAGGTTTACTCTATTATACTATTTTTGTAGTTCCAATAATTCGACTAAAACTAAAATTATACAAAGACAAAAAAAAACCAAAAATATTATTATTAGGGTCAGTTTCAAATATTTTAATATTCAAATATTAATTTTCTATAATAAATAGGAACAAAAAATTATTCAATCATTCATTATTTAATTAAAATGTTTTCAAAAGGAAAATTTATTTTTAATTAATTTTAATTTATTTTTAATAGAATACCTCAATATAATATATAATAATTAATTTAATATCGTAACCAGAGTAACCAAATTTATTTGTAACATTAAAATAAATTCTCACATTATAAAATTTAACCGAAAATTATATTGAATTTATGTTTAGACAATTTAACCTAAAAAACAACTCAACCTTGTATTTATCTATCCATTAAATTAATCTCAATTCATCATTTTGATTTTAAAGAATCCCTTCTCCTTCTAACATTGTTGAAGCATATTTATCAATAAATTTTCAATAAATTTAAATTCATTGATTTTCAAGAAGGATTCTATACATTTCTCATAACGAAAAATAAATAAATAAAAAGAATACGAAAACAACAACAACAAAAATTTGTCGATCAGGAAGCATTAACTAAAATGTTGAAGTCTTAGATTTTTGTACAAAAAATTTAAATACAACAACATTCTTTGATTTGATTTGGGTCCGCACAGAAAAACCATTGGAATTGCTTTGAATAAGAACTACCTGTACATACCCAAACCGTTGCCTAGAAGTTTAGAATTAACTTTTAATCTAAGCCCATTTACTTATAAGAACGATGGGAAAAAGTTGTGAAGTTACTTTTAAGTTAGGAAAGACTCTTAGATATAAATTCTGTTCTGCTGAAAATAATCAATCTACTCTTAAAAATATTCAATCTAAAATAAATTCCGAAAGAGTTTCATGAACATCTTTTTAACTTCAAACATTTTGGATAGTGGTTGAAATTTTATACATAACAACATAACATTTATAACCAAATTTTATACGTCTACTTTAAGTACATCATTTTAAAATGTTAAATCTTAATCATGGTATTATCGTTTTCAACAAGTTAATATTATCTTCCAAATATTTCCTTTTTTTTTATCAATGAATTGAATATGCCATAAATAAGTATATATATATACTTATAGTATAGACGACAAACAACAACACTACTAAAAATTTAAACCAAATTTTATTACGATGCATAAAAAACTTTAATGATATCAATTTTATTACTTATTCTATAATGTTGGATTATTTTGGCTCATATGTATATCATAATGTAGGTAGTTGAGATTTGGATCCGCGAATATTACAAAAGAGTATAGAATTGCCAAATACAAGAACATTTTTAATATCAATTCGCATGATGGGTATAATAAAGGGGTAAAAAAGGTTTTTTTCAGAAGAAATTAAGGTCTTATAATTCATCATGGAACATATTTTGAGTAGGTATATCCTAGAAATTTTTAAGTATATTATAGCTTTTCGTTTAATTATAGATTATTAGTACTTGGTTAATTATATAGTTTAGATAGATTTCCATTCAAAACCAAACCAGACTTCATTTCAAAAACAAACGCAAATAATTTGTGAACCAAATTATCATTCTTTGAAAATCCCATATGCTATGATGACTAATAAACTACATAATATATTATAGTATAAAACGTTTAGTTTTATTTTAGCTATATGTTTTTGAAAACCTTCGAGACCCACTAAAATTTCTTTCTTTACATAAATGCCATTTGAAACTAAATTGACATATTTTTGAAATTATTTTTAATACAAATAAAGGCATATTATGAATATACACATAGTCCAAGTTAAATAAAAGATATTTTAGCCCTATTTATGACCAATCTAAATAGTGAAACAAAGAACATAGTAATTTCTATGGACAATAAAAATACATCTTTTTTTTTTACATTTTCGTGATGTAATAACAGCTTTTAGCGCTCTGTTATTTTTTAATAATGAAAAACCCCATAAGGATAAAACGAAAATTATTAGCTCCGTAAAATTTAACAGTATAAAAAAAAAAAAAAAAAACTAAGTGAAATAATATTGAATTATTTTTGTTTCGCATAAAAACATTTTCCTGAAAGGATCTATTTTGATTTTAAATTAGTTGGAAAATTTTATTCCACGTTATTAAAGAAATTTTTTTTTGAAAATAACTTTAGCATTATCAAAGAAAATTTAATTTAATTTTGATAACAGAAAAATTCATAAAACTACTAAAATTCTGTTTTCAAAAATTTTAGAGATTTTTGATAAAAAATATTATTATAATCAAAGATAATAATAATGACAATCCTGTATGTACGTCAAGGAAAAATTCTACTAATAAATTGTTTATTAAATTTTCTTTCTTGTCCAATAACTCTATATTACTCTTATAATAATAGTTTTCTTTACTATTCTATGAACTATTTTATTTGAAGATATTTTTAACTATAAATTAAAATCATTGAAAGTCAAAATGAAACACAACAAACTAATTCATAACTGCAATAATTTTTGATCCATTTAGAGGAATTAAATTTTTGTGTTTGTAAACGGAAGGATTTATTGCATGTAAATAGGTCTCAATAGACTTATATCTGTTTTTTTTTTTTTTTGTTTTGTATCCACTTTCCAGCAAAACATGTAAACAGTAATAAATCCCTCAAGCTTAGAATAATATTTGGTTGGGCGAGAAATAATGGCATCTTTTTAGTCAAATTGGAATATAATAGTCCTTTTTAAAAGGACTATTACATTCTGCACACTTTACTTTTTTTTATATTTTTAGGAATTTTTTTCGTTTTCTTTTTTTGTGTTTAATATACATGTATCGTTATTTATATATCTTAGAACAAAAAGCATAAACTTTATAATACTCACTATCCCCAAAAAAAAAACATAAAAAGGTGTAGGAAAAACTACAGTCATATTTTTTTCAGTATTTCCGAATTCTTTATGGTGTGATTAAATTATTACACACATGCAATATTAGGTTAATAAATATACTGTTTGAGTAACGTTACCCACAAAATAGGTATGAAACTAAGTTGACATATGGCGTAAACAGTAATAATGACAAGTAATATAAATATATAATTTTATTACACGTAATGAACGTAACTACATACTATATGGTGTTCTTTAATGTTTTATGTTATTTCGTTGAACAGTTTTATAATGGAAAAAAAAGGTGTTGTTTTTTGCACCGATTTTTCAAAAGCCATGAAAACCTGTGAAGAAAATATTCAAACAGTCGAATCTCAAACAGTTAGCGTTAAAAAAAAAAGGACTTAGAAAAATTACAATTAGGAGTTAAACGTCAAAATTCAATATTCCATGTCCTATTGTTCAACTTTGCTTGTTGTTGTAAATAATGTTTGACTAAGATCACTGAGAACTGAAAACTATTCAACATCTTTAAGTAATTCGACTTAAACACAACTTGAATCGTTGAGGTTTAGAAGTAAATTAACTTCTTAGGAGAAAAAAATAACATTTTCACAGCGCGATTATTTTAAGCTTTGTAGCAATTGAGAGCAATTGAGAATCTATTAATTCAATGACGTGCCTTTTTTAAGAAATTCTTCTTTACCTAATTTTATATTCAAACTATATATAAAATTAAGAGGTTTTATAACTTTTTTTTTTTTTTTTTAATAATAAAACTAATAAAAAAGTTATTTCAATAAAGGCATAATAATAAAGCGAAAATGTAAAGGATTTGAAATTATTATCCTAAAAATATTTTTATTGGTGGCTTAAAAAAAAAAAAACGAACATTGCTTAAAGGTTATGAATATATATGTATATATTTTTTATTCTTCAATAAAAATCAAAAAAAAATTCCTTTTAAACCGCAAAATTTTTTATTTCCCTTATTTTTTAGCGATATAAAATTGATTTTAATGTTTTCTTTTAGTAAATAAAAATATTATAAATAAAATTTTTTTTTAGTATTTTTACCTTTATTTAATTAAGGACATTTTATATGGAAAACATGAAATTGATGTTAAGTATTAAATTAAAATTATGTTTTTAAAATTACATTCTCGTGTTATAGTTAAGATTATAGTTAAGTTAAGTATGCCTGATAAATATAAAGGAAAAGGCCAATGTTAAAAGTATATAAAAAATATGCATATTATTCTAGAAGAGTAATTTGCTTACATAACGAGATGAGTCCGAATTGAAAATTAAGTACTTTGACAAAGGTAAAAGAGTGTATTTTATAAGCGTCCTTAAGGTGTAACGATATCTTATCAACTTATCCATATTTGAGAGAAAAAAGTATAGTCACAAATCTGCCCATAAGCGTAAAACATACTTGTTAGGTAAAAATTTGTATAGAATCAAAGAAATAATTTTGTTTATTCCATATGTAAGCTAGATTCTACCTTTGTCATTTGAAGAATTTAGGTTGCGGTTTAATTGAATTTTTAAAACATAATTAAAATTTTAGTTTTGACATAAATGGTCTGAAATAATTACCTATGACTTGTATTTATTCTGTATTAATAATAATTTATTCTAAATATTTTAATAAGCATAACTTTAAGATTGCTTGTCGATTTTGGTTATGTTTTTTATTCACGGTCTTTTCTTTGAAAAGTTATAACTCTTCTTATCGCGAGCTACAAAAATATTTACTCCCACATATTAAATTGTACTAAATTATTATTATTTTTTTTTTCTTTTCATTTTTTATAAGATTTTTTATCTTTTATTTGCATAAAAAAAGGTATAATAAACAAAGGAAAAAAACGAGAATTTTAAGGATGATAATATGCCTTTTTACGGATTTGTTTTTTTTTTCTTTATTAAACTGAAATCATAAAGCGCTAAAGTGAAGGATATAGTTTGAAATTTTTAAATTTAAATTGAAAAACTAAAATAATCTACTAATGTATGATATCAATAATTCCAAGAATGATTTCAGATAGAAAATATTTTATAGGTTTTATTTCATTGTAATTTTGTTTTAATATTATACAAGCATATAACAAAAATATTTTTTAATATAGCGACTACTTCGAGACTCTGGAATTACTCATTATCTAGCACTTTTAATAATTTTAGTGTCTCTATGCTAAATTAAGTTGTCCTCTCAAACAAAAAAATAATTTCTTCCAATTTGTCCACAATTTAGCACATCCAGAATAGCATAATTTTTATTACAACGTTAAGCCCAAAATAAAAGTTTTTTCTTAATACGTTTGGTTCTGTTGAACTTCTAAACAACAAAATATTATTTTATTCTTCAATCTATATTGTGGGTGATATTTGCAAACACCCAGGCTCAAAATACTAAAACAGGAAAAAAAAAATATGAATAACCGGAAAACTTTTTTTTTCTTTTTATTTCTCGAAATCTACCCTTGTTAATCGCGAAAATGAAATCATAAAAATGAAAAAGAAAATACTTTATAACGCTATAATTTTTTTTTTTTTTAACAGTGTTTATTTTACAAGGATATCATGATTTCATAAATATACGACCAACAAAAAAAAAAACAACATGCAAATGAAAATGGAATATATTTTAATATATAATATACATTTTTTTTGGGCAAATATTAGCATAAATTTTTCGCTAAAAAAATATCCATGATATTTTCTCAAATTTACCATACATAGTTATTATTTATTTTTTTTTTTCGCATAAAAAAAAATCTCATATTATCTGGACATCAATATAATATTTGCGCGCAATATACAGAACATATAGATTTTTTGATACAAGGTTATAAAATTTTGTTTTTTTAAATGTAAACAATATCATATAATGTACATATAATATGTACAAAAGTATAGTGAACCAGAGCAGATATTATTTGAACTATTTATTATTACTTCATTTCAATTGAAATTTTTTACTAATAATAATATGTCATTTAATCTTAAATTTAAACGAATTTTATAAAAAAAAAAAAATTCCTTTTATGTAATATGCACAGATTCGTTTGAATAACACAATTTAATATTTATAAGAGCAAAGTATATATTTAATCAATAGATTATAATATGAAAGGAAATCGTGGATGTACTTTATGTACATTGTACATATGTATTGAAAAAATCTTAATTTATAAGCTGAAAAACTGACAGGATTTAAAGATAAACCAAGTCAGATCAATTCAACCCATCGAAAACGATAGGAAAACTCTATTTTTATTAAATATTACGTTAAACTAATAAATATATAAAAACGATTTCACATTTCAAATATTTTCACAATTTTTACATAGAAACCAATTTAGATAGTCGTATATATACAAAAATAACTTTGACTTTAATTCTTTGAACATATAAATCAAAATCGTAATGATCTGAAAATTTAGAAAATTATGGTATTCAATAAAATTCCTAAAAAAATTTACGTCTATCTAAGCGATAAAGAAAAAATATTTAATATACAAAATTCAAATTGTCAAAAAAACAAAAAAAAACTTGTAAATTGAAGTGTCATTGATGTGTCTTAAAAATGATAAGAAATTTTTAACACACACAAAAATAAAAGAAAGTTCATCTCTAGAAAAAAAATATATATATGTGTGTATAAAGAAGTTGGAATGTTATCAGAAAATGAAAAAGAACAATTGTTCAAGAGCGTGAAAATTAGGAAAATAAGTATAAATGTTATGTACAAAAAAAGCAAAAAAAAAAAAAGCAATAAATTTTTTCTACTTCTTTTTTTCCTGGTATTTTTTAGATTATCGCAAAAGGAAAATTTTTGAATTCAATAAATAAATAGCAAAAAAAAATAATAAAAATAAAGTCAACACGAAGAATTTCTATGCAAAGAAAATATTTTTTTCATAAAAGGGGAAATTTTTGTTTTCCTTCTTTTTTTTTTTTTGTAATTTTCGGAAAAATCGGGAAACCGATTTGACCTGGAATTTATTTTATTCCTTTGTTTTTTTGTGATTCAATCAGAAAAATTTTCGAAATACTTCTAAACACATTTTTAGCTTAATGGAGCAAAAAAAATATTTGGTTTTCCTTCAAATCCAGCACGAGTTAGTGCTAACAGGGATTACAAGACGGCTACCAAGTTAGATAGTACTATACTATTTTAGATTTACTATATTTTTACTATGTTATAAAATATTAATATACAGTATAATTTATGAAGTTAGAAGTAAGATGTTATTAATTTGTCCCACGGAAATTTAAAACATTAAAAGTTTCAAATGTAAATGCTTTCTTATATGAAAAAATTGGGGAAAAACCAGAAAAAACTTTGAAAATGTGTTATTTTCAAATTTTTTATTCAAGAACTTTGGAACTTTTAATTTCTTGAAAATTTGTGTTTAAATTATTACAACACACAAATTATTTATATTGAGACGTCACCAAGCATATATTTCACTTATTTTGACACATTTGGGAATAAGCAATTTTTTTTTTTAAATTGAATGCAATCAAAATAAACTTTCAGTGAACACGATTTAGAAAACTAAAATCAAAATAATGTTAAAAAAACAAAAATTCTTTTAATTTAATTTGATTTTTCTATCAAATTTTCACGGTGCTTTTTTTTTTTTTCTTGTTGCCATAAGAAGGGTGCGAAAATAGTTCAATGAAATGGAATTTATTTTAATTTAATAAAATAAAAAAAATAAAAAAAAAAATTCATATACTTCTCGGTAAAAGTTTTGAAGTATTTTTATTGTGGAACAGATGTTTAATGAGTCTTTCTTTTCTTCATGTAATTTTTGTTTTTTTTTTTTTTTTTTTTAAATCTACTTTTTCTAAGAATTTTGATTGAAAAATGAAATGAAAAGGAAAAAATTAGATTTATTTTAGTGAAAATTGAATTAAGTATTTTTTTTTTTTTTTCATATAAAGAGAAAAATAATTTTTTTTTTTTCTTTTTTTAAATTGAAATCTCCAGACATTACATGACATTTCAAATGAATTGATTTTAAAGATAAATTTGTACAGAAAATAAATTTAATGTTCAAAAAAAGTAAAAGTCCGCACACAAGAATTTAAATTTAAAAGCTTTTTTTTTGGCGATAAATTTGCAGCTAAGAATAATTTTTACTTAGGAGAGATCCTAATGGTAACGCAAACAATTCCATTTGGAAGAAATCATATATTTAAAAAAAGAAAAGCCAACAATTCTTCTGAAGGGTTATGTTTTTTTTTTCCTTTAATTTTCTCCCCTTTATTTTTGGCGCCAAAATAATAATTGCAAACCCTTTTTAACTTGAAATTAAAATTATATTCATAAACATTTTATATATATTATACGGATTAATATCCTTCCATCGCTACGTATATGTAATATATTTAATAATATTCATTACGGACACATTAATAAGGAAACTTGGAATAGCTAAATAACATTTAGGAATTCCCAAAAGATTTTTATTTCAGACTTCCTACAAATATTCAAATTCTAAATATAACGTTTATATAATACTTGAAAATTTCTAAAGAGAAATAAAAAAAAACAGAAATTTATATTTATGTGTGATGTGAGTGTCCTTTTTTATAGAAAGTCAAAGGACTTCTTGTATATGGTTGTATTATAATTAAAACCCTAAAAAAGTGTCCTTTTCATGTAATAACGCCATTCATATGTTGAATTTATATTCCCTTTCCCCAATGAAAATTTGAAAATTATTTAAATATAAATCATAATGAATATTAAGCTGGGAAAATATATTTTTTAAAGCTAAAATAGGAAATTTTTAATAAATTAAAAAAAAAAGCACCCCCCATTGTATTTATTTAAGTGACTGAAAAATTATTTTAATAAAATTGTGAAACGAAAGGATATCATGAAATTTATTTTTTAAATAAATACTTTAAATCTAACTTTTATTTCCGATTTATAAAAAAAAAAGTCGACGTAAAAAGTAAGACGTGCAATATTTGTTATAATTTTCAAATTAAAATAAATAACGATTTAAGGTATATAACAGAATGCAATATCGCCTTGTAGTTGGAATTGCCGTTTTGTCCGATGCTGCATTCTGTTTCTACCTTTAGAGACTAATCCTTAAAAACTACTTAAATGTCAATTCTAACAATTTGATTATGAGCTTTAATAAAATAATATAACCAACAAAAAAAAAAAGAAAATAATAATAATGTTTTTATGCGGGGAAAAAAATTAGGTCTATAAAATATAAATAGCAAAACCATCGCAGTCTTATGGGGTAATTATAATAATTAAATTTATTCATAAATAAAAATATATTTTCATTTTTTATGTTGCTATAGTATTTTATATTTATTAAATTAATCCATGTCATGCAGAACTTTAATGAAATAAGGTATGTTTTTCTGTATTATAATATTTTCTTTTTTTACATAATTAATTTCATACCTTAACTCTTTTTTGGCCACTATGAAGAAAAAAAAAATTCCTACAAAAGGACAATTTGTGTAAGGATATTTTTTATTATTTATAATGGTAATAATGGTAACTATATTTATTTATTTTTTTTTTTTTTCAAACTTATTTACAATGCGGTTAAGAGGTTTAACATTATTTTCCTAAACAAAGGAACATAACAATAAATTAGGAATATTAACACATGCTCAAATCGAAGACAAAATGATGTAAGACGTTGGGCGTTGTTATATATTTAAGTTTTGGTCAGTTGCTATTTTAATCTATTTATTTAAGTGCTTATACAAAATAATGTTTTGGTATTAAAATTTAACGTTTATTATGTATAAATTGTTTAATTTGTTAAAATTTACATTTTGAGAATATCCCTAAGAAAATAAAAGTTCTTTATAAAGTTCAAGCAATTTTACTTCAATTCAATCAATTTTTTTTTAAGTAAACTTAATATTTTTTCTGAATTAAAGTAAATCTAAAAGAAATTCTAACATTATAGTTAATGTTGAAAAGAAATTTTTTCATAAATTCATTAGGTTAGTAGTGTAGTATTCCAAAAGTCATTAATTCAGAATGTCAAATTTGGTTTATAACTATTAATTTTAAAGTTCTAAAAATTTTATGAAAATATATGTACACTACCTGAAGTATGTTTTTTGACTAAAAAACCTTAATATAATTTTTATTGCATTATCAGAACATGTGAAATTTCATTAATTTTCCACTTCACTGACAGAAATGAAAATAGAATTTTTCATTATCATTCTTGCTATGATTCAACAACGTGGAAAAATTCATTATATAGTTTTTTTCTCTTCTTTTATAACAATACATTTCAGATATTTAGTTGCAGAACGTTCATAAAAAGAAAATGAAAATGACGGAATTAATCGTGATATGGTCAATTTTTTTTCATTACTAACCAAGTTACCTTTCTATTCATGATGTTGTTCATAATATTCATCCAATATTCATATATGAATACAGTATATATGTATGTTCTAACTCATATGAAAATACCTTTTGGTAATGAAAAATTTTTTATTCTGTGGAAATTTTATTTGTAACTAATAAAAAAAAAAGTTTGCCGTGTTCATAGATCATCAGAACATTTGAAATATACATATATGTCCAATGTTGGTATATGAGTATTTCTTGTTAATGAAGATTAATTTTTGAACAAATTGAGTCCGATGGAAATATTTTGTTCTCTAATATGTATTTAAAAATAGTCATATCTGCGCAGTTTTATATAATATAACTTAAAGCAAGATTTTGCACAAGTTGTCAGAGTCTGTATGACAGTATGAAGGAAAATGTCTGATTAAAAAGTGTTTAATTATAAATAAAAATTATCTAAAATTATTTTTTATAATATTTTATTTAACTATAATGTTTTTATAAAAAACAATATATAATTTTTTTAAGTTTGAAAACATATTTTTTTTAAACTATTCAAAACAAAAATATTATTATGTCATTGTCCTTTTCTAAAAAAAAAAAAAAAATATGAGCTTCTGAAACGAATAACAAACATCAGAGTCAATTAAATTTTTCAAAAGGAAAATAAAATTTAACAAACCTACTACATGTCAATGTTATTAATATAAAAACATACATGAAAAATGAATCAGGTTGGAAAAGTTTCTTCTTTTTTGTTTTGTTTTTCTTTTTATTTTACCAATTTTTTATAATTTTTTTGTTTTTTTATCATATGCAAACGCATATTACAAGGATTGAAAGGGTGTGATATACTCATTAAAAAAATATGATGCTTATGCACATTTAATATATATAAAATACATATAATATTTATAAAATGTTTTAACATAATAATATTATACATTTATTTTACTACAATACACAATAATTTTTCTATATATATAAAATATTTAGGTGCAAAATTTAAATAATTTAAATATAAGTGAGTTTAACTATATAAAATAATATGCATGTATTTACAAACAATATTATGTGCAATATAATGGCAGAGAATTGCATGCAACATGTTTCCTGATGAACATAATAATAAAAATTCTATAGTTCTATGTAGAATTTCCAGGAAAAAAAATTGCTCATATTACTGGAAAAGTAACAGATTCCAGATGTATTGTTTCACGTAAACTTACATACGCGAATGAATTAAAAATATATAAATTAAAATATTAGAGTGAATAATATTATAAAATGTGAATTTAATTTTTTTTTTTTTTTTATAAATTGCTAACTGAAATTTTGTGGTTTAATTAGTTGTGGTCAATGGTCATACATATATAATATATACAATAAATTGTATGATCATAATTAAAAAATAATAAAAATTTTACCACTAAACTGAGCATTATAAAATTACCGAAATTTCGACAATTTATTTCTATGAAAAAAAAAAATTCATTTATTCACCATAATATGCAACCTTTAATTACATAAAAAAAAAAAAAAAATAAAATAAATAAAATAAACAGTTCTGGAATAAAAATTTAAAAAAATATACAGATTCAATTAAGTATATGCTTTAATTTGTATGTTTTAGATATTAAGTTTAAAAACATAACTATGACAAAAATACATTTATTATTGCAAAGAAAATTTTAATCCAATTTTTTTTTTCTATTTTGTTAATATTTTCTTCTTTATTATTATATTATTAAGTTTATTCTTCATATATTTTCTCTTTCAAATAATATTTTCTAAAAATTATAAACAAGAATAAATATGGCAAGAAAAATTTTTAAATATTTAAAATCTAATTTGTCACAAAATTCATAATTCTGAGTAGTATGTATCTATGTATACCTATAAATATAAAACATTTTTTTTTTTATTTCAATTTTGTTAAATTTGCTGAAAAATATAAGTCTGATTTAAAAGAAAAATTGAAGGGTGTGAGATTGAAACTAAATTAGAAACCAAAAAAAAAAAAAGGGTTATGCACAACGCAGTGATGACAGCTACAGAATTTTATACATTCGCTTTGAAGTTAAATAGATTATATATATGGATATAGAGAAAAACAGAAGACAAGTAATAAATTTCAATTTAGTAAAATAGAAAATTATTTTAAAACATTAACAAAAATATATTCACATTTTATGAGGCATAATGAATTACTTCCACACGACTTAATTATTTTACATTACACCGAAAAAAACAGAGCTAAAATATATATATACATATATTATATATGTATATACTATACATATATATATATATTTTT
This sequence comes from Hybos culiciformis, assembly GCA_964007475.1. NCBI lineage: Eukaryota > Metazoa > Arthropoda > Insecta > Diptera > Hybotidae > Hybos > Hybos culiciformis. The sequence continues at coordinate 137,405,146 of OZ023273.1, read as the reverse complement.
TGATGTAAAGTATATACTTGTAAACATAACAATGTATAAATTTTTTATAAGTATAATATATATATATATATATATATATATATATATATATATATTATATTTTGTTTATAATATATGTTTGTAAATCATATTAAAATATATATTTTTTTTTTTTGGTAAAAAATTTTTCTATGTAACTTTATATTTTTACATGAATGAGCGTATTTAGTAGTTTATTACATTTTACCTTTCATTTAACACTCTTATGTAGTATAATATGCAAATTCTATTATGATTCCTTTAGCATAAAAGTTTATGAAGTGTGCGTTATTTAGTCAAGTAGATTTTGTTTTTATTTATTTTTTTTTTTAATTAAACTATGGGGATCCTTTTTTTTTTGTTGTATGTATTGCTGTTGTACGACCGACTACAACAATATATGAATAAATATGTAAAAAACAAAAAATAACATAAATTCCACGATTAGAATAGATAGTAAAACTATGCGAGTTAAATAATGTTATTGCATAACTTTGAAATCGTTAGAGAATAATATTTTAATTAAAAATACTTAAAACATTTAAAAAAATATTTATTTAAATATAGTTATGCATATGTAAAACAAGAAAAACTATTTTTTAAAAATGGATAATATTATATAAAAAAAAAAATTATAATCCTTCCGTTCCTGGGTAATATAATTGGAATAAAAATTGTTAATATATATAATGTCAGGTTTATGATTTTCATAATATTTATATAACACAGGACTTACAGAAACATATAATTTTAAATATAAATTAAATTTGTTCGAACGAAATTTAAATTTTCCTCCACCTGGATACTAAACAGTAATTAAGTGTTAACTTCAAAGCAGCATGAAAAATCTTAACATTTTTTTTAAGTTGAAAACCATCATAAATTTTATAAAATATACATATTATATGTTTTCTCCTTTCAAATATACGGTGAGTTAGGTATAGGTACAGCAATTATTATAATTTAAACAAAAAAATTAAGCAATTTACATAATGTATATTTTAGTTATCCTGAGAAAAAAACTAATAATCTCAAATATTAAGTATGGAGGACCTCTTGTTTATGAAATTCTTAGAACTATTGAAGTTTATCCGAATACAAGGATTTTATTAAATGTAATAAATGATATTGTATTAGACTAAGCAATAAATTTAAGTACAATTAATTAAAAGTTATTGAATTTGGATCATAAGAGTCTAAAGTGATTATTAACGACAAGAAAATTATACTTGGCAATTAATACCAAATCCTTAACCTTAATCTTGATGATCTTATAACGTTTATTTTCCAATATTTATTAGCATGATCTATTAATATAAAATATTCGAAAATTTAACATAAAATTTATAGAATAATGTTTATTATAAAATAATTCAGGCGAATAATGAACTTTTTATATATATAATATTAAAAAAAAATAAAAAAAATTCTGATGAGTTCATGAGAATATTACGTGAACTTATTTATTTGTTTATTTTTTGTTATTTTGTTTACATAAACTCAATATAATTACTATTATTTTCTTAATAAAATATACAGTAAATAATATTTACAATTTTTAATTGATGGTATTAATTGCTATAACAATAAAGAACTGTATCGTTATTTAAGAAGAAAAAAAAAAAAAAAAAAGGTGTGTTAATTTAACAATTTCTCAAGAGTTTGTTTTTTGTTTTTTTGGTATTCTCAAGTAGAAAAAGAAAATTTAAATAAACATATCAAGCAGAAAAAGCGATTTTATCTTAATTGAACTCTTTTATAATTAAATTTAGTTTTATTTTTTCTGATTGTTAAGTTTTATTTATTTTTTTTTAATCAATAAAATGCAAAACATAAAGAAAATTTCAAGAAAAATACAAATTTTTTTTGTGTATTTATATAACTATATTTAAAAAAAAAATAAAAAAACTTTTCCAACCATGCCTTGTAATTGCATTCAGATTTTTTTCTCGTTCTTAGATGTGTATATTACAAGCGAAACAAATTAATGTTTATTTTATATATATATTTTTTTTTTTATAAATGAAAAATAGAAAAACTTGAAGTTTTCTGACAAAAAAAAAATAAAAAAAAAATTAAATAAATAAAATTCATGTCTATTGCTTTTTAAGGTTTTTACTATTTTTTTATTTCTTAACTTAAGTGAATGAGACGTAACTAACTATAAGTTAATTCTGCAAAAAGATATTAGGGTGATCCTTGAAATTATTTTTATTGTAGTTATGACTGATATATTCCCAAAATTTCTTTATCCATCTTTTCCAAATTTTACACAGCACTCTGCAGCGTTGAAGGTATATAACACTAAAAGAAATATTTTTGGCGCCAAAGCAATAGAGCTAGATCTTTTCAACATATTTCATTCGACGAAAACAGAACTATGAGAAAAAATCATTAATAGAAGAAAAAAACATTAAGAAAATTAAATTATGTTCTTTTCTTGGTATCTTTTTTCTGCTATTTTTGATTAATTGAATTCATTTCGAAAATATAATAGGAAAGAAAATAATTTCTTTTTAAAACATCTTTCTGATTTTTTTTTTTTTTTTTCTACATTATATAAAAAATAATTAAAAAGTCAAGTTTGTTGATTATTTACTAAACAAATAAAAATGTTTTTTATTTTTTTTTATGTTCAAACAAATCAATCATAATCAATTTTAAATTGATTGCAAAAAAAATAATGGGTTTGGCTCTCCTTGTAAACATTTATTTTTATTTTATTTCATTTTTATTTACTTGAAATTTAAAAATGCATTCATTGCACATTTGTGGAATTTTTTTTGTAGGTGTTAATGACTCCGAACATCTCGATAACTATTTTTTTTTTTCATTAATAAAAAATTTCAACAACTTTATCTGTAACCCAAAGGAAAATTTTGTTAATTTATCAATGAAATTCCAATAAATCGCCCCTTTTCATTTAATTACACATTTACATTGCGTAAACTGCTTAAAAAGATTTTCCCCAAAAATTATCGAATTTATTAAGACAAAATTAAATTCATATAAAAAAACTCTCTAAATAAAACTGTAATGTTATTAAGCATGATTTTAATTTTATCACAAGGAAAAAATTGTGCAGGATTATAAAAAAACAAAAAGACGGAAAATAGTTATACGACATGTTAAACAATTTTTATTATTATTTCACGGGACTGTTTTATGCTTATAAAGGGATTATTATGCTGTTAATTCTGCTTGCTTTAAGTACATAACACCTTTTATGATATTGCAAATCTTTTTTTTGTTTTTTCTGTTGTTATTTTTTGAAGGAGTTTCTTGCAATCTTTTATTTTTCTTATATTATATCTATATACACAAAAATAAACAAAATAATGAAAATTTATAGATGCGATGGAAAATATAACTTGTTGATCTCTTATATATACCTCCCCCAAAATAAAATTCTGCTGCATATATGTATATGATTTCATTATCAAAGAAGCAAAAAAATAAAAAATAAAAATAATTTTGAAAGAGTGAAAACATTTTATACAAGCCCCTTATCAACCTTCGATAACACACACAATTTATCAATTTAAGCATAAAAATCACATTCGAAAAAAAAAAGAAATTATTTTGTTATCAAATCTTTCAAAATAATGATGATGATAATAATAACAAATATAACACCAACAACAATGCTAATAACATTGTTACTTAATGAAAAAATCAATATTGAATTTATGTTTATTATAAAAATATTATTATTTTTTTTTATATGTTTTGTCCAAAAACCAAAAAAAAAAATATATATTGAATTATAATAAAGTGTTTGGGTACTCATTTGGTGTCACGATTGATAAAATATTATTGATAAAATTATTGAAAGATCGTGAATAGGTATTTTTTTTTATTTTTTTGGTTGACGGACGAACATTGCTTTAGTTATATCGAATCTCAAAAATTTGAATCGTAACAAAAAAAAAAAATTTAAATTGAACCTTAGAGTTGTCACGTAGTCGAAATAATTTATTTACTTCAAATATAAAACAGATTAAAAAATATCTTTTGGCAATTTCAAACGATTCTTTGAATTTGTACTATTTTTGATTTGATATTATAACAATATCAATGTGTTCCCGATACCAAAATATAATCTATTTATAAAATTATAATAACCCAAACAAAAAAGCCAATATGTACTACATACAATGATTATTAAATTTCATTAAAGAAAAATTATAGTTCTATAGTAGGTCTAAGTATAGTGGATCGATTTTAATGCGTATTATAGTAAATATTGTAAAATTAACATAATGGCTTGATTTATTCTCAAATTTTCGGAAAATTTCGGTCTCCTTAAAAATGAATGAATTAAATAAAACCAATCACCTACACAACAACAAAAATTACACACAGTAGTTTTATATAAATAGTAGATTGGGCTCTAATTACTATACAAATAGTTAAAATCAACATCATGTCTTCATTCATTCATTCCTAAAATGATGAGGATTGTGAACTTAAATTAATTTAATTAAAAAAATAATTTTACATTATATGGCATTCATATATTTTTTGTAAGACTTCGGCATAATTATATGATCCATTAGATTCCATTTATGTCTGTACGGGTACATTTTGTCATTGAGGAAACGTAAAACATTTATTTTCACTCTCGATATATATATTAGAGGTATATGATTAAAATCGGAAAATTTTATTTTTCTTTCGCACATCTATAACAGATAAGGAAAATTTTTTTCAAGAGCAATAGTTAGAATGATATAAAAGCATGTTAAGACCTTAAAAGGTGTCATCACATTTATTTCCTTATTTTTAATGTTATAATTTTTTTTACTTTTTTTTTGGAATAGGAATATAGGGATGAAAACGAGGGTGATGAATTGGTCATGATTTAGTAAAAATGGGTTTAAATTATCTTATACTTTTTCAAAATGATAAGAATGAATTTTTTTGTATTTTTCTGTGTTAATGGGATTATTTTCTTGTATAATTTATTTATTTATATATATATATATGTATATTTACTTTTATTTTTGAAATATAGAAATAAATTGATATGTTTTAATTTAGAGGATTTCTTTTTTAACATTTTATATGTATGTTATTTTGTGGTTAAATAATATTTTTATGTAATGCGTTAAAAGGAAAATTTTTAAACATAACAGGGAGAAAATGTATAGATATAAAAGGATAATGAAGACTTATTTTTTGTTTTTTTATTTGAAGATAGAAAATAGGAAAAATTTAAGGACTTACACGTGCTAAAAGAAATATTTACAAGCAAACTGCAGAGTTAAATATTAATTTTTAAGTATTTAATATACATTTTAGAACTTCTAATTTATAAAATCAGGATATATGTAATTCGAAAAGCGATTACTCAGAAAGTTTAATTCTAATCTATCGACAACAATATAAAAAATATCAAGAATTTGACATTTCTGTTCTTCTTATATCATACTCAGCTGCAAGCAGACTGAATTTGTATGGCATACATTTTATTTGTATGAAAAATGGAAACTCATTTATGTACATACATTATTTAATCATAAATATGTGACAGATACAGGGCAAAATTTCGGGTAAAAACAAAAAAATATATTTTGTACCACAAAAAAAAATATTTTGTGAAAAATTAAATTATTTTTTTTTTTTTATAAAATAAAATATTATACCAGTACAAACATACATAAGTATCTAACATCTTATTTACCAAACTGTTACACATGATGAAGTCATTTATATTTTTTATTTATTTATTTTTTTTTTATTTTTCTTCTGTTGAAATTCTAAGTAACATTACCTGCAAAGAAAAGAAGAAAAAAAATAAGAAAAATTATAAGAATTTATTTTACAATAATTTATTTTACTTTATTTAGAAAATGACAGTTAAAATGATTTAGGGGAGTTAGGTGTGTTAGTTCACGAAAAAAAAAAATTGGTCTAACTTGTATTTTTTTCTTGAATCTTAATCTTAAACAAAAATAAATAAATAATAATAATCATTAAATTTGATATTAAATCTTAATAAAAAAAAAAAATAATTCAGGTAAAAAAAATAAAATCTTAATTCCAGTTAGCAATAGTAATCAAATTCTGATTCAAACTCGTTAGAGAATATGTGTATATCGTATGAGAACAGGGCGACAAATATTATCATCTTCTGTTTTGATCAATTTTCTTATATTCTGTTCTGAATAATTCACTTTCCATTATTCGATTAAAAGGTACAGCATACCTTATCTTTATCATACATCTGTATAATTATATCAAATATAGTTATACTTAATCATTCAATAAAAATTCTTAATAGCATATATACCATTTATTAACTTAGTTATCAAAATAGTAGTTTTAATTTCCTAATATTACAAAAATATGTTTCTAATTGAATAGTTCATTCAGATTTCGTTACTATATGTACAGCAAAAAATAAATAAAACATTAATGAAAAACCTTCTAACTATAAGGGAAAGGACAATTATAATGACAGTTTATTTACTTTTTTCATAACTCTCTTTATACATTCTTCTTTTATTATATTACAACAAACAAAAAAAAAAATTATTATTAACTTCATTATTTTTTGTATGTTTTCTGTTTTTTTTTTTTTTTTGTAGATACATACATAACATAATATTTATTAGAATATTTACTTTCAATGTATGTTGGCTCTTTTTCAGTTTATTATTTTCATTTTTGTTGACAAATATTTGAAAAGAAAAATACAACAGAATACAACATAAAGTATATATTTTTTTATCTGTTTTATGTTTGTTTTTAATTTCTGAACATAACAGAGAAAAATTAAGAAAATAAACAAAATAATTTTTTTTAGGCCCTTTAAAAATATTTTTTTTTTTTACCCAAAAATGTTGTAAGAATTTTGGTACATAAAATAAAAAATGTTTTTTTTTACTTTTAGGGTCTAAAACATAGTCGCGTGCATATAAAAAAAAAAATAACAACTATAATTATTTATGTGAGATGAATTTAAAAATTGTATTTTAATAAATTTTTTTTCTATATCAGAAATACATTTATTTAAGTACATAAATGTCTATCAAGATTTTGATTGCATAGTATGACCATTAATCAAAACAAATTTAAAATTTTAGCCCTAAAATAGAAATGTATGGAAGTGTTTTTTATTACTATTTTTTTTTTTTTTTTGGGAAGAACAAACAATGTTATTAACTTTTTGCCGACATTTTTGACAAATTTATTTCCTTTATTCTAATTATTACATAAATATATTTTTGTTTTCAGAGTTTGTAGCAAAAAATGTAGATTGGACGATCCCATGACTACGATAAATTTTAAAGTTAATTATATAAACTCCGAAAAATCTTTTTATATATGGGCAATGACAGATGATGATTGACAAAAGTTACATCGAAATTTCACCATTAATTTCGAATATATAGTGTACTCTAAAAATATTCGGGAAGAAAATCGTCAATTTAATTTCAATTGAGGTCTTTTTATCATCTTCCTTTATACGAATTATGTGGAAAATAAACGACAATTGGAAGTTTTAAACTTGAAAAAGTTTAAGTATCTTAAAAAACCCTTTTAATTTTCTATATAAAATCTAAAATTAACTTAGGTATATGTAATATTTTCACTTAATTTTATACTCAACATAATAATTTATTCAACGGCGCTAACATAAAATTTATGTCTAATACTTATTATATACCTAGTAACGGAATAATTATTTTATATATTCGTATATGCCTCATGAATAATATTAAATTAAAAATATTAGATCAATTTAAATTTTAACATTTATCTAAATTTAGATTTTGGGATAAGGAAAAGTCAGGTAGCTAATAATTTTACCTGAAATGTAATAAATTTTTTTTTCTTTTACCATATCGTCAATCAAAGATAACCAAAAAAAGGAAAATAACAATTCAACTATTTTAGATAACATTTGCGGTAAAATGAATTAAAATGTAGATAATTGTCGGCTGACGTTTATTTAAAAAGAAAAAAAAAGTATACCCAATCTATTATGTCTGTAGTGTGTAGGCATAAATTTTTGTTTCATAAGTACGTTGAATATAGAAATAAATTGAAGAAAGAGAAGAAAAAAAAAATACAAAATTTTAATAATTGTTTACCTCAATTGAAAAACGTTTCACGAATTTGAATTATGAATTAAATTATATTTAATTTTTTTTTGTATAGTGTTAATTTAGTTTTAATTGTTATTATTTTATTATCGATTATATGTTAAGTATAAAGTCTATTCTATTTCCAAATTAATAATTTCCGGTCATCACACCAAATTTATAGATAACATAACATCAGACCAAACAACTGGCCAAATAAATTGTTTAGAACTCAAGAAGTCAAGATTAATGACTATTTTGGTTTGGAAATAAAACTAATTCAATTACAAGTAGAGCACACTATCAACATTAATTGAACAATGTTAATTTCATCAAAAATTAAGACAAAACAAAACTGACAAACTTTCTCTTTCCCTCTATTCCTGTAATGTCTGTTTTATTTTTAAAATATAAACTTTAAATATAAACGAGTATAACACATTTTTGCCCAATATTTTATTTTTTTTAATATACATAAATCATATGTGAATAAAAACATAACCTCAGCATAATAATGACATAATTTTGACATTGAACTGAAATGTCGATTAAAATATCCTTCTAAATTTAAAATATTTTTTGTGATATAGATCAAAAAAAGGAACGCAAAAGAAATTCGCAATAACTGAGCCTTGATGTCATTCATTTTAAATTTTTTTCTGCGATAAAATAAAATATTAAAATGCAATATTGCTTGCATTTAACGTCTTCAAATCATATATACTGGTACAGAAAAAGTTCAACAATAAAGTCATGGATCCTTCTATTTTGACATAAAATCCTATTTAATTTGTGAAAAATCAAATTTTTTGTTGTTTTTTTTTTTTACTTTTTTTAACCATAACAGTGATTGAAGTTTTATTACCAGAATAAATGATAAATTTTCTCTATGTTAAAAAATTTTTTTTTTTGTTCCGTTGTAAATTTGCATTTCCGGTCAACAGTGAATTTTTTTTTTTCTTTCCTATGAGAAAAACTTTTTTTTTTGTTGCATATTATTTGCAAAATATAAAATATACACAAAATATAAGTTCAAAACTATGACAGAATGCATTTTAGTGGGTAATTGTTCCAAGTACCGAACACAAATGTAAATCAAAAATTCAATTAGTACTTATAATTTGTTCGCGGAAACGGAAAAAGGACGAAATCAAAAGTTAATAAAAAAGGCTCTTAAACACTTTCTGGTTTTAATTTTGGTACATTTTGTTTATGGTATAACGTTGGTTATTTTTGCAGGGAAATGAAAAATTTATATACAGTTTTTTTTTGATCCGGGAAATTATAGTTTGTTCATAAAAGCTTTATAAAAAGTTTTTCTATGGTTTTTTTTTAGCTTACTTGTAAAATAAAATTCATTTCTTGACCAATTCAATTTTAACAATGAGTTTTGAAATGATCTTAAAAATTTTAACAAACAATTTCTACACTATCATAACTACCTAACAATTATTCTGGTCAGTGATCTCTGAAGAAAAAAAAAATTTTTCAATCTATAATTTTCATCTAAAAAAAAAAGTTAATTTAAAAAAAAAAAAAATTACATTTTCCTTTGTTTACAATTTTTTTTTTTTTAATGGTATTATAAAATCTAATGTCACGTATCATATGCAATCCATTAAAAAAACAAAAAAAAAATTAGGGTGTGATTTCAATATTTTTCCTGACTATCCAATTTTTATATATAGGATTATATTTATTTTCTTATTCAAAAACCACAAAATTAAAATAATAGAAAAAAATTACAAAAAACTATCCGACCATAAAACTTTTTTTTTTCTTACAACATTAAAGAAAAACTCGCACATAATTACTACATTTGGTACGTAAACACTTTGTATATACATACTATATTTTCTTTCTCTATTGTTGTTAAAAATCTGAAAAATAAAAAAAGCATTGAGGTTAATTTTTTTTTTGGCGGGAATCTTGTTACATAAAAATTAAGACATTGCGTGGGCAAACAAAAATATTCTTTTTTTTTTCTGTTGTTTAATTTAACCTTTTTTTTCGGTATTTTAATAATCTCAATTTTTATTTATGGAAGAAAAAACATCTTTATTTTTTTTTTTTTTCAATTAAATTAATTTTTGTTTTTTTTTTTTGCTTAAAAAACATGGCTTATTTTAAATTGAACCTATAAATAAAATTTAAAATAGCCAAAATAATTTTTTTTAATTTAATTTTTCAATGACAAGAAGATACAGTCATTATGAAAATCATCAAACAAATGTAATAAGAACAACATTTTTTAGTTTATTTCCTGACATCAACATTTAACATTAAAATTATTATCTCATTTTTATTTGATCAGTCACCTTAGTTGCAATTTTATCAAAATCTCACTTGATTTGATATAGAAAAAAAATCGAAAAATTGACTCGTAACTAAATTTTAAACTAATTATTACTGTAACATTTTTATAGCAAATATTGACAAACTGGTGAAAGAGTCTTTATGTAAATTGTTTATTTTACTGATAAACAGCTGGCAGCAAAATAACTAAATCATTTTATAATTACACTTTGCATATTATTTACTTTAAGAAATATATGCATTTAGTTTAATGTTTATGCAAAACATAAAAAAAAATTGTAAAAAAAAAAAAATTCCCACACAAAATTCCAATAACTTTAATGGTTAAATGATTAATTAAAATAACTTTCATTTATAATTGTAATACAATTTATATGCAATTTTATACAATTAAATATTATATGATTATTATCTTTCATCTTTAATCCGCATATAAGAATATCAATATTTTAATTTCAGGTTTTGATTGATCACATCATTCAAAATAATTGATTACGTTAGTCGGTGATTACTCCTTAAAATATACAAAATATATATATGTATAGTGTAATTAGGTATTTTGAACAAGTTTAGGGGAAAATTCCAAATATTGGCATCATAACATAAGAAAAAACAAATTTTTCATTAATGAAATTTTTTTAATGTTTTTTTTTGTGGTGGTGGTCAAAAGAACTAAGTTTAAAACTACAAGCGCTCACTTCTCCACACAACTTAAGCATTTTCAAATCTCTCTTAAGTTCTTGTGTTTTATTCTCAAGAATTCTTGGATTATTCAAATTCCCAGCTAAATCAAAATAATAACTGCATATCTAGTTAATTTCAAGTTATTTTGCTTTAATATTGTGAATTTTGCTTTAATGTTATGAAATCAAACCAGAATAGTTTGAATACATTTACCCTATATCTTTTGAATAGTTTAATATAAATAAAAGTGAAATTTTCTCTTGTTCACATCATATAAAATCTTATAAAAAAAAAATATTATTTTATTAAATGACTTTTTATGTCTTTTTAGAAATCATTAATTAAACAATTTTGCGAATAAAAATCTAATGAAAGAGAAATTAATGGCTATGGTTTTTGTGTACACTGAAACTTGTTTTTTGTTTTTTTTAATATATTTTTTTTTAATACAAAATAATTTACTTTTTCTGTTTTTATCATTTATAAAATGAAGAAAAAAAAATAAAATATAATATATTCATAATAAAATGACACTTTGAAATGAAAACTTAACTGAATTGCGAATATATAGACGTTTATTTTCCTTTTGAGTTGAAATCAGGTTTTTTAATTGACCGCAACAAGTTTGTTTTTTTTTTTGCTTCATCTCTTAAACGTGTACATAAAATTGAATGTTGAATGTTAATTGCATATACTGAAACTATATTAAATCCTCGATATACTATAATCATATTTTACAACATCTTTATTTATAAATTGACGTTGCAATTGCTACCATTATTATATATAGAAATAATTTTTAATTTTTATTTCAATGGAGTTTATATTGGCGCCAAAAATATTCATTCAGTATATTTTCTAAACGTAATCAAAAATATTGTCGTCATAAACATTATTCACGTTTTAAATTCAGGCTACCACATTTATATTACATATATACAGAAAAATAAATTTATATCTAAAATAGTTTGAATTTTTAAATGGTTATAAATTTTATTTTAAATAGATTTATTTTTTATTTTTTTTATATATTTTTAATAAATCACAAACTATAAAATTTAATTTAATATTAGGTTAGTTTTTTATTGAATTTAGTTCGATTGGACTAGATATTATAGTTTCTAGCTAAAGGCATTTTAATTTTAATTACTATTTAACAACTTTTATTATTTTTATGAAAATGGTTTCATTTTATTGAAACAAAGAGGTGGTGAGTACAGGTAGGTGTTGCATGAAATTCGTAGTACCTTTGTTAGCTTTTCACTGTATCTTAAAGCAAAGGAAACTCGATGAGAACGGAACCGGTACATAACTTTGATCAAAACTATAGCTATTCTGTCAGCCGTAATGGTGTAGTTGTATTGACTTTACCATATGGCATGTTCTATCGTGGCTGGAATTTTGTGTTCATTTTTCTCTTTGACTCACTTGAATTAAAGTGTTTGTGTTGTTTTTATAGTTAAGTTTAGCACACTCTGCAATACTGATGAATTTTCATAACTTTTAAAAATCCATTATTGCTTAGATGCAGAGAAATTTATTTTCCAGATACATACATTATGAGATTATCTTATTTTTGCATAAGTAAGGTATAATATCATGAAAATAAATTTTAGTTTATTCCCAGTAATTTCTGACGTGAAAAAAACAAATTTATGACGTAAAAATTTGCTGATAGAATTTTTTTCTTTCAAAAAAACATGTAATCAAAATAATGGCGAGAAATTTTCTAATGAAAAACATGTTTGCAGAAGAAAAAAAATTTTCCTTTCAAATCTTCGCAGACACAAAATACATCTCAAATTATTAATTTAAAATATTTTTTTGTTTTTTTCATAAAATTTTATCTTTATTTTATCAAAAATTTATTAAAAATAAACTTTTTCATTTTATACAAAATTATTTACTTTGATTAAGATGAAAAATTAAAAAAAAAAATAATATTCTTTAATCAAAGTCATTTATTTTTATAACCTTGTCCAGAATATTTTCCCTTCTATTTATTTATTTTGTTTTTTTTTTATTCATATATATGTATACACTGAAACCTTTTCAAATTAAAAGTATTTAAAATTTTAATTCAATTAAAACGACTTAATAATTCATAATTACTATATAGACCCAATTTTTTTATTTTTTTTTTTTGTAATTTATTGAAAAAGTTTCTTAAGATTTAATGGAAAAAATATTTTTTTGAGCAACAACCAAACCCGAAAAATAAAAACTCTGTTGATTTCTTAGAAAAAAAAATAAACCTTTTAAAACAATTTTTAAGTGTTTGAATAGAAAATTTTATAAAAATTTTTTTTTCATTTATTAAGTAATGGTGAAGAAACAATTTTCTGCTTGAATAAACTTTTATGCCGAAAAGAAAAAAAATAAAAATTAATAAAATCCATTTTCAATATCCAAAACATAATAATTTTTATTCTGTTTATTTATTTATTTTTTTATTTTTTTTATTTTGAAAGAAAAATCATAATATTTATGTAGTAGCTTAATTTTATTCATAAAATCGTAATAATTTACGACAAATTTAAAATTAAATTTTATTGAAAAACTTTAAAATTAAATTTTTGAAAAAAAAACATAAAAGCTTAAAAAAAGATAGAAAAAAAATATAGAAATTATATGTATGTAGATAAAAATGTATCTAGGTATATACCCAAAATTGGTTCAATTTAACTTTGTTGTTATAATAATTTTTTTTTTTCAAACGCAGCAAAAATTTTTTTTTGTCTTATTTTATGGACATTATAGAAGTTTTATATGAAACTATATATACAAAAAAAAAGGAACAAAAACTGAACTATGCAATTTAGAGTGCAGGTAAAGTTTGCCGGCAAATATGAAAAGTTTCTTCTTTTTTTTTTTTTTATAAAAAAGATTAAATTTGAAAATTTTCATATATTTTTTTTTTTTTTATTTTTATTAAAAAGTTTATAGTTATGTGTGTTTTGTCAAAGAACTCAAAAGTTATTTCAATAAACTCTGAGTTTTTTTTTTTGTTGTTAGAAACATAAGAAAAAACAAAAATAATGCTGACTGCATTTTATATATTTTTGTTTCTGGAAATAAAATAAAAAAAAAACAGAATTTATAAATTTTTGTTTTAAACTTTGTTTTTTTTTTTTACTTTTTTTTTTTTAACATACTTGGCCTTACAAAAATATCAGTGATTTAATATGAAAAAAAAAATTATCAAAATTCTCTATAAATGAATAATACAATATTTTGCATGCATAATGACTTGAAAATTTTTTTGTAAAGAAATTTTCAAAGTTGACAGTATTATGACATATTTTTAATATTAGAAATTGCAATAGCATAAAAGTTATGATTATTAAAAATATATGTATTGCTATGTATTATGTGTATATACACATTCAATGTTCACATCTTGTTATTTGATCAGAAAATTTATTGAATAGTGCTGTATTTATTGAAATATGAGATAATATGACACAAGCACGTCGTCGTAACCATAATAGAAATAGGTGAATTAAACATATTTATATCAATAAATTGCGGTAAAAATATTATGTGCGTGAATATTATTATAATCATTAGATTATACAAAAATTTTTGACTTTTAGAATTCGAATTAAAAAAAAAAGAAAATATTTCAGGTTCGGAAAAATGTTCACATACCGAAAATACTAAAACTAGACTCTATTTGTTGCGTATATTTCTATATTTGTCTAGTAAGTGTGTAGCTGATTATCATACATTAATTATTATTCATATTTTATTAAATATTGCATATACATAGAAGAATCATATTAAGCGAAATAAATTAATATTTCATTTTAAATTTATAACAATAATTAAATAAATCCATAAATAAATAAATAAAAAAAAAATTAAATTAATATCTACTTATAGTTTGACATTATGATTGATCTATATAAAAATAAATATATAAGTATAGATATACATACAAAATTAGCCTGTACATTAATTTATGCAATCTCTGTACATATATTCATTAACATATATTATGTTATGGCGGCTTATTATAATGTATGTAAACCGGTAGTTTTTGTAAAGTACAAAATTAATAAAATATCATTTTAAATATATTTATAATTATTGGTCTTTATGCACTGGTAATCATAAAATTAATTATAAATAGCTTAAAAATTAAAAATTGAAAATGATACTTAAAGAGCAAAATTTTATTATAAACAAGTATACATTATAACATAAATATAATGCGTATCATAATATAATAATTTAAAATAAATATTATGCTACAACATCATTAATATCTACTACATTACTACAATGTACAAAAAAAACCATAAAGTTATTAAACTTTCTTTATGAATGTGAATATTGTATGTAACCTTTCCATATAGGCTTTCTGCCTAACAAAAAAAAAAAATAATAATTGTTAGCATAACTCGAACCATTTTTAGCAAAGGAAAAATGTAAGCATAAGACGTTATAAGGAATTTCTACTAATTTTATAAAAAAAAAATACATATATGAATGTTTCTTAAATCCTAATAAATTTAAATTCTATAATTAAATTCCCAGCCTTATATAAATTTGAAATCATGTTTCCCAAGGAAGTATGTACATACGTTGTTTGCAATTTTAAATCTTTCTTCCTGCATAAATTAAATTTTTTTTCTTCTGCTCTTATGTATTTCGTATATCTATGTACACCTTTTTGCTTTGCAAAACAATTGAATTAACATTGCGCAATTTGATTAAAGTTAATTCAATTGTCTGGAGACAATTTTGTATTTTATTTTATTTTTTTTTTTTGTATATGTTTTACAAAGTGTAGAACACTAAATTATGTCATGAATATTGTGCATTGAAAGCAAAAAAAAAAAGTAAATAAAAAAAAAGCTAACGAAACAAAGAAAAAAAAAACTTTTTCCCCAAAGTTATGATTATGAAAAATTATTATTTCATAATTTTTTTTTTTCTTTACAAAATATCATGTCTTGATTGTTTTTTTTTTTTTTTTCAAATTTTAAATAACTTATGTTTTTTAACTATATCATTTTCATGTGAACATATGTAAACTTTTGTTCCGAAATTAATTACATTCAAATAGGAAATTTTTTTTTCTTATAATTACCTTTATTATTTTTATAAGAAAAATGAAATAACATTGCAATAAAATTCGCCATAAAAATTTAATTAAAGAAAACATTTGGTGGATTAATATAAAACTATGCACATATGGCATGTTATCAAGTAAGATAGAGTTAAACATATTTTATGAACTCAAAAGTAATGTCGAAGAATCATCGAAAGTACAAATTTCAAAACGTTAACTTACAATATACTCAAATTCCATTTATCGTTCAGTAAATTTATAATTTTTCAAATGCATTCGAAATCCGATATCGTAAAATTCTATGTATTACAAATTTATGTGAAATAGGTATTTTTTAATAATAAATATTTTTTTTAACATAAAAGGCTTTTGTATGCTATTAATAAAATAAATGAAAAACATAATGTTGATTTATATCATAATTTTTCATTCAAGCATTATTTCTGTATTTTTTTTTTTTTTAATTTAAATGGTTTATTTCGAAAGTAAATTAAAAATTTATGCTAAATTAGTCATTCATTATTGAAGATGATTCAGTTATGATCTCAGTCACTTCACTACTCTATTATAATAAAAATATTTATTTTAATTATTATAAGCATCGTATAAATGTACATAAGAATGAATATTTTATATGTGTACCATATAGATATTATAATATAATGTAGAATAAAATTATTTTACTTAGTATTTTACATATAAATGTTTATTTATCTCAATAATAATGCAATTAAATAATATGCTGATGTTTTGATGGTTGCTTTCTACAAAATTTATTTAATAAAATTCCCTTATATCGTCACATTATAATAATATCTCAATCTATGATGGACTTATATTTTCATTTTATATTCAGATTATTATGTTTTATTATATGTGTAAACTTTATACATTCTTAATTTATTTTAGCATCATCGTTCAGACAGAGTATAATGTAAATTTTCTATACTTTTATGTTCATTAAAAATTTTGTATTATTTTATAATTTTAAACGCTGGTTAGGTACAAAATTTATAAAATATGTAAGTGTTTTCTCTCCCTTTATTTGGATAAATTTTGTTCAGATGCATATACAACAAAAATTCATTTTATATATACATATAATATATTCCAATTCATTTTACTGTGTATAAATTCTAATAATCTAATCTCAGATATTAAAATTCACTATCAGATTAAATATTATAATTAAAAATTCATTTTAATATTTATTTTAAATATTTACATATACAATACATAATACAATAAATGTGTCGGTAGTTGACAAATTTACCAAAAAAACTTATAAATTTTGAATTAAGAGGTTAAGTATGTGCAATATTCACTTATTAACATAATTATATAGTATAAACCTAAATAGTTTTCTTGAAACAAATTTAACCTCTTGAAGCTTATTTTTGATAATATATAAATTGTATTAAAAGTTACAAAAATTTCAACAAAACTATGTGAAAAAAATATTCGAAACTTCTTCAAGGTTGAAACAATATATAAATTCTTGAAATTTGGAATTATGCAAGTCTGGGCTACTGTAGATTATATTATCTGATAATAGTAAGACTAATTTGAAACGATATTATTGCAACTTCCATCTAATTTTATTGAGATTTTGCAGCACCATCTACAATACATTGTATGCAAGCATTTAAACTCTGAAAGTCTAAAATTTGAAAAATTATTTCTAATATAGATAAAACTTTTGGCAAAATTTTACCATACTACCAACTTTATGACCCCATTATAATATATATTTTGTTGAAGTATATTTAAGTTTTAATTTTACAACAGACAAATAACTAGAGAAAAATCTAATGATACTTCACCACATTAAGTGAAACGCATGAAAGAAAAAAAATTATACAATGGTTTTATGGCTTATTTTTAGAGTAATTTTTTTTTTCTTTGCCATAAACACATAAATAAATAATTTCTAATATAATATTTTTTTGATATTAAAAGAGTATGAGACTAGACTTTTTTCTTCTTTTTTTTTTTTTCAATGTACGTAAAACGATTTGTAGATACGTATATAAAATCTACAGGGCGAACAATAAGTATATAAAAATTATTATAAATACAATGCAAAAAAAATGTATTATGTATGTATATATATAGCGTATAGCAAGAGGGTATATGAAAAAATAAAAGATATATTAATTTTCAAGAGCATACTTTATTACTTATGTAAATAGAATAAAATTTTATTTGTAAATGACTTACATTCATATAAAATTATTACAATAATTAACCTTGATGGTTAATATGATAAAGTGCGTTTTTTTTTTTTGTACTCTACTCTTTGTAAATTTGATAGTTAATTCAATCATAAGTTCCAATTTAATTCAAAGAGTTTCATGCTTATTTGCGGTTTAATGACTTAATTTTTTTTTGATGTTTTGTAATAGATTGAAAAAAAACTTAATGATTGGAATAGCAAAAATATAAAAACGTTTTCAAGGAGAACCTACAAATTATAGTTATTTTTATTTGATAGCAGTGCAATTAATATTACCAGCAACCCTTTAATTTAAAACCCCAAAGCATTAATTTATTTATATTTAAAAAAAAAAGTTTTAGTTAAACTAATAATTTCTTGACCAGAGACCTATATTGTACGTACTAAGTGTATAGTTCAGAGGTGTCAATAGCGTCGATCGCGATCTACCGGTCGATCGCGTAATGATTTTAGGTCGATCGCCAATAAATATTCATATTTCAGATATTTATTTCCTTTCAAATTACAATTTTCAATTTCAAGAATCAAAAAAATTTATTTAATTTTACAAACATGTTGGCGCAATTAAAAAGTTCTGATTCTACTAATTATGATAAAAATAAATATATCAAAGAAATTAAGAACGTTATTGAAGGGTTCGGTAACCGTTTCGAAGATTTTAAAAAACTTGATAATGTGGTTTTATTTATTAGTTTCCATTTGATAGCAATATTAAAGCAAAAACCTTTCAACTATTTTTGATATGGATAATATTACACTTGAATCAGAAATTATAACTTTACAAAATGATATTTATATTAAAGCAAGAGCTTTCGAAAATAAATTCTGAAAATATTTAGCAGAAGATAAATATCCGAATGTAAAAAAAATTTGCTGAAAATTTATACGCCTGTTTTGGTTCGACATATTTGAGTGAATGAGCATTTTCACAAATGAAAATAATAAAGTCGAAATACCGAACTAATTTAACAGACGAACACAATAAATATTGCCTTCTCCTTTTACTCCTACTTTTAGAAAAAGTAGATCGCAGATGATTTTTACTGCGCGAAGTAGATCTTATAGAAAAATTCGTTGACACCCCTGGTATAGTTAGTTATTGATTTTATATAGGACAACTCTCATTGTAGAAGTCATTGAAGCAAATTTTGCAATAACTGTAGTAATAGAATTGAATATAATCAAAAAAAAAAAATAAGGATTTCAATAATTGTTTGTTTTCCTTATTGAACTATGAAAAAACTATACCATCAATTTCTTATATTCAATATTCTGCTTATTAAAATTTAGTAGGGCGAATGAAATTTTATGTAAATTAAAGTGGTTTCATTTCAATTATATGACTTGTGCTGAACTTTGATAAAAAAATATATGTCAACATTTTTAAATCTATTCAGTAATAAAAAAAAACACTCTTACTACACTACACTCACTTTCAGAATTTTTATATAAGTTTTAAATTTTGGAAGAATTTTTTTTATTTTTAAATAACAAAAAAAATTAATTAATGAAATAACCATAAATTTATTTCTTTTTTGATGTATTTTAATAAACTCTAAAAATTTAATTAAATACATTTAACGATAAAATTAAGAAAATTTTATTATGTTCTTCTTTCTGAAACAAAAAAAGAAGCAGTAATTAAAAATATATTTTTGTTTATAACATATTTTTTGAAATATTTTTGTAAAGCTCTGGTTGGAATTGAATTTTTTTTATATTTACGATGTAAAAAAAAAAGTCATTAAATAATTTTTATTATTGTTTTTCCTAATTACACCTTTTAAATACAATTTCCTAAAGAATTTCCAAATACGCTCATTATTGAAATCTTTGGTTTTCTGCCGTGAATTATTAAAGAACATGGCTCTCAAATAATGTCAAGTCAAATGTGAAGTAGTTCTATTAATTATAGGCAGAATCAATAATGAGAAATTTTCAAGGAATATTAGTATTATAAAGTCGATATTATTATTTCTTCGCTTGTTCAGGTAATCTTCATATATTATTCTTTTGATTGTTGAAATCATATTACGATACCAGGTCGCATTATGTGACGGAAAATAATATTAGTTAGTAAGTTCGAAAGAATAGTTTGGTAAAATATATTAAATAGAATTTTCTAAAACTGTTTGATCGTGCGTCGAAAATGTGTAATGATAGTGTATAGTCTGAAAAAACTCTGCTACTTTTAATTAAAATAGTATCAATCAATTACAAATAAGCGAACTTCGGCCCTTCAAACAATTACAATGTAGGTAGTTCAAATAAACTCTTCATGTAACATAGAATAAAATAAAAAAAGAACAATAAAATTTTATTTTAAAAAAAAATATTAAGTAAATTGATCCCTTTTACGAACAAATAAATAAAAAAATTACAATAAAAAAATCTTTCAATTTTATTCATAACCTTAAATTTGTTAAAAATACATATAAATTTATAAATTTTTTTATATCTAAATAGCAAGATAATACGAAATAAAAAAATATATATATGTATATAAATAAAATCCATAAATACAAAATGTTTTTTGAAATCCTTTCACTTCCATAAATTTCAATTTTATATAAATAAATAATAAAAAAAAAAATATATCTATATATACAATATACGTCATGTAACGTTTTTTTCTTTTTTTTTATTATTATTTTATTTAATATTTTATTACCAACACAATGTTTATTATTTATTTTATTTGCAAAAGATTAAATATAAAAAATATAAGTTAAATAAAAAAAAAATGCCTATAACTTTTTAATAAACCACAAAATTTACGCGCTAAATTCATTTTACGCGCAATGTCAATGTTTTTTTTTTTCGTTTCTGAATAAGTATTTTTCTTTTATTTTATTCCTCACCATATAAAAAGGAAATTTGGACTGTATGCAGATATGTACTATGTGTTTTATTTTTTCTTGCACTACGGCTTTCATTACCATTCATTATAATTTATTACTTTTATGAATTAAATTTTATTAAAAACGTAAGGTAAGAAAAGAGAGATCTGGTACCGAAATGTAATGTCTTATATGTAGTTAAGCCACTTAGACTGGAAGTGTTTTGAAGACGAACTTTAAACTTTCACTTACTCAAGTCATTTGTGTACTTTATCTTGGAATGTCATTTAAAACGTTTGCCAGTAGTTAAGAATTTATAGCTTAAATCAAGGGATGCGGGACGATATTTTGACTATGAGAACTGTGATTAAATTAATGAATCAAATCTTTGTGTATATACTTTAATTTATTTGCAGAGTCGCTTGACCAAAACACTATTGCCTTCTAGCTTATAAATTTATCACTTTGGTAACAAGTATATGTAATTGATATTATTAAATCAAACAAAAATTTCCATTTTAAATTAAGATGTCTTCAAAACTTGTATTTTATAAAATAAATCTTTTTCGATATTTTTTTTGTAAAAAATATCTTGATCAATGTTATTTTACAATTGAAAGTTATAAAAAAACAAATCTATATACCTAACATTATGATAATAATTTATGAATAACAAAAAATTTTAATATATTTATACTACATATATGCAATCATTGTAAATAATGTGTAAGTTATTAGCGCTGTTAGTTATAAAGAAAAATAAATTTTTTATTTATTTTGATTGCGCTATTTCAACAAGAGAAAATTACAAAAAATAAATAGAGAAAAAAAAAACTATAGGAATAAATAAATATAAATAAAAAAATAAATATTGAAAATGTTGAAAAATTATATTCATTATTTTCATTTCATTAATATATCAAATGAAAAAAGTAAAGAATTTCATGACTAAGAAAATGATTAAATATAAACTTTCACATAGTAGATTCATAAATGCGCACACCTAAATCTTTTAATTTAGCGACTAATTTTGAAAGTATATATATAGTAAGTACTGACATACATACAAAAATAAAAAGCTTTCATTTATTTATTTTTTTTGTATTAAAGAAAATAAAAGTCTAACATTTTGGTACACTATACTATACATATACATAATATGTACTATTATTTGTGTCGAACAAATTTATAGAAAATTTCATTGATGATGAAAATATTGACAGCAGTGAAAGAAATTTGTTTTCGAACTTTATTTAATTTTGTGTTTTTTTTTTTTTACCAAGTTGAATAAAGTAGAAAAAATGCATAAAAATGTATAATGTACTATGATGTGTAAATAGTATAATATATAACTCTAATAATGAATCACTGCCCTTTTATAAATAAAGACCTAAAATATAGTCAATAGATATTTATTGCGTGTGATTTAATAAATAAAATTTTCATTAGTTTACTTATCACGTCTTTTCCTTTTCTAAACTTTTTTTTTTTTTTTTGAAACTTTTGCTTTCTTTCTGTATGTTATTTATTATTATTATTATTATTATTATTAGTGTTTCGAATTCGTTTTATTTTTATTATTGTTTTTTTTTTTAATATTATTATTATTATTTATTTTTTTCTTTTTTTCGGGAAAAACAATAAAATTTTCACGATTTTCTCATTTATCAAATCGAGAAAAGTTAATATTGAACCAAAAATTTGTAAACTTAATAAAATTTAATTAGAGACTATGAAAAGAAGCATTAATCATTAAATGAAGAAAAAATTTTTAATTTTCTGTTTCAAATCGATAATGAAATTTTTTTTGGGGGGAAAATATATATTATTTACTGTAACAAAAGAAAATCTAAAGAGTGTACAGAAAAAAAATAAATTCTTAAAATCCTTATAGCACATAATTAAAATAATACTCCTTTACAATCAATTTTACTCCCCCAGTTACAAAAAAAAAAAAAACAATTTACCAGAAAAATAAAAAAAAGATAAACAAACAAAACCACAATATAGGATTTGTGTTTTATTAAATCCATATTAACTTTTTAAATCAATTGAACTGTGCTTAACATATGTTTGCTCCCCAAAAATATTATCATCGCATAAACATCGTACACCCACACTCATTTAACTTTAGTTATTATATGTTTTTAATGGACATTCACCTTCGCCGCATAAAAAATAAAAATTGAAAAAAAATATAATATATGTATATGTACATAAATATCAAACAAATTTGCAAAAAAAAAAAAAAAAGGTCCCCCTACACAATTTAATTTTATGGAATTAAATATTTAAAATATTTATATGTAAATAATTATGTACTTATATAAAATATAGAATAGGTACATATTCAGAGTATTGCCTGAAAATTATATACGTATATTATTATATGTATATGTTGTATTGTATGTATATAAAATATAAAATAAATAATGCAATTAATAATTTATTTTTTATTATTTAAAATAGGAAAAAGTCACCAGTGCAATTAATCCTCATAAGCACCAGTGCGTTTTGTATGTCAATTTAAGTGAATTTTAAATTTTTTTAAAATATATTCACATTGTGTAGGTGGGGTAAAATCTACTGAAAAAAAAAAAAACAATTTTAAGAAGCACCACTGAATATTATTATTTTACATTTTACTATAATAAAATTTTCACGCGAATCGGTATGACATTAGACTGATTAAATATTAAGTTTTTATTAACTTGTTTAGATTTTATTATATTTTCAAAAAGGGCAAGAATTCCCGCTTTAAGTCGTTATGAAAATCACGATACTCTTATAAAACTCTTATAAAACTTTCAGCAGTTAAGAATGTTTAAAACATAATAAATTGTTTATTTTATAGAATCGAATTAAATCATAATCATAATAATCATAAAAAAAAACAATTTCAGTACAGTTCAAAGCTTCCAATCATCCATAACATAAACCTTATACTCTACATAAATCCTCTTAAAGCTTAAAATTTTTCTAAATAAATTAAACTTATTAAAATTTCACTATAAATTAATTTCAAATCCTTTTCAATTATAATAAATTCGTATTAACATAACATTTTTCTATTTTTTTTTATTATTACATAGGTTTTATAGGTTAAAAAAGTGTGTCAATCCATTTAGCCGCCAATTTGACACATGAGCAGAAAAAAAACTATTCATTTTTATTTTATGATTTTGAATTCAATAAAATGCGTGAAAATATCGTAAATTTTGCATTGAGGTTATTTTCATTAGTGGTTTTTACACACATTGCAGGATGTAAATGTGAATCTATTAAATTTTCAAAAATTCAATTTTTGTTATCGAATTTTTGGTTAAATTTATTTAGGAAAATATAAATAAAAAATAAATAAGTGGTGTGCAATAACTTAATGGGATTTTATTTTATACATATATTTTTTTTTAAACATTTATTTTCAGTTTTTTTTATCATGTAATATAAAACAGATTGTTAAAATAGAAAATAATTTGCATTCAGTGATAAGTGTGGACTTTGAAAATTTAATTGATTTAAGGGAAGTTTTATTTTGACTTTCCGCACACTACAGACTTTTTATTCGGCGACAGTTTATTTATTAGGTTGCTTATGTTTTTTGTAGGCTAACTTTAATAACTAGTAAAAATTAAGAGCAACCATTTAATACTCAAAAGTCTGTTTAGTCTTATATTATTTTGTTAATATAAAGACTATAAGTATACTAAATAAAAATTTCTTAACAGTTTATATAATTTCTCAGTTGGATAGTTTTTTAATTTCGTTTTTTAATTGAAATTAAAATTAAATATAACAAATCTTTATCATATTGTAACTATTACTAACTTTTTATTTAACAAATTTTATTTCAATGTTGATTTCATACAAGAAATAGGTTTTTATTAAATACCTACCTATGTACAAAAAAAAATTAATTTTCAATTTTAATTTTATGTTTAAAAAATAACAAGAAACATAATATTAGATTTTTTACTATAACTTCATTTATTGTTTTGAAACGAAGAAAAATATATAAATTTTTTTTACCACATAAAATTGTATGTAAAAAACAAAATCTATTTTCTTTTTGTGTGAGAAATACACCTGACCAATTTTTTGTTATCTTATAAAATAAAATGTTTCAATATTTTCCTACATATTTTTCATTTAAAACTATATAGACAAAAAAAAATAATAATGTTTCATTTTCTGCTGGAGGTTAATTTTTTTTTTTATAATAAAATAATATTCTTATTTAATTTAATTTTTCAATCGTTATAAACGACTTTTTACTAAAATTGAATTAATTTTATAAAATTTCTACTAGAAAATGGCTCAATTTCATTGTAAAGTATCTAGTAATTTCATTGTAAAGTATCTAGCACGAAGTAATAGCTATCTTTATCTTGCAAGTCAATGTTTTCTTAGATGAACTTAAATGATTGTTCTCCTAAGTGATAATGTCCCTTAACCAGCCTACATTTGACGTATAATTACCATTTTTTCAAATCGGAGTAGGTCTGCTAAAAAACAACTTAAGTATTGAACAAATTTAACTTCAAATAATCAAAATAACCGAAAAATTAAACCTATCCATAATTAATTGTTTGGATTAATTTAATTTATTTTATTTTATGGTTTCAAAATTATTTCATATATTTTCCATTAGTATAGCCTTACGAAACTCCGTAGCATCTTACCACAATTTAACAATTATTTTATTAATATTCATCTTCTAATTGTGAATGCATAAAAATTCTTACAGTAAAAATTAAGCAACATTTTACAAAAAATTCATTTCTTATGAAAGTTTCTACAAATAGATTTATAGCATAATTTAACTAAGCCAATTAAATGCAAATTATGATAATAATTAAAGGTTAACATTTTCTCTTATTAAAACATAAAACATTAAAAAGAAAAAAAACCCCAGAAAACTTTGATAAATTATGTTTAAATCCATTTAATGGTGGATAATTTTTATATTATTTTAATGTTTCTGTGAAAATTTATTTAATATTTTTTCTTGCATATTGTTTTTTTTTTACGTTTATTTCATATATTAATTTTTAATTAAAAATTTTTATGCTTCATTGTTTTTATTTTACTAATTAGAGACAACTGATTTTAATTAAAAATTAAAATGAGAAAACGTCATAAGGAAAAACTGTGTTAGCATATAAAAATAAAAAAAATTTAAATATCTCTAAAGAAAGTTAATCTGTATAAAAGAAAACCGCAATAGAAAATTAAGATTTTTATATACAGATAATCAGAGAAATAAATCCTTAAGCCAAATTTATCTCGGTTCGGTGAATAGTAAAAATAAATACGTTAAAAATATTTGCATTAACTTAGCTTTAAATATCTTTTCATTAAACTTTATTGCTTTTGTAGCTATTTTTAAATTTTTTAATCTAGTTGAAAAGTATGGATTAAACCAAAAAGAATTTTAACTACTTTTTATATTTAATTAACAAATTGGTGTCAATTTGATGGGGCTAAAAAATTAATTTAAATTTTAAACTTGAAGCACAAACGCGCCTTTTTTAACTGAAAGTTTTGCCTGCTAGCATTTAGAAAAGTTTAAAACAAACTAAGTTAAAAAATCGGATCTACTGGAGAATTAAGTAGTGTACAGAGAATGATATAACCGGATTCTAATCAAATATAAAAATATTCACAATTTCGTTTTTAAAACGACATTTCACCTTAATTTCATATTTGACATTTAAAAAGTAATAAGCACTGATGCAGTCATCAAAGTTTAATTATGTCATTTTTTTTTATAATTAAAATGAACTGTATACAATTATACATTTATTTAAGATTGTATCAAAAAAGGGTTAAGACATTTTCTAAAATTTTATGAATTTTCATTTTCTTGAAAAAAAAAAAAATGGAATTAATGCTTAATTATGCAGGAAAAATATCATAATCATAATAAGTACTATTTTTTAATGACAAACATTTTATTTGTAGAAAGTTAGTGTGATGAAACTGATTTCAGTAACTTTTTCTCAATTAAAAAAAGAAAAACGTGAAACAGTCAAATAAAACTCAATATTATTTATAAAAATTTGAAAAAATTAAAAATGTGAGGATTTTATGTATTCTACTGTTCATGGGAATCATTGCTGGAAACAAATTCATTTTATTTCTTTTTTTTTGCGTTTAAACGTCAAATTTATACATCTGTTTCAAATGGAAACGAGTTATTAGCTTCAAGTAAAGCTCACGACTAGAGAAAATATTATACCGATAGTACCTAATCAACGTACATAACATACATAAGATTTACATTAAAATAAAATAAGATACTTTATTTTAAAATAGTTAAACTTGAAAATTTGGTAAAATAAAGAACATTTTTATTAAAAAAAACTGAATCATTATTATTAGTTATGTATATTATAGCCATATATAAAGTTTGGGTTTTATAGTCTCTAAACATTTTTTATTTTTTATTTATGATATTTTGCATTGTTTATTTAATGTTAAAACAAAAAAATAAAATAAATAAAATGAACTAAAAACCAAACTCTTTCTGAATTTGATGAAAAAAAAAGTTAAAATATAAAATATAGAATTTTCTTTCGTAGATGTGGAAAGTATAAAAATGCTTCCCATTATATCCAGGAAAAGAAAAGTAATTTTCTTTTGCGATAAAAACTAACATTATTTTTCTTGAAATTATTGTAAATTGTTTTATTTTATTTTTTTTTCGTCGTTTTTTCGTTTTAATAAAATTTTATTTAATTAAATTGTTTTTTGATTAAATTTTTATTAAAAGAAAATTTTACGAAAAATTAATTTCTTTTGATAATTTTTTTATTTGATTTTTTTTTTATTTTATTTTTTATTTTTACTCTTGCATTAATAATTATTATACTAATTAAAATAAAGAAAACCTCGGTTTTACCATATCAAATATAATATATACATATATACTACCTTATATACTTTACTTATGTAAAAATTTGTAAATTTAAAAAAAATACATTGAAATGAAAAAATGAAAATTTCGCTTTGTCAAAATAAAAGTCATTGAAATAAAATGAATTTTCCTTATACATCGCAAGAAAGTGGAATAAAAAGGCAGAACAGAGAAATTACTATATTTAAAAAAATTAATTTTTACAAAGTCAAGCAAAACACAATAATAAAAAAAAAAAAACATAATTAAGAACTTTTAAAATTTCATTGATGCATTAAAAAAAAAGAAATTCAAATAAATTCAAAAGGAAATGTATAATGCAAAAGAGCTTATAAAATATTGTTATATTAATAATTATGTTATGTTTTTTTTATGTAAAATAAAAAAAATAAAAATATGGCAAAAGAAAAAAAATCAACATAAAATCATTCAACCTCAACGTAGTATACCTTGTAAAATTGGCGGTTTTATATTTTCACATAGCAGTAAAGTGCAATAAAATGAATAAAAATCTGTACTAAACGTATATATAGTATGATATGATACAGAAAAACTTCAATACAAAACCAATAAAATTATGCTCAAAATGGTTATGAGGTGATAAGACAATCTACTTTCAAAAAATTATGTTATTTTGGAACTGACACAATCATTTTTTGGTTCATTTTTGGTTAATATTTGTGTTTTTTTAGCTTAAACAAAAAAAATGCATTTATTACATCAATGTTACGAAAAATAAGTCTAAATGTTTGGCTTAAAATCTACAAAGCTATTTCTGATGAATATATATGCATAATTCCAACTAAAATGTGAATTTCCGAATAGTTTGTTTTATTATAAATAAACATTTGTTCCAAATGAATATTATCCTGAATAAAGAAAAAATATAAATTTAACATTTTTCCTAATTTTAATTTTATTCGAAAAGTTTATTGTTTTAGTTCAAATTAAGTATAATTATTATTTCCATTTTGTGACTAAAGAAATTGCAATGAAGGATTCTTTTTTAATTTTATAGTAATTATGGCGTGACCACAACTTTTACTAAATTACTATTTATTTTGTAGTTAAATGCATTGACTATTTAAATGTCAATTAATTTAATATACAATTATGGGATTTCTATGCGAAAAATTGGAAAAATATTATAAAGCTTTATAAAACAATATCTAAAAATAGTTTGTTCACACAAATTTCATTCTTCAAAATATTATATATTTAAAACTAAAAATTAGTTTATTATGAATAAACATGTTTTGTTCTCTCCGCAATAAGAAATCAATTTCGAAATGCTTGGTAATTCACTTCCAATCCAATAGTGTATTAAGAGTTTATCATACTTACAAAATTTTCATTTATTTTTGTATTGAAATTAAATCAAATAATTTTGAAATATGAATAATATCTATCAAGTACCTGGAAATAAAAAAAAAAAGTGATTAATAAAGTTTGCAAGTAAAAGTAATAAATTATCTAGCTCGCAGGGTTCCTTGGTGATCAATTTAGGCAGGTAAGGACATAGCTTTCATATATACACGGATAGAAGTATGATGAAGATGTAGTATGATTTAACGAAAGAACTATGGAATCTTTTTTTTAAATCAAAATAATCAAAATTTTAAAACTATTGAATTAATTTACATTGCCTTGAAGAGTCAACATTTTTAGATGTATGATTCATATGAACTTTTTAAAAACTTGCTTCACTTTTTAATCAAACGAGTATTTTTATTTCGATAAAAATCAAAAAATAATATTTTTCTTACATCCATAAAATAAATTTAAAAAAAAAAAACTATTTTTCTTGTCATTAAAATAACAATAAACTCTATTATGATTATTATTAAAATTTATAATTATTATTTAACCTCATCATTATTAGACTTTTCTTTTTTATTTTTTTTTTTAATAAAATGCTTATGCATTTTCATTCTTTGTTCTGAAAAAAAAAACGAAAATTGTTAATTGGATATAATATAAAATTCAATATTATGAAAACAAATATCTATTGTCAATTTTTATATAATGCCATCAATATAAATACTGTCATGGTAAATGAAAATATTTTTTCATTGTTAAATGTTATTCTATACATATATATTTTTTTGGAAAAACATCATGACATAAAAGCAAAGTACTATATTCATGAAAAAACAAATAATATATATATAAAGAAATTGTAAACAAAGTAAAACATTATTTTGCAGAACATAGAAATTTTTTTAATATTATGAATAATAATAATGGAATTCACCTGTTGTATAGACAGAGGCATTAAAACAGCTCGTCATATAATATTTTTATAATATTCATTTTATTATCAAAAAAAAATAACAAAAATATTTTTTGAAGTATACAACACAGCATCAAATAAAATATTAATTTGATGGGAAAAATAGAAAATTTTTGTGATAAAAACACAGGGTTAATTTTTGTTTTTTTTTTTTTCTATTTATGCTGAAAGAATGGCGCGCGAATTACAAAATAAACACAAAAAATCTCATCCATAGAGTTGTCTGGTGAATTGTAATAATAGAAAAGATTATACAATTTTGTTTGTTTGTTTCCTTCAAGTGCCCAATTCTATGAAAATATAATTTTTTTATATACATAAATATTATTAAGGTATATGAAATGATAATTGAAGAAATAAAAATGACACTTAGAAAACAAAGAGAGAAATAACACATTAAATTTTTTTGTTGCCTTCCCTATGTTCTATATATATACAATAAGAATTTCAACTAAAGTCATATAAATTTATTCATAATAAATTTAGTATTCGGTTTGAATAAATCTTAATTATATTATTATTATTTCTGTAATAATAATTTTAAAAGATTTCGCAATATAAATATATTCATATTTAGATAATAATTCAGTTTTTATTTTGATTAAATCTGAGAAAAAATTATAGAAATCCTAATAAATTAATCTATTTGATTTGATGTGATAAATCGGTATGATCTAATCAAGTAATATTAAATTTCTATTAAAAATTATTTTGTTATTTATTTTGTAAAAATATTCATATGCATTTAAACAAAGTTTACAAAACCATCAAATGGAGCTAGTCGACAAGTTCTAGTTTTCAGTAGCTTTCATATTTATTGGAAATATATATTTGATAATTATTTTGCTAACTACATTTATTGCTTAAACTACGAAAAAAGTAAGTTATATCAAAACAAAATTAATATCTTTTTCAACTAAAAAAAGTTGTTAAAATGTTTGCTTGTTTATTTAAAAGTTTCCCAGAAGATTAAAAAACATTATTTATACATTATCTTTTAATATTATTTTATTATTTATATAACTGAAAAAAAAAAAAACTTCTAAAATCTTACTTTTGATTTTTAAATAAACCTAATAACTTTTTTTTTTGGTTAAAACTAAAGAATAAATTTAGTTTTTTTTTTATATAAATATTTTTTTTAACATCAAGTATCTGATTTTTTACTTCTGATTTTTTTTTTTATTTCAAAAGGTGTGAATATTTCTATTTTTGTGTACCTATGGTGTGTATATATATAAAAGGTGCGCTTCGTAGAATTTTATTATATTTTATGTTTTCCCTAAAAGGCCTCCCTTTCTCTACAACACATTAAAAATCATTATTTATTCATTAAAAATATACATATATAAAAACAAAACAAAAAATATTTTCTAAGTGATATTCCAACCAAAGCTTTGTTCTGACAGATATGAAAAAAAAAATTAAAAAAATACCCAAATAAACAAAGTATTTTTTTTTTTCACACGTCTTCGCAATGATTGTCTACATGTTTCTATCATCATGAAAATGCACTATGTTTGGTTAGAGATGGTTGGTTGAAAAAAAATAATATTAAAAAAAATTTTTTTTTTAATTTTTATTTTAGTTTTTTTTTTTTTTTATTATTTATGAAAAGAATTTTCTACATAAAAATATAACACAAAATGATTATATTAAACGTCAACGTGACATTACCAGAATATGTGGTGCTAAAGCCCATCATCTGGAATGCATTTTTTTTTTTTTATTTTCGTGCTTGCTTTTGTATCTTGCATTATTCTGATTGTGAAATAATGATAAAAACATGTAAAAATAAAGAAAAAAATTCATTTAAATTGCAGATAGAAAATCTTTTTCATCTTTCATTTTTTATTTTTTTTTTACCATATTAAAGCACGTATGTATGTATAGATTTATACTAAAAGATAGAAAAAAATAAGTACAAGAAGAAACAATAATTTTTTTTTAAAAAGATTATGTCTAAAACTGCAGGACAAGAGTTTTTCCTTTGAAAAATGAAATTATTTCTTTATTTGACTTAAGATTAAAGTTTTTTTTTTCTTTTTTTTTTGCATATGAATATTTAAGTAAGTAGATATTATGCTAAGTTTTTCTGTTTTGAATAAAGTAATGAAATAAAATACAAAAGATCTTAATTTATTTTTTTTTTGTCTGGTTTACATCAATGTCAAAAATAAAAAAAAAAATTATATGAATTAATCAAGATTCTGGAAAAATCAAATCTTCAAGAATTTTAAACCAAAAACTGACAGCCCTGTTATTTATTTGAATTTTCTTTTAATAATTTTTCAATATTTCACTAGATTTGCACAATATTTAATGTATTTTCGTCTTGTGGCCAAAAATACTGAAAGCATATAAGATACATAAGATATATATATAAGATACATTAAATAATTATCCTAAGTCGTGGTTGCAAGACAAGAAATTTAGCTCTGTATGACTATAATAATAACAATATTGGCTTAATTGGCTTAATTCTTTTAACAAACCAAACTTACAGTAATTCTTGAAATCAATGGAAATATTAAAAAAAATATAATTACATTAACTTAAGTTAATAATATATAGAAAAAACGTAACTTAAAAGGAATTACTATATTTTTGTATCCACATTCATGTGAATTGTGAATGTGTTTCATTAATAAAAATTTCCTTTTTTTTAAATAATAAAAATTTTCCCATAATTATAATGCAATTCTTCAGGAACTGACATTTATTCAGAATCATCATATTTAATTTTATATATATGACAAAAACTGCTTAAAACATCACGGGTTTTTTATTTCTCTGCAATAAATATTAAAATTTAATAGTAGTTTTTTATATGGAAATAACCATTATTTTATTTTCTTTTTATTCTACATCTATCTAATAATAGAACAAGAAGAAAAATGATGAGAAAATATACGTATTTTTCTAAAGTCACGTTTTTGAAAATGCGCCTACAAAACACAAGAAGACGTTGAAAGACTATTGATTAATGCGAATTTTTTTCGTAGGCAAGAGAAATAAGTACCTATTGCTGGTTTTTCTTTTTTTCAATTACATTTAAAATAAAATCTAATGAATTAATCTTGAGAACAATTTTTTTTGAAAGTTTTTAAAACCAAATATCATAAATAAAGGATAATTTTACAGATTTCCGAAACATTTAGTTAGGAAGAAAAAGCTTTTGTTTTGAAAATTTACTTCTAGTTTTGGAACATTTTTTCTTAAGGGTATATTTTTTAAGAAACTCAAATAAATATTCTAATTATGCTTCATTATTTTCCTTAAATCAAACTTTAAAATTGGACGAAAACTGAAAACCAAAATATTAAAATAAAAATTCCTTAAGGCAGCAAATATGATTTCAAACATGACCCCGTGTTCATATTGCATTAAAACAACCGTATGCAGAGATAGAACTGTATATAGCAGATTTTATCTATAATATTTTCATAATGATATGGAATATTTCAATGATGGAGGAACTCCTTTTTTTTATTGTTTTTTTAAAAGTTGTTTGTCATAAAAGAGTAATTTTCCAAATGCTTGTTTTGTTAAACCATCAGGTTTTCTAACATAGAAACTTGAAAAAAAAAAATACGAATAAGTAAATGGAAAACTTGGTTGCAGCATAAGAATATAAAAAATAATGTTGAAAAAAAAAACAAAAAAGTTTAAATACTTATGTTGTCACTACTTTATGCCATAGAATCATATAGAAAAAAAAAATAACTATGTCGTTATATCTTGAATAATGTGCATAAAAGTATATATTTATTAAAATTCATGATAAATATCATTTTTTAAACAACTAGGCTATATTCTATTCAGAAAGTTTCATTAAAAACAAATTTATCCCATTTAAAGCGGATGTAATTTTATCGTTCTAAAAATTAAGACAATACCTAATTTAACTTAAGTATTGTGTTAAACATGCATCGAATTGTATAGTTAATCACACAATTATCAATCATTATTTAAAAATTTAAATAGTCTATTGAAGGTTACAGGTTTTAGCTGATGTGCGAATTTCCCACTAAAACATATTTATAGTTAAAAACAATTTAACTAAGTACACTAAGATTTTGTCGCAATGGGGTTAATATGAGCAGTGTTCTTTATTAAAAAAAATTAATAAAAAATCCTTTCTAATAATAATAAGATTCTTAAAAAGATTTTTGATTTATGAGATACAAGACCTTGAGCTTTTTTTTTTCTCTTGCAAATATGTGAATGCAATTTATATAAGTTATGAATATTTTTATTTTTTTTTGTTCAGTAAAGGCGGCAGTGATGAACATTTATAATAAAAAATAATTATAAAAAATATTCTATAATAAATTTTTTAATATACATTTTCATGCTTAGATAAAAATAAAATATTATGTTTTATATATAGTTGCACATAACGATATGTAAATTATGTTAAATTGTATTAGAATTGCATGGTATAGTGTATATTGCAACTTTCTGGGGTGAAAATAATAATAATAACGCGCCGAGAATAACGCTGAAAGTTATAAATAACATATATAGGAAATAAAAATTCAATTGTCATGAAATGTTAAAATTTTTTATGAAAAATGAGATAATATTTCTTTTTTTTCTCGAAATTTTTATTATAAGTATTTTTCTTATAATTAGGTAATTGCAGAATAAAGAAAAAAAAAACAAAAATTAAAAACTAGGAAATTGTACTCATATATCTAATGAAAATGCAATTAAAATAAATTGGGTTAATGGCAAAAAATTATTATTATTCTCATTATGTTTTTTTTTTTCCAAAAAAAAATTATTTTTTTATGAAAAAAAAAAAGAAAATATTGAAAATTGGTTTTTTGTTTCTAATTCATATCTATGATATTGAACTACTTAAAATTTTCATATATATATAGGTATATATAGAAATTTTTAAATATTAATTTGCATTTGTAGATATTATAATATATGTATGTTAAGTGCAAGGTTTTTGCACAATTCAATTAACTTTGAAAATATTATTAGATTTTAATCCTTTGATAATTGATTGTTATGTAATTATGTTTTAATAGAGATTTAAATATATAAAAGATTTATGAAAATGCATAATCAGCAATAAATCAATGATATATATATATATATACATGTATTGTATATGTTATTGAAAAATATGAAAGGAAAAATCTAATGAAGTAATTTAATGAAAAAATATGCTTGGCCAGTTGAGAATATGAACTGTATAGTTTTATATTTTCAGAGTGTTATACACACGAAATTATTAATCATTAAAGAATTTCCCAAAAATAAGAAAAAAAAATTTAAATTTTAATAAAAGTTATTACTATAAAAATGAATCTTATTTAGCTAAGGAGGAGAAATGAAAATAACTTTTACTTTTATAATATCACAATATATAGCACGAAATATAAAGCAAAACAGTCTCGTTATATTCCGTCGTCACCAATTTATTATGATAATTGTGTCTGAATTTTTTTAAACATGTAATTCTATACTTTTACTTATTCGTGCCTTTTCAGAAAAAATTTCAAATTCAAATGCAATAATTTAAAAATTTATTTTTTGCAGGTCTCTAACTAAAGTTTTTTCTTTCTTTTTTTCAATATATTCAGATCAGATTATTTTATGAATTTCCCTTATTAATATAATTCTTGTAATTTTGATATACTTTTAAATCATATACTATCAGCAGTAAATATTGTATACATCTCTTTGTTACTAATCAATTAAATTTTTTTTTTTGAAAACTGCATGCCAATTAAATAAATAAATAATTTTAAAATTATTCATAATAATAATTAGCTTTATTTCTGAATTATAACTAGAATAGCCAACTTTCAATAATTTGTTGAACAAGTTTGTTTTTTCGAATTTTATTTCAAGTTTTTTCATATTTAATCTATACATAGAGGCGAATATAAACTAGTGAGTATATTATAATTATTCATTTGAAATAAAAATAATTTCATTATTATTGAAATAATAATATTAAGATTTTAACATATTTATTAATTTTTTTATTTAAAAAAAAGAAATAAATGCAATTCTATATTGCATTTTAAAGAAATGTATTTTATATTTATATGTTTAATTTTAATCTCAGAGAAAATTATTTATTTATTTATAACCAACTATTATATTCAAAAAAGTCAATTATAAACTAAATATAAGTTTAGTTTGGAAATCGTATCGTTCACCAAACTTATAACAAATATTATTAACTAAAAATTAAAATTGTTAAAGATCTTAAAGATATTGCTTTAACTTTAAGGTAATGTATGTTATTTGGGAGATAGCCATTAATTTAAATCAATATAAAGATTCGGTTGTAATCAATTCGGAACAAATTTTATACTAAATAATGAAACACCTGCACAAATTTTGATTATAACTTCGAAAATTAAAGCCTATAATAATTCAAAAGAATATTTTACAAAATTTTCAAAATAATGTTGAGTATTATGTATTACTATGCTGAAGGTTAATCAATTGTTTATTAATTTTATGATGACAACAGAGTCTGAATATGTTTTATTCAAGCAAATGATTTAAATATTTCTCTCGAAATTATGTCATAGGATTTTATTTACATATACAAAAATAAAAAAAAAATTTTAACTTAGATTAATTGAAAGGACAATCGTTTTACTTAGATCTTGCA
Source organism: Hybos culiciformis (assembly GCA_964007475.1). Lineage (NCBI taxonomy): Eukaryota > Metazoa > Arthropoda > Insecta > Diptera > Hybotidae > Hybos > Hybos culiciformis. Next base: position 137,368,015 of record OZ023273.1, on the reverse strand, counting down.
TACCTCGTCATTTATACAATTTCTTTTTGCTTATACACCTATATATAATTAAAACTTAATAAACTTTAAATAAATTTAAATATAACTATACTGTATGTCATATATATTTATTTAAACATTAAATGCTCTACTAAATTTAATATTTCCGTTTCAAACAGTCTAATTAATTCACAAAAATGTAAACCACTTGGTACCAAAAAAAAAATAAAAAAACAAGACCAACTAAATATAAAAAAAAATAAGTCCAACAACATTATATATTTGGTTATAAAAATATTAAAAAAAAAAAAAAAATAAATAAAATTAAATAAATATAATATAATATATGTGTTGTGTATATTTGAAAAAAAAAACTGTTGCTTTTCTTATAAAAGTAGGTAAACTTCTTTATGTTTGAACCACAGAGTTCTTTATAATAAAAAAAAATTGTTTTCTACCATAAGTTTGATAAAACAAATAATAAAAAAAAAATACCCCTCTCAGTCCACTTGACTTCAACATATAAGTCCAATATTTTGAACTTTTTAAACAGAAAAGCAAAAAAAAAAACCTACTTTGAGCGCATTCTAAAGCAACATCAATGTTGTTTTTGTTTTTTTTTTCTTGTATATACATATATGCTATAAATCCAGCAGCAGCACAACTTATGATGTCCAAATGAAAATGAAACAAAATATATAAATTTTTTTTTTTTGTTTTTTTTTTTACATACAAACAACAAAAAAGATATAATATTAAAGAAACCAGTTTGACTTGTTCTTAAGTTTATTTAGAATTAACAGCAAAATAAAAAATATATATATGTACATACACTAACGATCTGAAAGTTTAAAGTTTCATTTTATATATTATTTATAAATATATAATTTTTTTTTTTTAATTTTACCACTTAAAATGAATCGAGAAAAAGGTTCGAACATAAAGTGTTGCAGAAGCCATAATTCTTAGATGATAGCCAAGTCTGGATTTTTATAACAAATATAGTCAAATTAAAAATAATTCTCAAAGTATGATGTAAAACCCATTGTAGAAGAAACTTCTTGGTAATTGTCGTACCGTATACCAAATCTTTTTTGATATATTTGATACGAAAACAAAAATCAGGTTTCTTGACAGATTTCTTTTCATAATTTACTTTTGAAAATGTTAACATGATAATGTGGAAGTCAAAGAAAAAAACTTAGAAAAATACAAAAAATAACGTCCATTTAAAAATATCTTTTTATTTTTTTTCTTCAACATTTTGTATTTTTGTTCTTTTATAATTTCTTTGTAGTCCAAGAAAAAATACATAATTTTATAACATTTTTCTTAAGAAGATTATAAAGGGCTTTGACTTTAACTCACGAATATTTTGAAAAAAAAAAAAAAAAAATTGAAAAAAACACAAAAATAAATTTAACGAGCTTAATTTTGGTACTCAATGTAATTAAAGAAATTTCATAAACATTAAGAAATATGTTTTTTTTTTTCTTCAAGTGAGGAAAGAACATTGAAAACTTCAATTTATATCACAAACAAAACATTAGAGTGTAGTGAGTAAACTATGACAACTATGACAGTTATCTGCAATGATTACAATTTGTATCAAAACTAAACATACTTATAAATATCTGATTTATTAATTTTTTGGGAACATTCAGCCTTCGCTAATACTTTTGGTCTTGTACATCTGAATTAATTTTTTAGATTTATTTATATTATTACATTTCGCACTTTGTCTTTATGCAATATCAATGCCCTAAAAATACTTTATTATTAAAAGTAATAGTAGTCATGTTTCAATTCTATTAGCAATAACTAAATAGGATTTTCAAATATCAAGTAAATGATTAACACTGTCACCGAATCATACAATCCTGGAATAAAATAATAAATAATAACTTTTCAGCAAAATAATTATTTTTTTTTATATATATATTTTTATTTATTTTTTATTTTATTTTTTTTGATACTATCAAGTATGAATTCATAAATATATATTTAATATTAGAAAATAGTTTTCCAGCGAATTATTTTACCCATAAAGTAACAAGTTGCGCGCACAGATTTATGTTATTAATAGTGCAAGAAAAAAATCATTATTCTGCCTGTTTTGATGGTAATACAAAACTCCTTTAAAAAAAAAGAATAAAAAATAAATAAATTTCATGGCCTTAAGCGTTATAAGCCATTTAAAAAAATATATCTTACATTCAGTTTACTTTTTTATTTCTCTTTCATTTTGTAAAATGATATCATATTAAATAAAAAATTTATAATTTTCATAAAAAAAAAAAAAAAAATTTCCCGAGTGAAAAAAAAAATAAATAAAAATTTTTAAATAAAAGATTTTGTTTATATGTTGAATTTTCACTTTGCATTTTATTAAAACTGATCTCATGTTTCTTAAAATATTTTAATTTTTAATATTTTTTACAAGGTTAAAGACGCCAAAAAAAAAATATTTAAGAAACAAATTTTCACCAAATAAAATTTAATTTTTTTTCATCAAAACAACAACAGTAATGCGTTATGTTTAGTTTTAGAAGGTAATAAACATAAAAATGTTGCACTTATTCACACGGAAATTGCGAAAAAAATAAATATTTTTTGATGAACTTTTGGTGTCAAAGTATTAAAACTTTGAAACTTAGATTCGCTTTATTATATATTTCTAAATCAAATACGTTATTGTTTTTGATTTAAAAACTTTTGTCTTATCACCACTTACAACCACATATCTTCGAAATTTATAAATGTCTTTGCAAAAAAAAATTAAAGGCGCGAAAAGTATCTCTAACGTCAATATCTCAAACGAAAGTACGTATCTTATTCTAGTGTCATAACATTAAATAAGAACACCTTATTTATAAAACACATTTCAGACCAATGAGTCTCTTTTCAACCAATTCTATATAAATTGATTAAAATCAAAAATAAAATAAAAATTGTTAAAGAAAGAATTATAACTAAATTTAAACATAAAGAAACAACAATTTATGTTCTGTTTGAGAAAAAAAAAAATACCTAAATACTTTTAAATGGTATGTGAGTTTTAAGCACGTGAATGTCTTATTGCGGATTTTTTCAAGCGAAAACATATCAACAAAAAAAAATACTAAAAAGAAATTTTGTGTCTTCTTTCGAACAAAAAAAAACTTTGTAATCTGACCTAAATTTAATTTATAATATTTTTTTTTTCTTCATATTAAAAATACAATAATTTTAAAAGCATATATAAAATAAATAATATTATTTTTTTTATTTTTCATTTCAATTGTTTTCTCTTTGACTTCTTTATTTGGGTATAAATTTTTATTTTTGATTCTTTATTTATTTTATTTTTTTGAAGATATTAAAAAACTTTTGATCGCATTTAATTTATGATTTCTTTAAATAATTTTCAAAAATAAAAATAATTCAATTTTGTATTTTAAATTTTTAAAGACATTTTACCGCGTACAGATATAGAATTAAATTTATAAAAATATTGTCAAAAAAAAGAAAAAAGAAAGTTTTCGTTAGAAATAACTCTCTATCAAAATAAGGTTATTTAAATTCAAATAAGGTTAGGTAGTTATACATATAAATTATTAATTTTTCATGACGCATTTCTTTTAACGATTTATTTTTAATTTTTAATAAAAAAACAAAACGATGTTTAAAATAAATAACAAATTTTTATTCATCATATTATTTCATGAATTAATTAGGTTATATATAGGAATATTTTTACGACCAACTGTGATCAATTAAATTCATAGTTAGAGTTTTCAATTTCCATATGTGTTCAGTTTGTTATTTTACAATTTCTTTCTTAAAGCATTCTAAGATTGGAGGCGTGAAATAAATGCACGTAGAGTGGTGATTTTTTTATAAATACTGATCAACACCATAGCAAGAAAGAGGACTAGAAAGTCTTCAAATTCAATTTTTAAAATAGTTGTAAGTTTCGAACTCTTTGCTCAAAAGCCCTTAAAAATCCTATAACAATTTTCATATCTCTATATAAAGGCTCCAATAGAAAAGCTAAATATCTTGCTTGAATTTAAATATATTTTGAAATAAATATATTGCTGAACAACAAAACCTTTATCTATATAAGATTGTGATGCATTATAATAAACCACAAAAGTTTAACTTGAAAAAATATCATAATTTTAACAGTTCTACATCCAATTATAATATTGAATAAAATTGAAAAAATAATTTATTTAATAGATATGATTCATTCAAATTCTGCAAAAATTTTCTATTGAAAATTAAGTGAATCTTGTATTTGATGAAAAAAAGTTATGAACTTTTATTCAATGTCAGACATCAAAAAGGAAATTTCTTTTTATTATTATTATTAAATTCAAGAGAATTTAATTTTGCCATTTTTGTTAAAAATTATACTTATTTTTTAATATAATAATATTTAATAAATAAAATTTTGATGAAAGATTTTAATCAGCAAAAGAGGTTTTATTTTAACTATTATATTATATATACATAATACTTTTAAAACCAATTATTGTTGTGTCAATTTTTAATATAAAAAAAAAGAACAAAATAAAATATCATTAGTCAAGCTAAAAAAAAAAAAAACATAAATAAAAAAAATAAATAAATAAATTTATTACCATTAACAAAAAAATTTTTTTTTGGGTCAATATGATTTATATGATATCGTAAATTTTGCAAAAATAATATATAACATTAAGTACTCAAAATAAAAGTGCAATGCTAAATAACGATGGCAGATTTATTCTACATATAATTCAAATAGAATTTGAAAAGAATATATGAAGTTAATAATTGTCAAATATAATTATTTTTATAAAATTTCAAATAAAAATGATCACAATAAAATTATATATATGCTTATGCTTGAATCAATAATTAGAGTATACAATATTGTGAGATATAATATAGAAGACAAATTTTTCTCTACATATTTTTTTAATTGATTTAAATAAACTCAAAAAATTTATTTCTATAAACAGATTACTATTAATCAATTACTAAAAGAATCAAAATTTGGCTTTTTAATATTAATTTATATGAATGTGACGATTCTAACATTTTTTGCTCAAACTTTTATTGTTTCAAAATGAATCTTAAAACAAATACGAAATGGCATAATGGAAAAATTTAAATATAAATATTACTATGGACAGATTAAATGCAAAAAAAAAATTTCTGAAATATTTATATATTAACCCAAATATTTATTCCAAATTCTTTAGAAATTAAATAATTTTAACTTTACATAAATTTAAGATTTTTTAATGAGAAATCAAACTATTTATTTATTTATTAATTACCCTTCAGAAAGCTAAAAAAATTTCCTTGTCATTTCTTTTTTTTTTTTTTGTTATCAAAATAATTTATTAACTGAAATATTACTTCTTCTACACCACAATTTCCCGGATTTTCATTCTGCATGATAACCTTTTATAACGTCAAAATTTATTAAAAAAAAAACTTATTTTTATTTTAATAATTTAGAAAATAATCATTAACATAAATTATATTTTAATATAATCATAAGCATATAGTTTCTCTATATAAAAATATTTTTATCTATAAAATTATATAATTTTAACCCACAAAACAAGAACCTCAAGTGCAAAAGGTTATAAACTTATAGCACTTTGTCATATAATGTTTTTTCTATATCCCCTTTTATTTTAAAATCTTATGAATTTAATAAATAATAATTGATTTAAATTTTTTTTTTTTTAAGAAATTATTATTTCTTACTCATGTCGCGCACAATATCATAAAGCTATAAAAAAATTGTTTTTTTTTTTTTTGGAAAAACTATGATAAGAAATAATAATTTTAATAATTTATTGACAACAATTTTTAACTTCCTAAGTAGTTGATAAATTATAAGTACAAGCAATAAATTAAAAAATGAAAACTTAAAAAATAAATTTTAAGTTTTAATTGTTATTGTCGTGTGGACAAAATTTTAGAAATTAACGGAAATAAATATAATTTCTGAGGTAACATCTGACATAAAAACGACTGGACAAATTAAATGAATTTATTTGATATAACTTTCTCTTAATATAATGTTTTCAAAAATTTGTTAGTCTACCTGAAAATTTCGGTGAATAAAGTGACATCAAAATGTAAACTTCAAAGCTTAAGAATAACCATTAAGCTATGGTTTCAATATTACAAAAATGTATTTTAATGTAAATCCAAGACAAAAGACAGTAGATGAAATAGGCATAATGCCAACGATTCTATAAATAATTTCTAAAAACAGTCTAATAATGCACAGCACAATTTAAACAAAAACTATATCAAACTCAAAGACCATATCATACCAATAACATTGAAGACATTAATCAAAGACATTAACCATTTATTTAAAAAAAAAAAAAAAAACTGGACAGAACCTAATAATTCTTTCTTCAACTCAAAATTCTTTTTATAAAATTAATTAATATTATTAATTTTAACATTAAAAGCCATTGCTCTTTTTTATTTTTTATGAAATTCTTTTCACTTTAAAATTCCATTAATTCTATTTATGGTTTTGTCTTAATATCTGAAGTCATTGCTTTTTATTCAAATGCAATTTACATAAATTAATTTATATCTCTATAAAATATAACCATTATTTTTTTGTTTTTACATGAAATGCATTTTTAATTCAAATTTATGTAGCATGAGTTTGTGAAATGAAATCTTTGTTTTGTATTCAAGAATAGTTTTAAAGTGTTAATTTCTTGGAACATTATTTTTAAAGCTTGATTCAATCAGTCAAGTTAGTTTTTCTTGTGTCATATATTCGAGATTTTAGATAAAATTAAATTTTATATACATAAAAGTAATTTATTTAAAAAAAAAAAAATGGGTAATAAAGTTTAGAAAATATAATAAATTTAAAATTTAAAATATAAAGTTACGAAATTCAATTGAAATATTTCAAATTCATAAAGTCGAAAACATTTTCAGAGCTATCTAGCATTGCGACTAATGGCAATGGAAGTCCTAACCAGTTAAGAAAATATATGTGTGGCACTCTGATAACATTTTTGTCGAGATTTTAAAATAAAATAAAACAAAATTTAACAATAATGTGAAAATAATAAAAGTTCAAGAAACTTCTTCAACACAAAATATCAGAACTTTTATCTTTTCTGCTTTTATGTGTTGACCATACAAAAAATTAAATTATTTTTACTTGTGGGTGATGAAGCTATATGCATTACAAAATATACAAAAAAAAAGTATGTAACTAATCTATCCAATTGACTTTAAGATTCTTTCTATAATTGACTTAATTCTTATTTATTTACAAAATAAATTCATAATTCAAAAAAAAAAATCCATAAAATTTTTTATATATATTTTCTTTATAAAACATCGTAATAATAAATAAAATACTTTTAATACCAAAAAAAAAAAAAAGAATGATTATTATTTCTTTAATTTAGGGAATGTCCATCAGCAGAAGCTTTCAATTAAAGAATCATAACACAAAAAAAAAAAAACATTTCATTATAATATTGAACTCTTTTTAATTCATAAAATGCAATTCAAAAGGGCCAAAGGGGAAATATAATAATTTTCATATTTCCTAATAAAAATCAATAGTATTTTAATATAGTGGGAGATTTTTGTAATAAAAACCATATTTTATGAATTTACATATAAAGATATCAATGTAAAAAAAAAATCGTTATAAAGTTTTTTTTTTTTAATAGTAATTTATATTCAAACCAATTTACCCTTGCGCGTATTATCAGAGTGGGTCATTTTAATTATTACTATTATTATTATTTTTATATATGGAACTTAAAAAAAACCTATAAGTTGCATTTTATTTTATTTATTTTTCTGTTTTTTTTTTTCATATTTAAGAAAATTTAAAGCAAAATTATGTCAAAAAAAATATAAATTTAGGTTCATGATATAATGCTCATATGAAACAACATATAAGGATTGGATTTATAGAAGCTTTGATCACCAAATTAATTAAATAAATATTAAATAAAAGGCAAAAGTTATTTTTTTTTGTAGTCAAACACTTTTTAAACAATTTATAATGGAAAACTGACTGCATCTAAAGTTCTTGACTCTTAAAGAAATAACATACAAGGGCTTTTTCCGCAAAACTACTATAGTTTTTAACTCCTCTTGTACAGGGACAATTATTTAGAAGAGTCAAAAATAATTTTGCTTCCTCTTATGTAAAAATAATGTATGTGAACAAATTTGCTTCAAATAAGCAGTAAAAACATTTTTATATGAGTTATTTTCAATAAATTAAAATATTTTTATGCACATACGGTTTTTTATATATATTTTTAACAGCATGACTTATTTTTTGTATTTTTTTTTTTATATTGTTACTTATAAAATTTTTCAAAATTATGATCCATTTAAAGCTAATTTTATTATACGCGCATACACATTGAAAAACATATGGTAAGTATATAAAATGCGTAGACAGTATAAAAATGTAAAAAGAGAAGAATACAAAAATATATTTAATTTTTTTTTTTTTAATTTTAAAGCTTTTAGGCATGTTTAATTTAAAAAAATATATTTGGCTCTTGCCAAGTACGTGTGAACTCTTTATAGCCATAATATTATAGGGTGTCCAGTGAAGTTATATATCACAAAAAAAATCATCAATATTGTTTTTGAAATATGAATTTCGTACATTTTGAGATCTATAGTTATTAAACAAAAATTTCTAGTTCGAAATTCAAGAAATCTCGTTATCTAACCCAGGTTCGTGGTATTGTAAATATACGTATTTTAATATAGGAAGAAGATAGAAGTATTATCACCATACTAGACTGCAAGTACTTATGAAAGACTCAAAGCTTCTTCTATCTATGAACAAAAATTAAACTATTACCAGAAGATATAAAACCGGTGTGGTTCCATCTTTTAGCTGATTAAAAATTAATTTAAATATACAAAAAAAAAAAAGTTCGTTTAAGAACCAACAAAAAATAAAATATTAAGAAATTTATGTAAAATCATTGACCGCACCTACATATTTATGAGCAAAAACAAAAATGTATACAAAATTTATATAAAATATACATAAATTTCTAGAATTCTGTTGGTTCATCTTCAAAATCGTTATTTTTATTTTTTTTTTTATATATAAATTTTAATAAATTCATTAAATTTATTATGAAATCAAAAAAAAAAAGAAAAAAACCAGTTAAGAAGATTTTTGTAGTGAAAAAAAATATAAAAAAAAAATAAACATAATAATATTTTTTAATTTATTTATTTTTTTTATTTTTAACTTAATTTACAAATTTTTATTTATTTATTTATTTAGTTTTATATTTAAAAAAAAATTGTAAAATTCAACAATATTTTTGTATAAAAACATTAAATTAAACTGGTTTTTATATTTTCAATATTTTTTTTTTTTTTAAATATACAACATCGCATCAAGAAAAATAAATTATACACAAAAGCTCAAAAGTTTTTTATGTTTAGATTTGTCTTATTTTTGAGATAAAAGTATCTTTTATGTATAAAAAAAAAGTTTTTGTATCTTTTTTTCTAATCAAAAATTGGTTAGGAAAAAAATTCCTCAAAGATTACATAAACTTTTCTAAAAAAAAAAATAAATATGTTTTATGTATTTATGGAAAAAAAAATATTTTTATTAGTACATTATTTTGAAAATTAGGGTTCGGAATACATATCACAATTTGATGATCAAGAAATTTAAATTTTAAGATAAACTTTTTTTTTCAGTTTAATAATTCTGATATTATTATTGAATAGCGTTCCATGTCGGAATTTTGGTATGATTCTAATGTTCAAAATCAAATTTATTTTCATTCTGTTTATTATGAAGAATTATTGAAAGCTTGATCAATGGATTTATAGCTCTCGAACATATAATTTTATAAAATTCACTTTATTTAAACTTAAATGTAAGCTTGACTACTTAATTATTTACACCTGCTTATAATTCATGCTTGATTACGTCATTCTAAAAAATAATAATTAAAAAAAAATATTATAAGCCTGCTATAGTAAATGCATTTTTCAGCCTAATAAATAAATCTTTGTTAATCACACTATAATTTTAAAAACAAAAATTTGTTTCAAGGAAAAAAAAAATTAGTTTTTTTTTTTTACCACTAATGTTTTTATTTTTCCCAACATAAAAACTCAAGAAACTAGTATCTGTTGTTTTATAACAGAAAAATAAAAATTGTATATAATTCTATGTATAGTTAAAACTGTTACAACATCATAATGGTAAATTAGTGAGAAAAAATACATAATAATAAAATAAAATAAAATTATGGCACCAAAACAGTTTAACAAACATTCAAGTAGTGTTGAAGTTAAATTGAAATTTTATATAAATTGTTTATTTTTATATGATTTATTTTTTCAAAAGAAATAGTTGTTATTAAGTTCATTATTTTTCATATATGTTTAAACATTTTTTTAGGACAAGCGACCGTTTAAGCTGTCATTATTATAATAAAACATTATTTAATATTTGGCGGTCATATAGTTAACTTAAGTTAATACATTTTCTGGTTTGATACAATTAGTCAAATAAATTTTAAAGGAATAGTAAAATCAATTCAATTAACGAAACAAAATAATAATTTTAATAATTCTCTAATTACCATTTTATTTTATTTTTCCGCTTAAAAATACTTAATAAGAATAATTATTGTTACAAATATCTTTTAATTATATGTATATATTTAATATTTCTCACATTTATCTATGGAAGCTTGAATTTTACCAGTTATTTATTTTCTTTTTCTTTGTTATAAATTTCATGTGATGATAACTTCCATTAACTTCTATATACCTTTAAGTAATTTATTTAACAGTGAATTCAGTTACAATAGAAAGAAGTAATTTCATTTTATAATCTATTTTTGTCACATTAACCTAACAAAACAGTATCAATTATGTGGCACGTTTATGTAATTATTATGTGACGCTTTAAAATGCAGATAATGCATTTACATTATTTTATTTTATATTATTTTGTAATTTAGTTCACTAAGTTTAATATTATGTTTATGTATTTATCTATTTAAGGCTTTATGCTTTTTTTTATATATTCAAGAAAAAAAATCGTTAAAAAATTATAGTTATTATGTTGTTATATTAAGATGTAACATGTATTTCCCCGAAGCAAACCGTGTAATAACGTCCAAATATTAATAGGTATAGCCTAGAATCACATTTGAAAAATTTTTGACATTTCATACTTGTACTTAGAGACTGCACTTGTTCTCTATCCAGGTCTCCACTATATTTAGGTTCATGGAAATTGTAACCTAAACATTTATTTCATATAAATATAAGTTTTTTGATAAAATAATAGAAATGAATATAATTAAGTTAATTAATATTCACATTCCTTTCTAATTCGTATTAATTTTTAATGATTCATAAAAATTAGAATAAAAAATTTAGTTTTAATTAAATGACGAATATTTGTTTTTATTAAATCAGACATGACAACTCCAAGGTAGACCTAAACTTAGTTGTGATTAAATTTTTGCATTACACTTAGTATATGCCTTAAGCTTGCTTCATATTGAATAATTTTTGTAAAGATTGCGTGCAACATATAATTATTTTTTATGTTTTTTTTTTATGTTTGACTCATAAACTTATTTACAAATATGTACGTAGTACGTACATAACAATCTACTTTATAACCATTCGTAAATAACGAATTCCTATTATGTGTAACGTTTTTTGTATAATTACTATTTTTTTTTTATTTTTTTTTTAAATTACATAAACAAAAAACTAAATATAATATAATAATTGAAAAAACAAAATATATAAACTTAATAATTATAAATATACGAGAAAATTTTATAAATTGATTCATCTCTTTTATTATATTTTATATTAAAAAAAAAGAAAAAATTGTACGGTGTCGGTAAGTTTATATGAAATTTTAGAGTTGTAAAATAAAACTAAGAAGGTATGCATATAAAATGTGTGTACCAGAAATATACTTGATTATGGAAATTTCGACAACAAAAGGTTACAAATTTTTCCATAAATAAAAAGCCTAAAGCAATGAATTCTTTATATTTCTATTAAGAGATGCGCTTTCATTGATTTTGTACTTGTTTAAAGCTTGTCCTATATTTAATTCTATACAAAAAGAAACTATATATAGGTGAGGCAAGAAATATTTAAGATTAAGGCTGATGAAACATAATAAATATCTAAATCTCAGTCGAATGCATAGTATTCATATATTTATATTAAAATTGCATAGCAATACTTCTTCATTAATTTTTAATGTTTATACCAAAACTGGGGCATAAATTATGACCATTTTAAATATCTATATAAGTTTTTTTTGCAACAAAAAAGTCACAGATGTTTTTTTTTTTTTTAAGTCTTTTAAAAGTAATTTTAATAATTTTTGACGTTCATTGTTGGTATAGAAAATTTCTGTTTAAATATTTATTCATCATAATCTTAGCATAATAATAATAGAAAAAAAAAACAATGTTGAATTTTTTAAACAAAAAAAATTTTTATTGATATTATTTTGATAATTTTATAATCTAATGCGCAGCTGCAAAATTATTATGAACAATATTTTCATATTTTCATTATTATTAAAAAAAAATATGAAAATGTGGAAAACTCAAATAGGTATCTACTTAATATCTAACTGCGAGCTCAATAAGCTTTTTCTTGAATTCAAAATAAAATAAAAAAATGATATAAATTTTAATTAAAGCGAAACTCAAAAATTAATCCTTGAAAAATATTAATTCGAAAAGGCGTGGATTCAATTTTAAGAAATAATAATAATTTTAATTTAGCAAGTTCACCGGTGAGTTTTAAATTTAAAATATTTATTATGTAAAAATGGAAATTATAATTCAAAATTGACGTTAATTAAAATAAATAAAAAAAATAAGCGTAAAGGTTGTGAAAACGTCATCGTGATGCTGTTTTTTAAAACAAACTTTTTTAATATTACATAATTTAAATATTTACGACGATAGTAATGACCGAATATTGTTTCAAAAAAGAAGGGTGTAGGCAATGATGTTTGTTTTTTCTACAATTAATGCAGTGAAACGTTAAATTAAACAAAAACTATGCAAATATGACAGCTTCTAGCCATTAAGTTTAATAAATTTGACAGTTCTGGTGACGAATTTTTGACTTAAGTTTTGAATGGAAAGCTTCTGAATAAAGCTCTCGATGAGAAATTTAAGAATTAAAGCTTATAAGAAAGCTAAGGCCTGCTGGTATAGAAATTTACTATAATATTTTGCAAAGTTTCAAATATACTTTTTAATAATTATTGCAAACATTTTTTCTATATAAATATCTATATATTATATTTATTTTTCATAATAACAAAGTAGCTATATTCCTAACAAAAATCTTCTTAATCTCAACATAAAAATTATATCAAGAAAAATTATTGTTTTGTCAACATTTTTATTTTTTGTTATTTTTTTGCATAAAGCCATAAAATTCTTTCTAATGTATATAAATATTCCTTTTGAATGAGATTTTTGTGTATATATAGTTTTTTATACGTTTTATAAAAAAATTTATATTATTATTATTATTATATTTTTAGATTGTTTATTTTTTAAAAACGTAAAATTTTTTAGCAAATATAATATACCGGCTCCTACAAAAAAAAACATAAAAAATTCTGTATCAACAACAAAGCAAAAAAAAAATTTTTTTAAATAAAGTCAACAAATTATATCTTATCTTAAAAATTTAGCCCGTTTATTTAAGTTACAAAAAAAAATAAAAAGCATAACGAACTAGAATTCCTTGAAAATATAAACTGAAAAGAAAACTTACTTAAAATAAATATATAGCTTATGTATCGCTATATTATATACACAAAAACATCATAAAAACATAAAAATTAGCAAAAGCAAAAAAATTCCGAAAATTTTATGTTTAGCTTTTATGATTTTTATTTTTTTTTTTTTCGTTTTTGTTTTTGTTTTTGTCGTTTGAGTAACTTAAAAGCGGATTAAATGATTTTGCTGATAAAACTAAAAAAACTAAGGTAAAATTATCTCAATTTGTTTTTTGTACTTTGTATATATTTAATTTTTTTTTTTTGCGCAAAAAGTTCGCAATCAAAATTTTGAAAGCCGCTATTACATTCAAACAAACAATATGATGATGGAAGAAATATAAAAAAAAAAAAATTATTAAATTATTTCATTGTTATTTTTTAAATATTTTTAATATAATTTAAATGTTTATTTAAAGTTATAATTTTAATTTTAATTTTTGGGTTTTACCAAAAATATTTTTAAGATATTTCGACACAATTTTTTTTTTTTGTTTAGTTTTCTGTTAAAAAATAATTTTTATTTATTTTTTTTTCTTCATTGAGTTGTGTTTACATTAAGTTTTTCTAATGAATTCCGAAGGCTTTTTATTAATTATGAAAACACCTACTACAGCTTAATATAGATTTTTATAGCTTTTCAGAATAAGCATTGTACGTATATGTTCGAAATATAAAGTAATCAAAACTAAGTCTGATGTCTTAAAAAATCGTCAATCGAAAAGCATATAGTAGTTCGATAACTGTCAAAAGATATAGAAACAGTGTACCTCATAAATGAAGTATAATGCCCGTTTCAACATTTGGATTTTCGGGATTTTTTCTTACATTGCTCTCAGTTCATGTACCAGCTTTCAGTACCGCAGTCGAATTTGAATTTTGTATGCAAATAATTTAAACCCTTCACCGGTGGGGAGCTTAAAACTTCGTTCTCTCCTTTGCTGAAAGTGAACGAGATTACGCTTATTTCGGCCTCTAAACGACCCAAATCGGGCAAGTAGCTTAAAAGTCATAAACATTTGAATGCGCTACACACAGCCGGACACGCAGAAAGTGAAAGCATATAGTCTTTTTTGATGGAAAATGATTTAATACAATCAATTTCAGTGATCAGCATAATTAATTAAAAATCTAAACACTCGCGCTCAAAGAAATTAAAAATTATAAAGCTATATTAAAATGAAGGCGCCAAATTTAGAGAAAAAAAATTCTCACAAGAATTGTATATAAACAAAGCAGAGTATAATTGTTTAACCATTATTTTTTCATTCATACTGTCAATTGTCATTTATTAGGTATATACGTACTTATTTCAATTAAAAAAATAAAAAAAAAAATAGACTAGAAGGTTAAAGTACGAATAAAAATAGAAAAAATTGACACTAATTACACCCAATTTTTATTTTTTTAATGGTGAGTTTGTCTGTACCCAAAAATTATACCCACTATATTCATAACAATAAATTTTAATTTTATTTTTTTTTTTTAGATTTTTCTTTCTTCTTTATAACCTACCTGTTAATACAGCCAAAATAATTGTAATCAAAATTAGATTTAATCCAGACGATGTCATTATGATTAGTTTTTTTTTTTTATGTTTTTAATGTAAAAAATAAAATTTGTATATTTTTTTTGTTTCCAATCTAAGATTTCAAAGAATATAATTCACCCTTGATGAATAAAAAAAATAAATAAAATTCTTCCTTATTTTTTTTACATACAAAACTCAGTATTATAGAAAAATTATTTCAATTTTTTTTTTATTTTGAATCTATGGTTGAAAAAAAAACCAAAAATTTATGTTAATTTTATTTACAACTTTATGTTATATTGATTTTTTATTAGGATTTCTTTCACTTTGCTATTACAAATTTTTTCTATTTTTAGATTATAAGAGTAATAATAATAATAAAGAAAAAAATGAGTCAGCCTTATTACTAACTGGTGTTTTTAGTTAGAAACAAAAATATTTAATATAAAAATTAATTGAATTTTTTGTTTTATTTTCTTTTTTTTTTATATACTTTAATTTTTTAATGTCTTATTTTTAGACTTTCACTTTTGTTTTTATTTTCAAAAAAAAACGAAAATTTTCCCGCCAAAGATTATATTTTTGTTTTTTTTTTTTGCGGTTTTTGCAAAAAAAATCTGACAGGTGAAATTGATAAGTGCAAATTTTTATGAGACTTTTTTTATTAATTATTGATAAAATTAAATTATCTTTTTATTTATTATCAGAAATAAAGAATTACACAAATTTATGAAAAACCTAATCTAGGTTCGTGTTTATGAATAAATATATTTTTATTTAATTAAAATTTTTTTAATTTTCTTTTAGATTGTAAAAATTTAGATTGTATAAATTTTTTTTAATTAATTTTTATTATTTTTTTTTTTTAAGAAAAACAGTTATTATTATTTTTTCTTTTAATTCGTTTCGAGAAAACATATATTATATTTATATTTTTTTATTTTTTTTTTTTTTTCAAATACGTATGTAAAATATATATTAAGAAATTCCAAAATCCGTATAAAATTCTATAAAAAGTATTATAACTACGTACGAAGCAACAGTTACTAAAAGACTGAAAAAAAATTCGGTGAAAATGTACATAAAAATACACTACAAACATACGAATATCTATATACATATATTTTTCATCAAAAAAAAAAAATACCATATTCAATATAACTCTCTATATAGTATGTGTATGTATGCATGTTGTATCTTTTACTTATTTTTTTTTTTTTCAATACTACACAAAATAGAGACTCTACTATATAAAATACAATTACATAGTCACAGTACAAAGTGTTTCGAAGTCTAAATAAAAATAAATATTACGTGTAGAGCAGTCGAAATTGAAAATTATTATTTTGTAAGCAGCTATTTGGGCGTAGTCATATTTTTTTTTTTTTTTGTATGAGTAATTGAATTTGAAATTACGATTTTACTATAGTTGAAAATTTTAATATTAAAATTAATTTTTTTTTAAATTAAAAATATTGAATTAAAATATTTTTTATAATTATGTATATTTTTGGACAGTATTCAAGAGTACAGGGGTTTTATCTTGATTGCCTCAAAAAATATTTACTTTCAAAAATTATATTTAAACTTCATCAGGGCAAATAATTTTTTTTTTTTTAATTTATTAAAAAAAATTTAATAAATATCTTCATGGTATTATATTTTTGTGGACATGAATAATTTTGTCATCTATACCATATTATTTTTAATAAAATAATAAGATCCTACAAAATAATTTACTTGTGACAGACAAATAACATAAAACTGTACTTACTTTTTTTGAAAATAAAATAAATATTATTCGAGCTGTCATTCACACAAATATACTAGGTACACATCGTTCATTGAAATAAAAATTTATATTATTTATTATTTATTATTATTATTATTTTACATTATTTTACATCTTTAAACAAATAAATATACGTTAATTTTTAAAATTACTCATAGTAATAAGCAGCAGTCAATTCGAAGCAGTCATTTCTTTATTAACTCTAAATTTCATAAATAAACATTCGCCGCCACATCTACATTCATAGTACAATATTGTGGTGTATATAAATATCAAACAACAAAAAAATTAAGTGTTGACACAGAGTGCTTGGCTATTACACCCATATTAGAGTCACATTATTAAATTTTTGTTAACGTTTGTTTTAGGTTTTTGTATTTTTTTTCTTTTTTTTTTGTGTATTTGTACATATTGTACATATTGTATTGTACATGTAAAGTTTGATTGCAATATAAAAACACTCTAACTCTACATAGAACTAGAAAATGTATAGAGAGAGATATATATTGTAATGTATACCTAGCAGCAGCAGCAGCATATGAAAATTATAATAAAATTAAGTATCTTAAAGATACATTTTATATTTTATGAAATTTAATGAGTTGTGCAGAAGGGGGAATAAACTACTAATTTTTTTTTTTCTTCTTTGGTTTTTGTTATTAGTATTACTTTTTTGGTATATGAAAAATTCATATAAATTGGAAAAGGGCAAAAAATGCATTATTTCATACATACACTTATATATATTTTTTTATACCGCTTCTTAGCTTATTTAAAAAAGAAAAAAAAGAAAAAGATAACTTTTTGATTAGCGAGTCTCGAATTATGTTTCCTTTTCATGCAATTTCTTTTAACGGAAACATTAAATGCTTTTAATTTAAATAAAATGAAGCGTTGACTGGTCATTATTCATTTTAGAGTAGTAGGTATCTAGCTTAATTATCAATATTATATTTTAGTATTACCAACTTAAAAGATCGGTGTCAGCATTAATAAATACATAATTTTTGAAACTTTTTGAAACTTTTTTGAAACTTTTGAAATAAGGATTGAATTAACTTATAAAATAGCTACGAACTAAAAAGAACGGAATTAGCTTATCTTAAATTTGACATATTTTTTTACTTAAGCATAATACTGCTGATGTTTGCCTTCGAAATAATCAGCCATTCTGATCTGAAACGCCCTAACTTACAATATATATGGTCCAGTGAACAGTGGTCATAAAAAGTCCAAACATATTGACGATCAATTTTTTTTTCTGAATTTTTTTCCCTATTTTTTATCTGAAAAATCAAGACGGAGAAATTGTGTCTAATTCTAGTTTTCTAAATTCACTCTCTATCTCCTCGTCTTTGTATAAATTTCCTTAAGGATCAACATAACACCTGGTATCAGATGTTGTTCAAGAACTCTATAATGCTTCTAAAAACCTACTCAAAAATCACAATGGTGGGTGGATAAAAAATTATATATTCTAAAAAAGGCTTTTAGAACAATATTTCAGAAAATAAAATACTTCTTAGACTCAAATTTTTTCTTTCGTTTTTATTTTTCGCAAAATTTACTTATAATTATGTAGGTGCGAAAAAGGGGTTTTATGTTGATTTAGCGATTTTAGTTTACGACAAGAAAAAAAGTTGTATATATAAAAATTCATAATATTACGATGGCTTATTTTTCTTTGTGGTGGGTGCAAGAGGAAGATTGACACAAAAGATTTTCAATCAAGGTTGAGATATTCTTTTGTTCTTCGTCTGTTTTTTTTTTTTTTTTAATATTAAAAAAAAAATATAAATTTATTAAAGGGAATTTATGTAATGCTTTTTTTTATTTAATATATAACATTAATGTATATGTAAATAATAATAATACTTTTATATAAAAAAAAAAACTTTGTATATATATTGCACTACACTCTATGTAGATTAGATTAAAGACAACATGCCAATAACAAAAAGATTCTGATTTGCATGATTAATCTTTTATTTTATTTTTAGATGTTAAGTGATTTTTGCAAAAAAAGCAGAAAAAAAAAATAAAAAAAAATTTCAAGAGAAGAAAAGAAAAATTAAAAAGAAACCTGAGAAGTCATTTTTTTATAAATTGCAAAATTTAATTTAAGGACTTCTTTAGAAAAAAAAAATTAAACGAAGCTTCTTAGCATAAATAAAAAAAAATAAAATTCTACGAAATAAGAAAACATTCACCTTAAAAATGGTTTCTTTTGTTATTTATTTTAAATTCAGTCGGAATATTTTTCAAATGTATAGGTGCCTTAACAATATTGCTGAGGAAAGAAAACTTTGGAAATTGCAAAGGATATGAGTTTGATAAATCATTTTAAAAATACAAATTATACTACATACCTATACTACAAATCTCTATACTTCACATTTTCTATTTTAGATTACATTTACGTTAGAAACCTTTTTCACTCATTATAAATGTTCTTAATTCAAATAAAATGTCTAATCCTTGTTCATAAAATCAGCGACTCATACAATTGGGAATATGTAATTCATTTTAAAATGTCAATTCATTTCATTTCATTTTAAAATGTCAAATATATTTTGGTTGTGTCACTATGTAATTAGATTTTTTTCTTTCTCAAGGACTATAATTTATTTTTAGCTTAGATTTTAATGTGTATAGTAAGGTCATCTTGATATTGAGACAAGAAAGAATTTAGAATATATCTGTTTTCCGAATACAAAATTGGCATGTAGAAAATTTGAAAATTTCAGCGTCAAGAACGTGGCAATTAATATTCAACATTGGTATATAGCTTTCAAATATATTCAAATGACAGAACTCCTAAAATCTAAACATAAATTGGAATTTAAAATGAATAATATTAGATTTTAAATTTAAAGTGTAACAACTTTATATACGTGTTTATGTCTATAAGAATTATGCTAAACATTTTATCAATAAATTTTTAACGCTAAATTTAGAAACTTATAATAATATGTAAATTCAAGTTAAAACATTTTTTTTTGGTTTTTTTTTATTTAAAAAAAATTACGAAAAGAAAAACAGATTTTAAAGTAACTGACATCTCTGTCATGGTATCAATTCTGATATTCGATATTAATATTATAGTCATATTAGTATTTTTGTCCTAAATAAATTTTTAATAAAAAAAATAGTCATGTTGACGGAAATTATTTTTACAAAACAACAAATAGGAATTTCCGAGAACGATGTTCATATATATGAAATAAAAATAGGGAAAACTAAATAAAAAAAGATATGTCTAATTTACAGAATTGTAAATAAGCTTCATTACTACGAAAACTAAAATTAAAGCTCAATCTGAGTACATATAGAAAATTTTTCAAAAGAATTTTTTTTTAATATTTGCTTTTATTAAAATATTGTTTGATTTATGTATGTAAGAATAAAAGATATATAGTATTGAATTTAAGATACTGTTGAATAACTTAAAAATTATTTATTGTCGATGTCATAAAAATAAAATTTCAACTACTGTGGTACAAAAGTTATAGCTGGTGGTAAATAAAATTATTTTATGTTAATGGAGAAATCTTATGTGTTTTAAAAACGAGCTAACAAAACTTTTTAAACACTATTTTCCATATCGTACTATCCACTGCACTATATTTTCAAAGAATAATTTTAGCTAGAAGAATAATTTTAATATTATTTAAAATAAACTTATTTATAAAAGGCATATTTAATTCTTGAATTTCCAATGGTTTTTTTTTGGGCAGATAACAAATTTATATCTATGACAAGACCTGTATTTTGTATTATAAAAAAATAATATCAAACTTGTTTGATCGTTTTGTATCTAAAAAGACATCATACCTTTTTCGAGTATCGCTGTATCTAAATTCTTTTATTGTATGCGTGACAGTTCTTATAAGTATATATAAACAATCTTTAGCGCTACACACAATCTAATGATCTTGTCGCGCAGTCGTGATTAAATTTTATTTCGTTTCTACACACAGTCACGAAGACTACTACTCATCATTTGAAAAATACCTGTTTTGATGTTTTTTTTTTTGTTGTTTTGTTTGAATCGATCAGGTGTCTTTGAATTTTATATAAACAGAATTTTATTGATTCATTCAAGGGGAAAATAAAACTTTGAAAAAAAATAAATAAAAATAACAAGAAAAAAAAAAGAAGGAAATTTAATTCTTTACATTTTCTTAGACACGGAATTTTATTTAGATACTAATTTTTTTTTCAGTTTTAATGCCAGAATCTTAATTTATCATTTGTTTTTTTTTTTCAATAATTTTTTTTTATGGAGAAATTCGATAAAAAAAGAAATATTTCGGGTGTAATTGGTTTTTAATCAATTTTCATTACAAGTAGTCTAGAAATGAAATAATTTTTTTTTCTCTCTGTTTTAATAATAATGAATGCATGTCTTTATCTTTATTTGATTTTCATTTATTTTTAGAATAGTATTGTTTTTTTTTTTATTTTTATATTAATTTTTTTTTAACTTCAGATTTATTATTTTGGGTAAACTAATCGATTTAATCACTTCAGAAAATTAAAAAAAATATTGTTTTTGTTTGTTCTTGGACAGCAATGTTTGAAATAAAATATGTTTTTAATTTAAGATGATTTAAAAATTGTAGGTGTAAAGTCTAGACTCTCTGTATAAATATTGTAGATGTGAAATTAATTATATTCCTACTTTGAAATCAATATTCGGCAAAATTATTCATAATATTGTTAACATAAGTACAAAAAAAGGGTTCAAAGACAAGTTTCTGTTTTACTTTTTTAATGCATCGCATTATGTTTATTTCACTGGATAAACTCTATTAGTTTACCATAGTGTAATATAGTAAGTAGAATATGTCAAATGAAAATCTCTTGTAAAATCCTTAAATTATTATAATTTATCACTTTTTTAAATATTGATTACAATTTATGGGGACCGAATTTAAAAGGCCCAGTCACTTCTTTATATTTATAAATCAATCGGTCCGGAACATATAAGTATAAAATTAACATAAATGATAAACACATTAATTTTTATTTCATTTTTTTTTTTTTTTTTTTTCAATTTAACTCAATCTGTAAAAAATAATTTCAAATCTCTTTAAAAATGTAATTTATCAAAAAAAAAAAAAAATAAAACAAATTTTTTTTTATTGACTTTAAATATTTTGTTTTTTTTTTCTCGATACTATATTTTTTTCTTCAAATGATTTTTGATTAAAAATTTTATACTTTTGAAAAAAAAGTAAATTGTAACATAACAAAAAACTGACACCGATTTAAAAATAATTTGTTTTTTTGTTTTTTGTTTTTTTCAATTCATTTTCATGATTTATAAATTTGATAATGGGCTAAGATGGTACATTGAACTTTCCTATTAATATATAACTCTGTGTAATATGTTTTTATATGTTTCTATACTATGTACATAAATAATATGAAAGATGAAAAAATTTTTGTTGTTCTTTTTTTTCTTTTATAGGTATTTTACATATTATGGACATCATGTGGCTGCTCATAGTAGTTTTGATGTGTACTGTTTTTTTTTTTTTTCTTTTTTAATCAATTTTAAATAAATTATTTTTCTTCTCCAAATTCACCAACATTATATTTTATAACTATAAATATATGTTTTGGGGCCAAACAAATAAAAAATACAAAAAATTTTCTTTTATTTTGGAAATTAACATGAAATTGATAGTAAATAATATTAAATTAACTAGACAGTGTATATATTTATTAAAAAATAAAAGAAAATTAATGGAAAAAAAAGGGCGCCAAATATCCTACAAAACAATATTTTATGAAATTATTTATTTATTTTAGTTTTTTTTTCTTTTTAGCACCTTTAAGTGTAGTTTTTCTTTTGCGTCTTATTTTCGAAGAAATTTTGAACACAAATACCAACTAATAGTACAATTTAATATATATTCCATCAAAAGTATTATATATGACTTGATTTCAACGTCCCATACATTTATTTTTTTTCCTTTTACTTGTCGATTTTGTGCATCTAATCCAAATCGCAATCATTTTTATGGCGATGGATATAATTTTATTAAGAATCAAGTGACAACTACTAACATTTTGAATTCTTAGATTGGTTAAATATTAAATACTCTGCGTCCGGAACCATCACAATAATATATTTAGCATATGTTTCAAACTTCAAAAATAGAGAAATATTATATAATATTAAAAAAAAATAAGCTCTAAATAATTTATTAAAAAAATTTTATTACTTGGAGATAAAGATTTATTTTCAAAACATAATGCATGCATGAATTTCATAAAACTAAATGAATTTTATAAGTGCAATGCATCACGTCACATGTTTGAAATAATTGAGCATTAGTTTTCTTTCTATATGCATACTTAATATTTTTAACATCCATCATAAGACAAATTTTATGCTACATAGTACTTTTTTTTCCACAAACACTTACTTAATATACATATATGCGCAAAAAATATTAATATCAGTTTAAAAAAAAAACAAAATTATATTAAATTTATCTTTAACATTAACTCTTTACCACACATAGACTTATGACATTTTTATAAGGATTATCTTCTGTACACATATATAGCTAAACTTTTACATATATAAGGTATATTTAAGGGACATAATATACATATAATCATAAAGTAATGAAAGTTCATGGACATTTCTGTATATTAAATAAAAATATGATTTTATAAGAGGTTGTCGACAGAATTATATTAAGCATACAAAACACAAAATTAATAAGAATGACATAATTTAATCAAAATTATATATAAAATCTCCAGCAAACACACATTATACATATCTCAATGAAATAAAAAATATAATAATGTTTTTCTTATTTGTTAATCATAAAATTAAGGACATATAATAAAAATATTTTTTAATCCTAAAAAAAAAATCTTACACAATGATGTTAATAATACAGAGCAAAGCAAATTCTGGGGGGCTTTATATGGTTGTTTTTGGATACTTTTTTTTTTTTATAAATTAACAAACCAAAAATGTTTTAAATTTCAGATATACTTAATGGGATTTGTGTAATTATTTGTGATGTATGAGGTTTTTAGTTCCAATTTTTAGTTCCAAAGCCAGTAATTTCTTTTCTAGTCTTAATTGTTTAAATGTCCTTTGATTTTCTACATTCCTTCATGCTTATGTTCTTTTCATGATCGTTTTCATTATATGATAATTAAAAACCCATTTAGTCAAGTTAAAATTAAATTTTTATTTATCTCAAAACATTTATATAGTTAGTAGTATAGTGTAATATGGCAACTTTTCTATGAGAATCCTTTAAAATTTAAACAACATCAACTATATATGTACACTAACTAAAGTATGTATATTTTAACCTCATCTTCAAAATGAAAAGAATTTTTTTATTTTTTTATTTTAACTTTGTCTGCATTTTGTTTTGTATGTTTTTCAACTTTTCATCTGAAAAACTTTTGATTTTGTCTGATTAAAAAAAAAGAAACATAAAATTTGAATAATCAGTGTGATATTTACACCTTGATTTCATTGTCGCAAAATAAAGAGAAATTTTCTTTTGTGTCATAATATCCTTTTTTTTTGATGAAAAGTTTCACAAGGAAATAAAAAAATGTATTTTAAATAAAAATTTGAATCTTTTTAAATTAATGTAATTTAGATCAATTGAGATTTTATTTTGATTTACGATGACTGGGTGAAAAACCACGAAAAATGTTTATCAAAAAAGAGTTATGGAATTACGAACTAAAATTAATGTTGAATGTTTTTGGAAGAACTTATTAGAGACTACATTATATTGCAGTTCTTCAGTTTTAAGTACAATAAAATATAAATAAAAATATTGATCAAGTTATAGTTTTTAGAGTAAAGTTTCTTTATAAAATCTTAATAATTTGTTTATAATAGTAGCCTCACACGACTACAAAAACCCCATTTTTTTTCTTATTAAACCAACAAGAAATAATAAAAGATTTCCGTCTAGACTCCAGATTGAATATTATGCAATTATAATGCCATTTTGCATTGTATCAAACATGTCTCATTTCTTTAATCATTTATATATATAGTTAAGTTTTATGTCTTTTTTTTTGTGTAGAAAAACATCAACTAAATTAATGCTCTATTTTTATGTAAAATAAAATCGGTAGTGGAAACTAATTAATTAAATTGATAGAGATATTGATTGAAGATATTGTGCTCAACAGGTGGTTAGCAAATAAAAGAGTAAGTAAAATTTGCAATTTTATGATGAAATAAAAATGTAAAATCTGTAAAAATAAACTTCTAAATTTAAGTTCTTACATCATCATATTTTCATTCAATCACTACAAAATTAAGATACATAGATCTTATATAAAAATTAACTTTCTTTAATATTATAAAATTCTATTGATTTTTCATTTCGTGCAAATTTTTATAATATGCAAAAATATTATAATTCTAGTCTAGTCCAGTAACATTATAAATTTTCTATAATTAAAAATCATAGATAATATAATAAAGTTCGCAATATTGCGTTAATTTTATAACAATTCTAAACTTTCTATATAATCTCAGTGTAAATTTAATAAGGGCATAACTATTATTATGTGAAATAAGTTATTTAACAATATCGTTAGTAATACCGTTAAACAATTAATATGAGTCTCTGCTTAATAGATTTAGTGTGAAATTTATAAATATGCATATTACATACAATAAAGTAAATTAAAATATATAATTGAAATAATAATAATAATAATTATTGAAATTCGTTTGAATTTCTTGGAATACAAATGAATCTCTATTAACATAATGAAATTTTTTATAATATTTTATAAAAGTTAGTCATCGCAAGTAATATCTAATAAGTTTATTATTATATGATTCATATAGATTTGGTTAATAAATCTTTTTACGGAAAATTATATTCATTATTTTTTCAACAAAATTATAATTGAATTTTCTAATTTCTGTAACGCTAGTTATAATAATATAAACAGTTTTATGAAAATTAATTATTTAAAAAAAACCAAAGTTTTATTATATTTGAATTATTAGCATTTAAAATAATTTCTCGAGATTTTGTGATTTATTTATTTCAATTTTCTAATTAATGTATGGTTGTCAAATTTATGGCTCTCATATTTCAAAATTCTTTAACTTTTGATCGAATTTGCGGTCTCAAAATAAAAAATATTTTTAAGGAAATTTTTTTAGACTCTTAAAATAAATCAAGATTTAATTTTGTTTATAAACAATAAGCAAATGTTTATTTAAATTTAAAAAAAAAATACTATACAAAAACTATAAGTAATTTTATGACGTATAAATTTATTTTTAATTTCACAAAAAAAAAATTCAATTACACACAAAAATAAAATTATAATAATTTGTAAAAAAAAAAAAAAAAGTAACAACTCAGATTGATGACTAATTAATTTTGAAAACGAGTGTAATTTGAATTTCATTCATTAAAATTAATTCGAAATGATTTTTTTTTTTTTTATGAATGAATCAACAATACTATCAATTGTGGTTTTTAAATTAATTATACTTTCAATTGTGAAAATTTGTTAAAATGCAAACGTATAATAATATCAAATTCATTTTCTATTGATTTTATGAAATTATTTAATTGTGCATTTATGTTATTTTTTTTTTTTATTATTAATTTTATGTGATAAATATAATTATATTATGGTTTGTGTTTATATTTTAAGGATTATGATAAAAAATAATTAAAATTAACGATGAAAATTGTTTATATAATATTATAGGATTTATTAAAGTTCCAAACTTTTCAGCTTTTATCAAATAAACGGACTCACTATCCAAAAAAATTTTTACATATAACAGAACATGTTTGAGTTGACACACGAAAAAACTATTATCTTTATTTACTTGAATCGTATAATTTTTTTTGTTGATATCTACTTGTAAAATATGAATTTATTTACGTGGATACAACTTTCTTTTAGAAATTACAGAAAAAAATTACATTTTCTTCATTCAGCCCTAATCAATATAAAGTCATATTAAATTATTATTTCTTAACCTTTTTATTCGTACTCCACTATATATCTGCGTCATAGAGAAAAACTTTTTTCTTCTTCTTAAATAAAAAAAAATATTAGTGTTAACCTTTTCTCGCATAATGTCAGCAATTGATTTGATATTTTCATTAGTCGATTGTTTAACAATCTAAAATAATTTACTAAATCGAAATTAATGATCATTCTTCTTCCTCAGTCCGGGTTTCAGGTATTTTTAGGATTATTAAATTAATTAGAACTAATAATCTTGAGTTTATAGTTAGTTATTTATATTATTAAAAACGTCATGTTTTAAATAAACAACTTAATACACTTTTTTGTTGTTTCTTCAAGTGGAAGAATGGTCAAATAATTTCTTAAGATTACTTATTAATTATTCATATATATATAGAAAAAAAATTAAAATTCATGCATGAAAAGGTTAATTCAAAAATGTTAATTTATTTATTAATTTATTTTATAAAAGTAATTGCAATTTATGTGTTGCATCTAAGTGTTAAATATAAAATTCATATACATTTTTCATACCTAAGCCTCTTACCATATAAATTACTTTCTCTTTGGTTATAAAACCTAAAACTAATTGAAATTTTATTAACAGACATATAAGAAGTTTTTCTTTTATTATTATTATTATTATAATACATATTTTGAAAATTTTTCAAAGTTGAATAAATAATATTGTGATCATAATCAGTTTTAAATATAATACATATTACATAAAATGTTAAAACATTAAACACCCCATTTTCTCAAAAATGTTAAACTTAATACACATATTTACATAATTAAATATTTAAATTATAATAATAATTATAATAGAGATTATTATCTTAAGAGAACAAAAAAAAAAAGATATACTTAATGTTAATTTCACATTTGAATGAAAAGAGAGACTTAATTTTAAAGAATAATCAAATCGGATTTTGTTTAAAGAATTTTTTTGGTATATTATGTATTTTTAGAAAACCGAAAAATTTCTGGCATAAATTTAGGTAAACTCAAGTTTTCTGTTAGTATAAAAATTATTTGAACTCAAGGTTTAGTTTTGGAGTGAAAGAAAATAGATTTGTTTTTGGCACGAATTTCATAGATTCGAAATCATTGATTTTCAAAGTTTAATCATTCCATGCATGTTACAATAATTTTGCAAATATCAGATCACAAACATTTAAAATCATGCTAACCGAGAACAAAACCATTATCGAGTGAAAAAAAATTCAACGATAATGAGTATAACTTTTCGTATTAGTAAATAACAAAACCACACAAAAATTTTATAAATTCTAACTAAATGAATAGTAATATTTAAAATTAATGTTTCTCTTTAAAAACATTGGCATCATTATGACAAAATATTTGTCTTTAAAAATATACATTTTATTTAAAACACCTAAATATGTAAAGAGGAAGGAAATAATTCCTTTACTTTGTATTTGAAACTCAAATAGAAGCTATACATTTATTTATATAGAAAATTCCAAGTAATCAAAATGTATATCACTTTTACTTTGGAATAATATAACATACATATATGAAACTTAAACCTAATAGACTTTTACATTAAAGATAAATTACCAAACCTTACGTACTACATGCATTATATGTAAACATTAATGGTAATATTTTGTTGTAAAAACCATATATACATAATCAGTTTGAAAATAAAAACAAATTTATTACACTCCACGTAGTATGCCTGTAAATTCTGGAAAATCGGAGGTTCAGAAGTTTTCCATTATCTTTCACCAAAATAGATTTAGCTTAACACTATTTTGTTTCATAAAAATATACCTAGATCTTAATTGGTCCTAAACAACTACAAACCTATTCCTAACTATATTACCATAATATATTGACGAATTTTGATGCTCAGAAAAAAAATTCCAGAATTAGAATATGCATTTAAATTCAAGATCAAGTGGAAATAAATTCCATATTCACTTTGGCTGAGAATTATACCCAGTCCTAACCATAAAATAATATATGTTTTTCTACATAGTCTATAATGCACTTTATAGCATTGCAATATCAACAAAGACGAACAGTATTTATTTTTATTCAAAATATTCTATCAAAAAATAATTTAAATAATTCTTTATTTGGATATTTATTATATATTTATATTTAAAAACAAAAACAAAAATTCCATTTTATAATTTAGAAAATGTTCACATTTGCATTTTAACCAGATAGACAGAATAAATCCAACAAAAGCAGCTTAACTGATCCCTAAATAACCAAATAGACACAATCTTTAGATAGTTTTAATTTTTTGTTTTGTTTTTTTTATTAAGTTTTTTTTTTTTTTCCTATTTTTGAATCCAATATCATTTTTTATTTAACACGCTTAATCATTTTTTTTCTTCCTGCACTCTGCTGTGCATTTCAACTGTTATATTCTGTTTACCAGAAAAAGGTATCCACTTAATTAAAATCCTATGAATATAAATTAAGAACTGCGACGTCAATATTATATTAATTAAAACTATAAGAGTTTGTATAAGAGATTTTTAAAGTTGAAAAAAATAATGTAAGCATCGATGAAACTATTGTATTTGTATAAAAGTATTTTCATATAGCAAATTTTGTCATTAAAACATATTTAAATGAAATTACATTTCGTCTATGTTAGTAACATATATGTAGTTAAGGTATGTAGGTCTTGAAGATCCTTTTTATTAATAATCTCTTATCCTTATTATTAGTATGTATGTACTTAGATTAAAAATGTTTATTGCAAACTTGTTAAAGAGTGCAATATACAATACAAATATCTTACGAAATTATAAATAAAAATATTAGTTTCAACTTTAAGTGAAAATTAATCCAAAGTTTAAAATAAATAAAAGAATTATTCATTTATTTCTCTTTTTGTTTTAAAACTTTTTCAGAGTTCTGAAATATTGCAACACAGGTACCTATAATGTGATGAAAATTGATTTCCATGCACTTGTATTCAATCCCAATAACAACTTCTGTAAATTTTAATCGTAGACTGACAAAATAAATTTGTAGAAAAATAAATGCACTTTATTTTTCTTATAGAATTCAATTTTACGGCTGTAAACACTTTCAATTTACAAGAGGTACATATATTTAAAAAAAAATAGTAAAAAAAAAACAAAAAATTCTTAATGACCAAAACTATTAATTCGGTTGTCTTGTTCTTGAGAAAAATTAAAAATTAAATATGGAATCAAAAGGTATTATTCATCATGATTGTGGTATATATAGTGATGGAAAAAGTATCAATGTCCACTGTCAGACTTAATAGATAGGAAAATTTATAAAAAAAATGAAAATAAAAAAAAGTTAACAAATTAAAATAATGAAGCATTGAAAGAAAACAAAAAAAAATATTATTTATTTCATTGGTTCCGGTTAAGCAAAGAAAATTTATTAGTTATTTGATTGTGACTGCATTCTTAGAACTTCCTTAATGCTAAATTAAAAATTGTTTGTATATAGAACTCATACTGAGGAATTTTAATTTTTTTTTTTTTGAAGATATGATAAATTCAATAATTAGAATGACTTCAAATTATATGTACCTACCTACATTATGTCATCAAAAAAAAAGAATATTTTTTTTTAAAAATGAAATAGAACTCATACTGTGCTGCAGAGAACAGGTCAATCTTATTTTTTATTAATTACTTATGTTTCAAGAAATATATTAAAAAAAAAAAAAAAACAGAATACAAGTAATCCCGTAAAATATGCAATCTATTATAGAATTTTATAAATTTTCAAAATGTATAATGTACATATATTCTTATTTTCCGCAACTTCAACAAAAAATTTGACCCCGTACGTAAATAAAAAAAAATTACATTTATTGAAGTTGTACTATTTGGTCAATGGTGGATGGCGCAATCAAAAACGAAAACAAATAAAAATTTCCAGTTTAAATTTGTGATTGCACTGCAACATAATATTTTCTAATTTCATCAAATTCGCGAAAATTAAAAAAAATATATCTAACATCCGTTCAAAATTGAATTTGGTAAACTCTTGAAAATTAAACAATTTAGAAGTTTATGCAAAATTCTATGTTTCAACGAATTAAATTAAATTTGTTTAGATATTAAAAACTCATAAAAAGTAAATTTTAATTATTAAACTTCTGTTTTGTTAACGTAGATGTCAATAGAAACTTCAATAGTAATAATTTGCTAATTATAAAAACACTAAAAACCAAATTTTCATGATGATAAACTATTGCATTGCATTTACTTAAAATCGAAATAATTAATAAATATTTTCTTTCAAACCAAAAATCTTAAATTCCCTTGCTTAATAAAACAATAAAATTAAAAAATATATATAATTTTTTAAGATCCTTAAATCAAGTGCATTGTACTTCCTCCCACTTGTTAATTTTTTGAAAAATCTTTAAAAAAACAAGTTCAATATAAGAAACCTTTTAAACGTCATTGACCGATTATAATGACCTTTTTTTTCCAAGATTCAAGATTTTTTTTTTATTATTTTGTATTTTATTTCTACGCTTCTACTTAAAAAAATATAAAACTCTATTAATATCAAATAATAATTTTATTTCATTTTTTTTTTTCCTATAAAAATAGATTTAAATTTTTATTTATATCTATATGGTTGTTTTTGATTTTTTTTTTTTTTTTACTTAGAATTAAATCCTATATACTTATATAAAAAAATAGAGGTATATGTAGGTACCCAATTTGAAATGAAAGAAATAGATTTAAACTGCACCCAAAATGCAAAAATACAAGAGCCGTTTAATAAAAAAAGAAAAAAATGGTTACAGAAAAAAAAAGTTTTATTTTTCTGATTCAAAGATAAAATGAAACAGAAATCTTTAAAAAAAAAAATATATATATACACAAAATAAAGGTCAATAGCATTTTAATACTTACCTTTGCGATGCATTTGCACCTGAATAAAATAGAAAAATATATATTAAAGTTAAAAGCGATATACAAGAAGTTGGAATAAAAAAATACAATAAACCCATAATACGTTTGCCGCAGGGTAGTTGTTATTTTATTATTAATAATTGTTCTAATCGTTCATTATTTTTCTTTGTAGATAGGTAGATATGTGTTTGAAATTGGAATTCTTGTACCTTGGAATTAGAATTAGTTCTTAGTTTTTGAATTACATGTTTATATTGGGAATATTTAACATTTTACGTATAATCACATAGAAATATACTTAGTATGAGAAACAATTTCGAACAACTTTTTTAAGTATGAAGTAACTGATGGACATTAATAGTGTTTCATAGATTTTGATTTAATTTAGACACAAATACTATCAAATGGAGCTGAACGACAGCAGTTATTTTTCATACTAAAAAATGTTGTATGAAGTTAGCGCTCTGTCTATTCTATATTTCTCTCTGGTATAATATAATATTACATAAAATCAATATTGCAATACAAAATTTGTACAGTAAAAAGTTAAATATTTAAGAACTAACATAATACTTTCTTTTAATATAATAAAATGAACCTATTGTTAACACTATTGAGTTCTGTGGCAACTTAAATCGTTATGTTTAAAGAAAAAAAAAATTTTTTTTTTCACAACTAATAATGAAAATTATTTTTCCAAATTAATTAAGTTAAAGAAGAAAAAAAAATGATGTTTAATATATTTTTTTTTTTAATAAAACTAATCATAAAATAGAAATCTATTTAACTTCTTAAAATATATAAATAAATAGGTTTTTCTTTATATAACTATCTTCAATTATTGTCTTCAATTATATGTATTTTAAACAATATTTTATGTTTATAATGTGAACAGTAAGTACACTGTTAATGTTTATGATGTTCATTCAATATTATTATTTCAGGTCAAAATAGTTAAATATAATAATATAAAACAATTTATGATAAATCATACATAATTATATAGGGTATTGATTTAATAAATTAAATTGATTTGAATCCCTGTAGAGTTCAAAGATGAAGATAAATAGTTTATATTTTTATAACCAATGTACCTATATAAAACACATCATATATTTTTTTTATAGAAATATAATAGTTAATTAGAAGATCATATTTAAAGCTTGTATAATACATTTATATATTTATTTTATAATAATGAAAATTTACAAAATAAAAAAATTTTTAATCATAATAAATAATTGTATTTTGTATAAATAAAACAATAAATATACTAAAAAATGTTTGTATTATACTTAATGCATGTACATTGAACGTATATTATTTACATACATAAGCATTGGATGATGAGTTCGTAAACAAGCCCCAAATTTGATCCTTCCATGAAGAAAAGTTTATAAAATGTTTAAACTACAAGCAAATATTTATATAGATAATAAGTGTATAATATAATAGTATAATGTTTCACAATTTATATGCTTTTTGTTTCGCTGTAAGATATCACACGTTCTAGTACAGAATATGACAACTATTTCTCATCAAGATTAAGTTTAAATTTCTTAAATTATTATCATTTATATAGTAAATTTTTAAAATTGATTATCCTTTACTGCATATGCAGAGTTTATATAACCCAAAGTTATTGTCGTATAAGCTTTATTAAAAATTTTATAATATCTTAATTCTGCAATTTTACATAACTAACTATGTCAAGCACTATCCGATTCTGTTTTTTCAGTACTTTTATTTTTTTTTTTATTAAAGTTCATGAATGAAAATAACAGAACAAACAGAATAAGGATTTTATTTATCTTTTTTTTTTTTTTTTGTATATGAACAGACAGAAATTTAGAGGAAATTCATTTGAATATGTAAAATATAAAAAAAAAAATAATAAAAAAAAAAAAAACCGAATATAATTCAGAGTGCCATAATTTGTAGAAAAGTTAAGCTTCTGAATTAAAAAAGTTTAATTTCACTTCATTGTTGCAGCAACAATTGTTTTCTAACTTTTTTTATTCATTTTATTTTATATGTATGTATTTATGTATATTTTTTTTTATTTTTAAATTAATGCTCCTTAATGATAAAATATTTATCCTTTGGGTAATTTTCATTTAAATTATCGTAACAAGGGAAAATATTTTCTATTTTTTTTTTTTTTTTCAACATAGTGCAAATAAAATATGAGTTCTTTGAACTTTCTAATTGTAATTTCCTTTTTGTAATGAAATAAATTTTTGAAAATTGTATTCATTTTACAAATTAAATAATAATATGTAGAAAAATTTTAATTTATGAAATATTTATAAAATATAAGTATATCAGATCAGACTATATTTATTTTATTCTTATAAATTTTTGATGATACCCAATGGATACTTGGAATTATATTTTAAATTGCAATAATTTAGTATATAGTATAAACAATACTTGAACTTGATTATATGATTCCTAAATTATAATTTTCAATTTAAACTAAAATTTTCAATTTAAATTTTTCATAAAATAATTATTAAATGTTTCAAATATATATAACAAATAACTTAAAAAGAATGAAACGCATATTGCAAAAATTTTGACTTTTTAAAATCCTTAACCCAGATTATTTAAATCTTGCTGGGTTTTATTCAAAAAATTACAACACCGTAAAATTTGGTCAATATAAATTTTACCACATTTTGTAATTATATTGTAATTAATTTTATTATGCTGAAAAATCAAAGATAATGATTGGAATGAATCATTATTAATAAAACAATAATTAATTTAAAAAAAAATAAAATTTATTTTTTATAATTTTAAAATTTAATATATAAAGTAATAAATAATTTAATTTACTTATGTGAAAATAATGGACAAAAAAAAATTATGGTAAAATACAGAAAAACCCATAATATATAGTATATAATATATATAATATATAATTGATAAAATTTTATTAATGGAAATATAATAAAATAGCACCTGCATAAAATAAGATTAACGAACTTTTTAGTAAATTATGTTCGGGATCAAACATAATATATTTATTAATGAATTATCACTTCATATAGAATGCTGTGAACTTATTAAACTTTATTCCGAAAATAACAATAATTATCAGCATGATGTTCACTCAATTTAAAATAAACCAAAAAATTTAAATAAAAAAAATAACTGAAAGTAACATTTTCTTAATGATCTCAGTTCCTGATTCTGGCCTATAAAATGTGGAAGGAATATATTTTATTTTTCATTATTTATATAATGAAGACTAACGAATCCTTAGATTTAGATATTCCTCAATCATACATTACAAACGCATATTTGATTTAATCAGCAAAAGGGGTTAAGTGAAATAGCCTAATTCAATATCATTTCTCCGAAGATTTAATTTTTTTACGGTAGAAAAGAAAACATACAACTTTTAAGATACAGTTATGGTATTTTCATTTTACATTACATACTGGAAGTAAAATGACCTAAACAATTTCCAATTTTATTTTGATTTTTAAATTTATTTTCCAACTTATAGTCATATTTTTAAATTTAACATGCACATAATAATGTACCTACATAATATTCTTATATTATATATTAAGAAAATTATTCTAACAATCAATCTTTTTTATTGCTATTAAAATAAAATATCTAAAGAAATATGGTCCAATGTCCGTTAGCTATTAGGACATTTATATGAAATTTATTTTCCTAAATAATGCAAATATTACATAAGTATAAGTATATATACAATTTGTATTTTATAAAATATTTATGTATACAATTTCAGTTTAAATTTATCTAAATTCACGCTACCACTATTTATATGAGTAAATATACAGTTTCTCAACGAAAGAAATCTAGTAGAATTTCATTACAAATTTACAAATTACGCATTGCATAGTTGAGAATACAAATATTTCACACACTATTATATAATATCGTTATCATTAAGACATTAAAGGCTTTCCTCGGAATTGAAGCCTAATTACAAATTAAAACTCTTTAGTTAATAGAAATAGATACCTTGTTTTGGATATTTTTCAATAATTGGTCCTTATCACAATTAATTAACAAAAAACTGTACACTCTTTTTCAAAATCTATAATGAACCAAAAATTGTAGAAAACAAGATAATAATAATTATTCTCTTAGAAGAATTTTATTGCGTAGAGATTCATTGCAAAATAGGATTATAGCAACAATAAATAACCCAAAAATATATAAATTTATAATGTTGAACGTTATTAGTAAAATTTTATAAACTATTGTATACATATAATAATATATACACAAATAATAAGAAGAAGTATCAGTAACCACCTACATAAATACCACATTCAGTTAAAAAAAAAAAGTTTTATTTATTGTACAAACAGAAAGAGAAAAAAAGCTATAAATATTTAGGAGCCTAAAGGCTTTTATGATATTTGAAAAAGAAAACAAAGAAATATGCAGTCAATGTGTGGGGAATCCTTAAATAGTTGGTTCGGTTTGGCTTATTTCAAAATTCTTATTTGAATTTTATTTTTGTATTTGTTTTCTGTTTGTTTTTTTTGTTTTTTTTTACCAAGAGATATTTTGAAAAAGTAAAACTTAAATATAACCAAATTTTAACGGAAAAGGATACAACCACAGAATGCAAACAAATAAATATTTTTCTTTCTAACTTCTAGGAGAAAAATGCCATTTGGGAAGAACTAATAAAAAAATAAAAAAAATATATAAGTTGTGTATATAGTTATATAGTTTTGTTCAACCAATTGAGGAAATTTTATGAGAAAATGCTGCATTGTGGTTTAAGATTTTGCAATTCTAAATGTTATAAACTTAAGATAATTAGGTGTTAGACATTATATTTGATATTTTTAATTATATTGTATATATGTTGTAGAAATAATTTAACAAAGTTTTTTTTTGTAAATTATATAATACTTATACCGCAGGAAAATAAACTGACAATGTTCAAATGTAGGTCAGAAAATAGTGTATATAGTGACATCTGACATAATAGCTAAAATAAATAAAAGCTTCAATAATATTAATATATTATTATAAATAAAATATATATTATAAATAAAAGCTTCAATAATATTAATTTTAACAGTTTTTTTTACCTAGCATAATTAGTCCTGGGAAAAAACACGGAATTAATTTTGTACAATTTATTTTTCCTTTTTTGCTTAAGATATTTAAATTATTCAATTAAGGAATTTGAAAATTATGTGAAATTATATAAAATTTGGGCTTATTTTATATGTTATTACACCTTGAATTAATGATGTATTAAAAATTATTTGTCTCATCATCAGCAGCTATGTCGTCAACAAAGTCAAAACGTTGAAAATCAAAATGTTGATTCTAAATAAGTAAATAAATAAATTATGCAATTTATAAATAGGCAAAGCGACTATATTTAGTCGAAGGAAAATTGTCCTTCTTGAATTTAAGAGAAACCCTTCATTTTTATTATATTTGGGAATAAGCTAAAATAAATTGTAGAATTTGTAAATATGCCTAATTAACTTTTAAATAAGAATAATAATGACATAATTGTCTAAATTTTTCATCACACAAAGATTGCAATAATTAATGCATGGTGTATACATAAAGCTCTATGTATAAGGAAAATTTAAACATATTATAAACAACAAGCATGTACACCAAATATTTTTCTGTTAACAACAACTTCAAGCATAAAGTGTCATTCAATTATATTGCAGAGACAACTATTCATTTTGGGACTGCCTAATTTATTATTCTTATCTTTGTTTCGCTGTGGGAAAACATTTTTCTCTGTTTAAATTGATTTTACATAATATGATTTGTTAAGTTGATATTTGATTAAAGAAAATTTCTATTCATTTACTCAGATTTTGTAATCAATCCAGGCGCCAGTTATTTAATGTTTCTATTTTTTGATATTGTGTAATATGTATATATATGTTTGTTTTTTGGTATACAAATCATTTTTTAGTATAGAATGAGCTAAAATGTTGAAATTTTACTTTAATAACTTTAGGATTGCAATATCTATTATGTGTGCCCCTCTTTCGAAAACTATTTCATATAAAAACAATATTTGGAAAATTTATTATCAAAATATCATTTACGCGATTTTTAATTTGAAATAATTTTTAATTTATTTAAAATAGAGTTTATTTATTTTGTATCATCGTCGTCGTCGTTCACCTTATTATAAACATTTGTGGATTGTGGTGGTGTGCTTGTGTTTTTATAGAGAGCTTCTATCTTCCCTGATATGTGTAGAGATAGAATAAGATAAAAGGCGGGGAAAATTTCTATTTTAACAGGTTAAAATAAAATAAAATTATTTTATATTTTTATTTTGTCTTTGTGTATATATTGTATTTGTTTTTTGGTTTTTATATTTAATTTAATTTCTGTATACAAGATATAATATAAATTATTTTTGGTTTTCAGAATATAATATCTTTACAAATTTTGTATCTAAGGATTTTCAAATTAACTTTTGCTATGGGAAATTTGGTTGAATATCTTTTCTTTTTTTTGTTTCATTTTCTTGAATAAATGTTTATTGGGGTTTTAAGAAGAGAGGAAATAAAAACTAAAAGGAAAAACAATATTATTTTCTTTAACAGTTTTTGAAAGAATTTATATGTAATTGAAATATGACGGAATGGGATAAGAAAAAAAATAATAATAATAATATAATGAATATTTCCTGCAAAAATACAAAGTTTTTAAAAAAAATTTACATTATAATTTTTGTTAAAGATTTAATTATATTTTAATTACATAATTTATATGATATACATGTGTGTGCGTTTAAAAACCATAAAAAGTTCTAAAATTTAATTAAAAACTTCTTCGGATTATTATTTACAAAAAAAAACAAATATACCTTCTTCAGTCAAATTTTATCTTGAATTAAACCCATTCCACATATTATTTTGTTATAATAAAGACTGACAATATTTCAAAAGTATAAGTATGTGAGATTTTTTATTCTGTCTTTTTTACCGCGTATTCTAAGGAGATAATTTTTCTTCCAGTTGGAATTCAATCTAGTATTAGAACTTTTTGCAGTTTAATTCTAAAACTTTTAAAACCAAATTTAATCAGATTATCAAACCTTTATGATAAAAAACTTTGTGTGGACAGAAAGTTGGAAGTTTTAAATATATGAAGATATGTACTCAACCAATTAAGCATTCAAATTATTTATATACATTTTATATCAATAGTTTTGCAAAAACTCTGTCTTTATATGAATATCCAAGTTCTTCCAATTATTTTTTCTATATTCTTGTTAAATTTTCGTTGGGATTATCCGGTTAGTCATGTAGTACATTGCATTCTTCAATTTTTTTTTTTCGTATGACTTGATAATATTCCCATGTGATTTATTTTGTAAAAATATTTTATTCATAAAAAAAAAGAAATAAAAATAAATCTTTTTTAAAGGCTTAAAATATTTTCTTCAAAAAAAAATAACTATCAATCAAATAGATCAATTTTATAATTTTTCCTTTTACTATTTTTGTTTATTTGTTATTCTTACCATTATTAATTGTAATCCTTTTATAATAATGTGATTTACAACATGACTTTTACTAATTTTCTAATAACAAAAATAAATTTTATATACGGTTTATTTCGGTATTTTCAATAATATTTTTGTTAATAATAAAACATTCATAAGTTAAAAAAAAATTTATTTTCTATTTATAATTTCCAAATTACATACTTTCTAATATAATCATTTTTGAAATAATCTTATCAAAAATTCCTATCAAAATATTACTTTAAATTAAAATAAATAAATTTAAGAGATTCTTACCTAAATGTAATTACTTTATATTATTTAAGTTATTTTATTATTTAAGGATTATATGTTAATATTTTATAATAATTTATTATGCTTTTTGAACTGCAATATGTTCAAACCTGGGAAGCAATTACTGTGAGCTTATTCATTCATGGTTTTAATCGCTGATTTTAATCGCTAATTTTAGCAAACTTCTAAGAAAAGAATTTTATCTTAATTTTACTTATATCCTCTCGTCGATGTGTATGTCGATGTAATTTACTCTATTTAACTAGGTAGAGGTACTTAATGATTTCGAATTACTAAATTGTAGTTACTGCAGTATCCATAACCCAAATAGCAAATTAGCTCTATAAGAGAATTCGATCCTTTTAGTAGAAAACTTATATAAAATAATTATCTACAAAAATAATCTGCTAGTTGGGAAGTTGTGTTCTAACTTCAAAAATTTTCTTGTAGTTGTACATATTTATATGATTTTATTTGCAATTTTCAAAATAACACAATTGTTTTTATTTACAAGCAAAACTGGCTTTAAAAAAGAGGTTTTATCGGAAGTTATATTTAAGAAATATAGAAAGTATGCTTTATTTATTCCATCCGATCTGAATGTGAAACGACCAAAAAGTGACTGAAACCATATTTGTACTTTTTCATTTCTTTTTTAATAATCAAAAAATAATATTATAACTTTAACTAGAACCTTCGTGGGATCAAATAATTTCATATTCTAGCGCTTTAAAAGAAATCAGGAAGTGTGCCAATGTTTTTAATTTTTAAGTTTTCAATTTGTGTTTTTGAAAATTAATTAATTTTTTTTTGTACTATTTTTTGTTATTTTAAAACTCATATTTCTTGTTTTGCAAATGAGAAATTCAAATGAAACCTTTTGCTACAAATAAAATTTTGTATAAATTTAGATATAGGTACATTGTGCTTAAACTATCAACTTTTTCAAAACTTTTATACAAAAATTAAAATTAAAAAGCAATAATTTTA
Source organism: Hybos culiciformis (assembly GCA_964007475.1). Lineage (NCBI taxonomy): Eukaryota > Metazoa > Arthropoda > Insecta > Diptera > Hybotidae > Hybos > Hybos culiciformis. The sequence continues at coordinate 137,327,137 of OZ023273.1, read as the reverse complement.
TTTTACATTTTTTAACAAAAAAAAATAAAATAATGTTAACAAATTTTTATACTGATTCAGTATTCTAATAGAAAATAAAATTTTAGATATAAACATTATAATTTTCATTAAATTACTTTTTAATTTTACTGAAAAAATTTTATTCAAAAAGACTAACTTTTTTTTTTAAAGGGTACCAGGTGCCAAAAGTAATTTAATACAAAATGACCAAAAATAAAACATTTTCCTGACACTATCATAGTCATTAAGGTTCTTTCATTGGGTAAATTTTGTTAAAAACTATAACTATGTAAAAGAATTTACATGAAACTGCAGATATAGGTCTGATACTTTCTAATTATTCATTCAAGTTTAATTCAAAATTCGTCTGAATATTCGTATTTACTATGCAAGTCTATGAACAAATGTATCAAGCTTGGCAGATTTTTGCCACATGTTTTTTTATATTTTTTTAATTATTCGAAATTTTAATAAACTTTTGAGCTAGATGGTGGAAATTAGATCTAGACTCAACATATGATTTTAGCCAATTTATGGAAGATTTATGATCTCTAACTAATTGATTTTAAATAAAAAATTTTACCCAGCGAGAGAAAATTATTTCAATTTTTTCAACTCAAGAAATCTCTGAATAAAGATTTTTGAACTATAAACATATCAAACACAAACTATATTGCTCTAGGATAATTTTTAAACATTATTTTAATGCAATTTATACAATATAATAGTAATGAAAAAAAAAATCAAAAAACTTGTTTATCTAAAAATAAAATTATGATTTTAAAAATTGAATTGTTTTAAAATATACCGAACAACAACTTTATAATAATAATCAAAAAGCCGGTTAAAATAACGTTTAGTCTATCTTTTTTTTTTTTTTTTTTAATAAAATAATAAAAAAAATATATATGTACTTATATAGAAATAATAGTTATACAGAAGACATTAAAAATCAACAAAATATAAACTTCATTGTTTTATATTCAAAATACACTGCACAAAACTTGACATAAAAATTTATATCCATCATATAAATGTTAATTTTCACTTAAAACAAAAAGACACAGGCCATCTAAAATGTTGTGTCAAATTGTAATAGAAGAATGTCAAAAATTTCAAGTTTGATAAGAATATCCTATTTTGCCAAATGAATACCCGAAAAAGCTTGGACTTAGAGAACTGAATTCAAGTTTTGAACAAGTTTTTTTTTTTATTTTTCTAATTAATTATTTTAGCTTAATAATAAATAGCTTTAATCAAAATATTTTTAACTGTGTATATAAAGTTGTTGAAAAGCATAAAATAAATTATAAAAATTATTTTTATGCTTATATGATGATAGCTAGTAACATGTATAAATGGTTACAAAATTAAATGAAGAAAAAAAAACAAACAAACCAAGATCAAAACAACATTCCATTTTAAGAGAAACTGAATTCCAGAACGTGTTCAAAATCAACCATTGTTTAAAAACAGAAGAAATTATTATAAGTTCAAAATAATGGAGAAAAAAAATAAATTTATACATTCAACTTCCTAATTTGGAAACTTAAGAGATAGATTGTCCTAGAGAGTCCCTCAAGCGTCTCAAAAAAAGTTGTTTTTTTCAATAATTTAAAGTTTATTTAGTGAATCGTACATTTTTCTATTTATGTAAGTAAATTATATATGTATAGTAAGTTTAACTAAAAATATAATTATATTAATAGTTATAATTTTTTGTCATTCTTCGGCGCAACTTAACAGTTCGAAGAAACTTTTTTGGCCTTAAATCAAAAGATTCTTTCAAAGAATATAAGTTTGTGCTCCGTATAACATCTGTAAAACTTCTGACACCATCATCATTACTCAACTAACTAAATACTATATAATTGATGAACGTTCTCTTGAAAAATATAATGGACCATAAGTGCATTAATTAAATATCCTTAAATTTCCCAAAAATTAAATATTTAAATATTTATCGCATTTGTAAAATATAAAAATAAATATATATGTATATATAAAAATAATTTACTAAAAACAGATTGAGAAAAAATAATGCAAATAAAATTAAGAAAAGCATAACGAAGGAAATCATATTTCCAAGTTAATTCTTTATCCTTTGTTCCTCCAACCCCAAAATGTTCTCGTTCAAGATATATACCCATAACTAAGTGTACAAATATAATTTTGTTCAATGTTTATATTTTTTGGTAAATTTCAGAAAACTGGGTGACATTTTTATACGAAAATTTAAACTTTAACTATAAAAGTTTTGTTTTTTAGGAAAAGTCTGGTCAACCCTTTATTTATATTTTTATTTTGTCCTCTTTTTTTTTTTAAATACAAAACCGGAAGCTATTTCCTTCTTCTTTTTTTTTTTTTTTTTTGTTTTTGCAATAAAACTAACTTCCGTTTAATATATTTTTTATTGTCTCTAATAAATGTATTTAACTTTTTAGTTAAATATAATTTTCTATTTTAATGTTTATTCAATAATTTTTCGTTGTTTTTTTTTTTTGCTTTAGATTTTTAAATAATAATAATAATAAGTTTTGATAGTAAACAACAACCCTCGAAGAAATATTTTCCACAAAATAATATTGGAAAATTTGAATATTCTTTGGTTTTGTGTTTTTTTTTTATTTTATTTTATTTTATTGTCTAGACATTATAATAATGTCTTGCGAATTTTATTAGAATAAAAATATAAAATTAAATGTTTATTGATTTGTTTATTCTGTATTATATATATGTATATAACAAAAAAAACACATAGAATAATCCTTGAATTATAATAATAATAATAATAACGAAACCACAACATTAAGTTTGTTTTGCTCTCGATGTTGTGAAATGAAACGTTAATTTGAAAAGAAAAAAAAAAAAAAACACACAGAAAAATTAAAAAACAAAAATATTCATTAAATAAAAAAAAACGAAACATGAATGTTATGAAAACATGTCGCCCATAAATATGCAATAAAATTTAAATTGCGGTGGCATTCTGTGTGGATGATAATATTTACATTATAATAGATATTTCAATATGATTTTGTTTACCATTTATATTTACGTTGAGATTTTTTGGTACATAACTATATTAAGTTGTTCAAGATTGAAATTGAGATTTTTTTTTTGAATAATAATAATCATATTTCATTTTATACATGCTTGGTTGGTTAAAGAAAAATTCACAAAAAATTAAAACATTTTAAAATCATTCAATCTTCTAATTGCACTATCAAAAAAATTTTTTTTTATTAAACTATTTAACTATTGTAATTTCCAATGTTTATGTTTCGTAAAGTGCTCTCACTATTTTAAATACCAACTCATTTTAATTCATTCATAAAAAATAGAAAAAATATATATTTTTTTTTTTTTTTTTTCAAACATTAAAATAGCAATCAAGAATAATATAGAACTGCTGGAAACAATTAAAGCCAGGAGGAAATTACTTATATACATGTATATATTCAATGCTATTATTTTTATTAGAAATTTTCATTCATTCTTCTAATTTTTTTTGTTTTTTTTTTTTTTCACAACAAACTGATAAAGAAGAAAACATTTAAAAACATTAATTATCATTAATTCCATCCGATTAAATCATAAAGTTTCTATATATTTCTTTCAATTATCTTCATGAAGTATGTTCATTTATAGTAATTAGTACAGAAGAAGAAGAAGTAGATGATGAAGAATAAAAAAGATAACTAAAAGTATATGCTTAAATTTATGTGAGCGAAAAATATTCTTAAATAATTTTACTTGCAATTCAATACAGTTTTCTTAGATAGTTTTTTCTTACATTTTCTTTAACTAAATATAAGTTTTTTTTTAAAATTGTTGATGTAGATTTAGTAGAGATACTATAATGAAAGTTTTTTCTTCGGAAATACATATGTATTTTAATTTTTATTGTATTTGTAATAAATTGTTACAAAATTCAAAATGCATTTTTAATTTTAATTTGATAATATGTGATACTTTTCTTGCCATTTTATAAATTTCACCAATTAAGAGCTTTGACTATTTTTATAATTATAACAAAGCAAGGTTTAAAAACGAACATTAGATGGATAAAAGGCAGTCAATTTTAAAAATGTATTAAAAAGATAACCTTTACTCTTATTATAAGCATGTTTGTCAATCTATACAATCTATATGTATTACACACTAGATCAGTGGTACGAAACCCCCTACCCGCGGGTAACATAGTTACCCGCGGCCATATTCCAATCACTCAATCCAGCCAAGTAGTTTCATTTTAATTTTTTTTAATTTTGAAGAAACTTTGTTTTAAACTCAATAAGGAACAGATTGACGCTGGAAAATTCTGATGCTTGTATCAGATTAAAAATAACAACATATTTTAGAAAAATAGGACAAGGATTTCAACATCAAGGAAGTCATTAATTATTAAACTTTTCTTTCAATATTATTATTTTTCTTTCAATATTATTAATAATAAGTTAATAAAAAATTTGATTTAATAAAAAATACGAGTTCATTTTTTACCCATTTGCCCGCTTGCGAAAAAGGTTGCCTATCACTGGACTAGATCATTGTAATTCCCCTATTCATTTAATAAACCACGAATAATAAAAATAAAAATTTCTAAAAAAAAATTTTTATGTTTTCCTTTCATTTTCTTATTTTTCATATTTATTTCTAACTATGCACATATATTTCATTATTTTTATCATTATGAAAGTTTTAGAGAATTTATTCCCCAACTCCTTGCTATTAAATTAAGTTAAACAGTCTTTTTTTTTGCTATCCTCAATAGTATTTAAAAGAATTCAACTTGTGGTATAATTCATTTGTTATGGAAAATAATAATGAGTTCACTTGCTTTTAGTTAGAAGAAGAAAATAAGGTAAAAAAAAAGGTGTATTGAAGAAAGGTATATATACAAAACTTTATCAACAGTTGAAAATAGTCTACGAAAAGAAAAATTAAGAAAAAACAAAATAAAAGAAAAACTTCTTTAAAAAGTCTTGTACATATTTTAGAGAGAGAGTAAAAAAAAAAAATCATATCAAAAGAAATATAAAATTTAATTTTAAAGAAGATGAAGGAAAAATATATTTTTTTTTTTTAATTTCCAACAATGACATTTATTTTCTTTCATTAAAGTGAATTTTTCCTTATCCACCCATGGTTGAATTAAATTCTTTTGCAAGGTAGTTTAGTTTATCTTTTTTTTTTACTTAAATTTTTAATCTTAAAGTGAAAGAAAACCTTAATATTTTATAGTACATATATAACTTAGTATGTGAGACACATCTTGGTGTCGTTTTAGTTATATACATATATGAGTATGTAGTTTTTAAATTTTGTACCAAAAAATGTTCAATGAATCAATATATTAAAAATTTTTATTTTATTTTTTTTTTTTTTGATAATAAACTTGAAACTTGAAAAATAAAATATAGATTAAAGTTAATAATATATTTTATTGACGAAATTGATTTAAAATCTACATTATGATGCTATATTGAAAGGATATTAAATAATTATACATATCGATTCTAACAACTATTTAGGAAACTGAAATATTATTTTAATTTATAGAATTTTTAGTTTTGGAATGACATGAATTCACAGCTGAAGATTTTTGACATAAAAATAGTTCTAAAGTGGTATTCTAATTTTTTAAAAATCTACAAAAGAAAATTTCAAATTTTCCACAACAATCTTAGCTTATAAGTGTACTTTGTAGTGGGCCTCGTTTTTTAAGAACAAAAAATTATAAATTTAAACAGACTTTGCATATCATACAGATTTAATGTTAAGTGAAACGATTAAAAACAGGCAGTATTATCAAATTGTTAACCATTTCTAAGAATGAATATACTTTAACTTATATTTTTGTATAAAACTAGATAGAATCCCCGAAATTATATTTTAAGTTTTTCAGACAATATTTATTTAAGAAAGTTTTCTCCAGAAATTTTCCAAGTTTATATCATTCGAGCAAAAATAAAATTTGGATATTATTTATCACCGTAATAAATAAAAAATAAAAAAAAAAATAAAAAACTTTTAATGACCTAACTTAATGTTTTTAATACTTGTTTTTTTTTTACCTTATTTTTGTAGAATAAAAAAAAAAGAATACAAAAAAGTTACAAAAAAGAATGTAAAATCTTATTTCAAGATATTCAATGAAAAAATAATAAAACCCCCAAAAACTTTATAGGTTTGGCACATAATCTAAATATTTTAATAACGCATCATTAATTTTCATTCTTTATCGAAAAGTTATTGAAAATATCTTCTTTTTTTTTGTGCTTATTTAAATATCTTAAATCGTTAAAGAATGCTGAATTATTTGCCTTTTAAAAAAAAAAAAAAACAAGGCCAAGCGGAAAATTTTTTTTTTGTTCTAAGCTTAGAAAATTTTATTCAAAATTTTTATCTATATCTTCCAACGAAAAGATCTTTTATTGGAAAAAAAATCTAATTATAAAAAATCTCTTCCAAAAAGAATAGTTCAACCAAGGGCCAAGGCTATGAAACTTCATTCAAAGCATGCAATTAGGAATCAAAGCATGCAATCAGGAAAAAGTTTTTATCACAGTGTCATAAAAAAATATACATTTTGAAAATTGGAATTGATTATTTTTTGTTTAAAGCCAAATTTTTGCTTGTATGTATAAAAACAAATTTGAAAGTTTTGGACACAAATTTGTTACTGTTTTGTATATAATATATTATTTATTAACTTTAAAAAATAATTTTAACAGATAAAAAAATCTGAGTCCACCTCTGTTTGTGAAGAAAATTTTATTTTCTACTTTTTCATGCGGCCTGGCCTCAGTTTTTTTGAAAACTCGTTTTTTACTTATTTTTATTTTCAGTCTTTTTCACGTTAACTAAATTGTTTTTATGTGCTGCATGGAGATGTTTTAAAACAATTTTATGACTAATCATATCGATGAAAATTTTTCCGATGATTTTCCCGCTTTCTCGGGTTTTCCATGTAGTTTTCCACCAAAGCAACTTTATGCAACTCATTTCGCTCTACAACTTTGTCCCAGGTTGCAAAACGCTCAAACGCTTCATTGGTCGGAAAAACTCCGGAAAAGCGTTTTACATAAATTTTCCTCGATTTTTACTGCAAGTTTTCACCATTATCGGAGAGAAAGTAATGATGCCAGTTGATAATGAACTTAATCCTGCATAATTAAGAAAACATTTTTAACGGAAAATTTTCCGGAAAAGTCGGAAAATTGCGGAAAATTTTTTCGGAAAAATCGGCAAACTTTGTATTTTTCCGGAAATGGATTTATCACTAATCAAATTTGTACCAAATTTTCAAATGATTTTTCCCGATTTTCCGGGTTTTCCATAGAAATTTCGGGTTCAAATTTGATACATTCAATTGTCACGCGACATGAACGTGTGTGCCAAATTTCAGTTCGCTGTGATGACAAAAAGTGGGTCTACGAGAGTGTCGAAAATAGTATAGAATTATATAAACAGACAAATTCATGTACGAGTTAATAATAATTGTGGCCTCAAAAATCTATACCATTTCTGAATAGATTTTAAACAAACATTTTTACAATGCCTACCAATAATTTATGTCTTGAATTTTATATGTATATAAATGTAATGAAATTTGACCGTGTAACATTTTCTTATTATTTAATGAAAGTTTTAGCGAAAATTAAGAAATTAAGACTTATTTTATTATATTCTTGAACTTTTTGTTTAGCACAATATTTCAAAATAATTTTCATAATAATTTTAGAAATTTTGTGTAATTAATACGCTACGATCGTATTCTGTGCTACACTACACTATATACTATGCTATACAACTGAAGTAAATACAATCCAAAAACAAACAGTGACCAAAGAGGTCGTAAAAACCCTTAAGGAAAGATTTTTTTTTTCGTAGCAAGTCAGATGCACATAATTAATTATTTAGTTACATACTTCTATCAAAACCAGAAAAGTTAGAAACATATAACATAAAAATATATGTACGTAAAAAAAAAACAAATTTAAAAACAAAAATAAAAAAAATAAATGAAATAAAAACTTTACAGATTTTTATTTATTTTTTTTTTTTTTACTTAAATAAAATAAAAGTAAATTCGTTTTGATTAAAAATTCATGAAAATACAATGACACGAAAGAAAAATGGAAATGTTTAAATTTAGCCTTAAGTTGTAAATAGCAATTTTTTTCTTCCCTTATATATAAAAAAAAATGTAATTTAAAACTATTTTGTTACAAAGTTGATAATGTATTTATTTTTTTAATGTGATTTAATTTTGAAATAAAGAAATTGTTAATCAAAAACCAAATAAAATTTAAAATTAAATCCTATGTTCACCGAATTAAAATTATTAAATTTATTATAATTTCTTCTCTTTCGTTCCTTTTTTGGGAATACTTAATTATTTTCGTAAATTATATAAAATTTTGCCCTTATTTTTTCTCATTTACAAATTACAAAAAAAAAAATTTTCCATGAAACTAAAAGTAAAAGAACTAAAAACATACTGATTATTTTCTAGCCTAATCATGACAACCAAATTCTGAATAAAGTTACTTACAACACATTTATAACTATTTTTTAAAATGTAAATAAAATAGAAAAAATTTAATTGAAATTTTCCTTTATTTTTCCCTGTTCACAGTTTACAAAATATAAAAAGGAAAAAAGATCAAGAAAATATTGCAACTGCATGAAACTTGCAGGTAATTTCCCTCAAGAATCTTATTTTACGAAATTGAAAAAACAAAAACTTACAAAATCTTTTCAAATTCTATTTTCTTTCTAAAAAAAAATTATTTTCATTTATATTCCTTTTGAGTTTGATTATCTTAAACAAGTAATATCCGAGTGTATGACATATTTTCTCATAAAATTTTAATAGCTAATATCACATAGAAAATCAAACTTGTACTATTTTCATCAAACAATTTTTTTTTATCAAATCTGGTTATCAAATTTGATAAAAATATTAAGGTAAGAAATCAAGAATTGTGTTTAGAAAAGGTTTAAAAGGTTTATGCCATTCAGACATACATGAACTTTAAGTATGTTCGCTCCAATTTGAAATCATTTGAACATTTTTCACTTTTCATATTATTGTAACCATAAAAAAAACTACGACGTTAATTTAAATAGGCGCGTCGCATTGTCGTCACTTTTTTCTTTCAATAAGATTTTTAAAATAAACTTTTTTGCTACTAGTCACGAAAACGACACTAAACTTTTTTGCTTTCACTTTTTACTCACAATCAATTTCTAGCTTTCACTTCTTCCTTCTAATAATTTTATGAAGACAAAAATATCATTTTTGTGGCGAAAAAATGAGCTAGATAACGATTCCGGTGACGCGTTGAACTAAATCAAGGTCGATTACCAAAAATTTTTCATAAAATAAACATTTTTTAAAAAAAATTATTGCAATAAAAATGAATTTCTACACCATAAGTTTTTTCACTTCTAAAAAATAAAGTTTTACTTTTGGTAAATTTTAAAACATTAAGAATTCTGAAACGATTTTCCCAAAAAAAAAAAAATAAACAAATATTTTAAGAGTATTAAGTTAAGCCAGTTTGAAAGTTTTCTTGGATAAAATTTTTGAATTTAATTTTTAATATAATTTCAAGGTTTTTTATTTTCATTTCCAATTTAGTTTTCTTAAACTAAAAAAAAAAAAAAACTTAAAAAACAAATTAAAAGATTTCAAAAACTCATGCACGTTCTGTCCAAAGTCCATTTATGTATATTATATATAAATACATATTTTTTATTTATTTTTTTTTTTATTTAAAGGCAATAAAGCTTTTATCTCTTTTAAATCAAATAAAAATGTTCATGTTTTAAAAATAAAAAAAAAGGAATATAAATGTTGCTTGCCTACATACATATTAGTTTTATATTTATGAACCGAACAAAAATTTAAATTAATATCCTTTAAGAGCCAATGTTAATTTGACACTGAAGTCCTATTTTAAAATAAAATTGTTCCTTTTTTATTTTTAAACACAGCAGCTACTAGGGATGGCAATTATTCAGATATCCGGATATCGAATATCTTAAACATGAAATATCCAGATGTCTGGATACTATTCGGATATTTGAGAGATTGTGAAATTTAGAAAAAAAATCTGTATATATAAATTATTAAGTTCATTTTATTCGATATTAATTCAAGAAAAACAAAGAATATAATTATATTATATTAATATAGTTTTATTATATATCATTATTAGTGATAGTATTTCAAGAAGACCAAAGCGTTCAATACTTCGTTTTTTATACTTCGTAACTTTATTGAAAATGTAGCACCCACTGAGAAAACTCTTTCACTGCTGGTAAAATTGTATTGGTTGAATTGTATTAAGGACATTCAAAAGCTTTTCTAAGTTGTGAGTTAGTGGATCAAGAAGTTCAAGAAGTCAAGAAGTTTAAATTCTTTTGTAAAGAGTCAAAATTATTTTGATATTTTGTTTGAGTTTCACTGATCGTAGAAGCTGGTCAAAATACAAACTAATATATAAATTTTTAAATTAATTTTAAGTATATTAATATTATTTACCTTTGATTTGATTTAAAGAAAACTAAAGTCTAATCTCAAAAAATAATAGAGTTCGTTTATATATTTGAAATGATAAAAATCTACTTTCTCGAAACATGGTAATTAAAAAAGAATTGTCGGTTTTACAAAATAGTTGGTAGTTGTTATGAAAACGCCAATACATGTAGATGTCATATTTAATAAAACAAATATTGAAAGTAGGGAAAAAAATCATAATTGATTCAAAATATCCGGATATCGAATTATTCGTAAATACAGAAAATATCAAATCGAATACTAACGGGATTGACATCCCTAGTGGCTACATAGTAAAATTTTTCTTTCAAACTGTCAAAATATCAAATTCTTTCTGAATCTATAAACTATTACCTTTTCTCTCTTTAGTTTTGAAAACTTCATCAGGATTATATATTTACAAAAAAAACAGAAACACAAACAACAAATTACAAATACATCTTAACTTCACTCTGTGTCAAAATGATAAATATATTTTACAAATAATATAATCACTGTCAATAATAATATTTTCATAGTCCAATAGTAAATATTTTTAAGTGTCGAAAAAAAAACATCAACATTAAAAAAATATTTTCTTATTTATTAATAAAAATATAATTTTGTTCTTCCTTCTAAATAATAACCATATGTTTTTAAACTTCATATAAAAAAAAATTAGATAATTTTCTCATTCCACCCAAAAATAAAAAAAAAAAATGTTTACAATCAAATCAAAACTATCTTAAAAATATGTATAAAAAATGTAATAAAAATTTTCATATTTAAAAAAACAAAAAAAAAAACAGAATGGTTATTATTTTAATTTAATATAAAAAAATTGTTTTTTTTTTTTATTATATATTTTAATATCATAGAGAAAAGTATTTATTTCAACATTTTAATGGCCTAATAAATCCAGGAACCAAAAAAACCACACAAAATAACAAAAAAAAAATTTTCTTTTTTTTTTCAATACAAGTCTTTGGATGAAAAAAAAAACCAAAAAAAAAACAAAACTTTATTTTCATATGGTACAATTTTGCATTTAAATAGCTCTATTATGAGTCGCTATAGATTCATAGATTTGGTTTAAATGTCTTTTGCGCCGGATATAAAATGGTCCCCTATATAACAACAGACCAAAAAAGAAAAATAAAAACTAGAACAAAAAAAAATAATCTAGGCTCTTCTCTATTAGGATTCTATATATTCTGTTTTTTTTTTTTGTGTAACATTTTATATTTTGTTATAACATCCTTTTTTTTTTTCTTTTTTTTTTTTTTGTTAAATCTTTATCATTACTAAATTAACTACCGAAAAAATTGACCTATTTTTACAACTTTTTTTTTCGTTAGTTACAATATTCATATAATAAATTCTTTATTATATGTATAATCCCAAAATATTGGGATTTGAAAGAATAAGATAATAATTAATTAGCTAGCTTATGGAAGAGTCGGGGGGCTTCAGAAATAAAACAAGGGCGTTTATTATAATATTGCAAGTAGGTACATATTTACCTTTTCTTTCGATTGAAAATTAGAGCCTTCATTGCATATTTATTCATCAAAATTAAAAGCAATTTATTATCAAATAGACTTGTAAAATTTTCTTTACATTTCCATACTTTTAACAATTAGTCCATAAATTAAGAAAATGTCTTTAAAAAAAAAATAGTATTTTAAAAAAATTTTTGTGCATTTTTTGTATCTTCCAAGACTCCTGATAATTTTTTTAAAAATCCAATTGAGTCGAAAATAAAATTTAAATCTGAAATTTAAATATCAAATTTTTCTCCATGTAATATTATTAAAGTTAAAATTTTAGAGCTTGTACATTCTTTATCCTATTTCCTATTGTGGATTATGTTTATATGTTAAAAGTTTTAAGTAGAATATTAAAAAAAAAAAAAAAATGTATATATAATAATAATATCTATATCTATTTGAGCTGTTATATTGGAAAAATTCGAATGAGTACAACAATATTCTAAATGTCACTTAAGGCAACCATATTTATGTTAAAGTTATGTTTATCTCATTATATAAGTTGGAAAAAAAAAAAAAAAAGAGAATATTTAATTTAACTTTTTTTTTTTTCTTCATTCAGGTTAAGAAGATTTCAAGATAGATATTTAAGGAATATTAAATTTTCAAGGATTATATACATAATTTCATGGATATTTTATTTTCTTAAATCCACTAAATAAAATGATAACCAAATAACGTTAAATGCGGAGAAAATTTGATTTTAAATAATGAAGGCAATTTTCAATTTGATTCAGAATTAATTTATGAAGCGCAGATTCTGTCGTCATATACAGCAAATATAATACAACAATATTTTAAATACGTGTTGCCTTTTTTTTAGAAATACTAAGCGATATTTCTGTCCAATAAAGATCTTATTTCTATATTAAAATTATATACTAACAATAGTAAACTTAACTTTTAGAATAACTAGTTTTTATAAATAAATATGCATCCAATAGCAAACAATTTGTGTCTACTGCCTATTGAGTACTAATATCAAACACTGATGGAAGTTACGACTTTTTTTTCCTCCTTTTTTGGAATCTAAAATTGGTATTAAATAAAGTTTTTAGTTCTCACAATGAATTTTAATAAGTAAGTATACATTTAAAATTATATTTATACACACTTATATTATTTCAAAGAAAATGAATAAATAAATCCAAAAATATTAATTTGACAAATTTCTTAAATTTAAATATTAATTTCACATAATTTTAATATTTATAATCTCTTTTAACATCTTTTATTACATAATTAGGTATAATGTAAAATTTATAATCTAATTATGTAGAATAATATAAAATTAATTAAATTCTAGAGGAATTGAAAAATAAAAAAAAACTTTTGTTAGTAAGAAGTTTTTCATAATTTTATAAATTAATTAAAAGCTTTTTATTATTTACTAGATATCAGAAATAAATGAATTACAATAAATCGATAATGGGGCTGTGTCTTACAAATGTTTGAAAGAAAAAACTAATTAACATCTTTTGAAAATGCAAATTAATTTAGATAGAAAGTCTAATTGAAGAATTCTTCAATCATGTGTGTACTTTAAGTTTAATTAAAACTGTCTATATAAATAACTTAGTTTTTATTTTGAATAAATAGAATCAATATGGTAATCCCCATGCTTAAATTTCAAGAATATATCGAACTATTGTGGAGTCCAAATTTTCAAACTGGACTTTTATAATTTTGCTACGCTTAAGAATTCCAAACTTATTTTTATCAAGTGACCGGAAACGTTGTCTAATGTAAAACATTTTTGAACAGATGTTTGGAAAAAGCAAAAATTTTTTAATTATATATTTTAAGTTTTTGAAAAAGAAAAACAAAATGCTGGTGTTATTAAAAACATTAGTGCACATCTTATTTTATTCCATTTGTAGAATTTTTAAAATTGAATCAGGAAATGGCCACAAGTGTCGATATGGTAACTTTTTATTGGACATTCAATTTACATTTTTAAAAATAAAAAACCTAACTAAAAGACTTCCTGTATATATACAAAGTTAAAAGTAAAAATATTTTTTTCATTAATTTGTTAAAATATAAAAACATATCAAACTTTATCTTCAACAAAAAGGGATAATGTAATTTTAATTTATTCGTTTGGTTTCTTGTTCATGAAAAAGATATCGTTATAATTTTTTTTTATTTTGTTCAAACCCCATATATGATTTTAATAATTTAAAAATAAATATTATCACAACCTGAAAGCTAAAAATATTAAAATTTCATTATTTTTCATTTGTTATGACATTTTAGTTGAATTTAGAACTATATATAAGTTCACATTATTCCGAAAAGGAAAGAATTTACTATTAACCGAAATATATTGTTCAGTGTTAATTTTACTCTTATAAATCTTAAATAAAATCTTGAATTTTTCAAAAGAAAGGCAAGGAAAAATTAAATTTAAACACAGAAATCTTCGAAACTAGCTTTCCATAATCTGGCAAAGGATTAAGCTGAACTTATTTATTAAGTATCTTGTACAAAAGGTGCAAAACAAAGCAATCAATCTGGGAAGCAAATAGAATGTTTCGAACAACTTAAAAAATTAACAACAAGAGCACAGACTTCCAGACAAAAAACGAATGAATTCAGACAAATAAATATCTCCGAAAAAAAAATTAAAAAAAATAAAATATAATAAAGATAAAGGAATTAACTATATATGATCGGAAAATCCACTTACCACATTTTTAAATTAATATTGATTTTTTTTTTCTTGAAAATAAAGTAGGTCATTTAACAATATTCTTTATTATGAATCTTTTCTCAAAAATGTAAAACTGGCAGATTTATTTAGATTTGAATAAATATTAAAAATCAGAAAATGAAATACTTATATAAAATTTATAGAACTAAATCATTTGAGCAAGTGGTTTTATGCATAAAAAGTTAATATATTTTATTTTCATATCCTGTGAGACAAGACGAGTAAAGTTTTTCTTGCATTTTTAAAATTTTTAATTTTTTTTTTGTTATGTTTTTTTTTTTTTTTTTTTGTTTTCTGTTCTGCAGATAGAAATAAATTTTATGGTCCAACGTAATTAAAAACTTTTTCAACTTTTTCACTTAAAAAAAATTAAAATTAAATTTTATAGTTAGAAAGATGCAAATAATTTTCATCACAGATGCAAAAGATTTATTTTGTCGATTAGTTTTTTCAAATTTTTTTAATAGGTTCGAGACTATACAAAAATAAGAGATTCCAAAAACATAATACTATTATAATTAGTGTTTATATACAATGTTAACTTTTATTTCATATTAAGAACTGGAAAAGACCGTTTATGTAAAATGGGATTAGATTCAAATTGTACTGAAGTTTAATAAAAACTTTTTTTTTTGTAATGCAAACTACAGGTTGTGGCACACCTGCGAATATATGAATATCTTCTTTAATTAATAAATCCCTTTACTTTTGAGATAATAACAGAGGGCAGTGCAATAGACGTTGTGAGCTTAATAATTTTTTTAAAATTAAAACAAAAAAAAAATGTTTATTACATTTCCTACATATTGCCAATAAGAAAAAAATTCATATTATACTATCTTAAAGCAATATTAAATCAAGCAGAACTACCGCGATTGATGATGCGATGCCTACGGTTAAAATGAATTCACTTTTCTGCCATTTACTTCCTATATATACCATTGATTCAATTTTTATTGCATTATACCTACAAATAAAAAAAAAAGTAAAACAATTTCAGATTTTTATTTTTATCTACTATGGAAGGTAAAATAACAATGTCCATTTTTGAGGCAAATTTTTTTTTTTTTTTCAAAAATTTATAAAGTAAAACAAAAATAGACAATTTTATTAGGCTCTTGAATATAAATTTTACTATTTTATTGTTCTCTTGAATGAAATTGTAGGATATTTTCTATTTTACTTCTGTTGATTGTAAAAAAAAAATATAATGTTTCAAAATTCTTCAATGCGAATTTATTTTTACGAGGCTGAATAAAAATCTTTATATTTTTTTATGGATAATAGGATAAATTTGTACAATAATGGCTGTTTGGTTATTCCATTTTCATTTGGTTCTGTTAAGATACTCAACCAAATCTTCATTTAAACCACAGTAGGAAAAGTTTCGATTAAATATTGCAGACCTTATATTCAATGATATTGTAAGCAGTAGATGTGAATTTAAACAAAATTTTTGAATATAACGAAGAAATATTTTTTTTCAGTGCAAACAATTTGAACTTAAAATACATTCATATTATATTAATATTAAAAATATGAAATTTATCCAACATAAATCTAACCCACATTTAAAACCACACCACACATATTTAAATTATATAATTTTTATTTTATCAGTTTTTTGATTAAATTCAAGAATTTTCATTCATTCAATTCTATTTTTATTAAAAACTGATTGATTGTATAACTTTACCCTATCATAATATACATAAAAATTCTATATTAAAGGACATTTCAACATCAATTGAACATAAATAATAGAATTTTATGACAAAAATTTACATAGTGTTGAAGCCTAAAGTGAAATTGGTAAATATTTAGTTAAAAATTTATAATGAAAAGAGCATAGAGATCAAATTCAAATTGACAAAATGTAAAATTTATTTTGTACTTCTTTTCTTTTCAAAAAATCAATTAAAAATTGGATTTACTTGTGTAGTATTGAACTATTGTATATATGTAGGTAATAGGTTTGATGCACAAGCACATATATATATATAGAAATAAGAATAAAAAGAAACAATATAATTAAACACTACAAAATTTTTAGAAAATATTTTTGCTCAAATTTTGATTTGAAGTTTTAGTAGACAATATGTACAACACTCTATTTCTTAAGTTAATTATAGTATAGTGATCAAAATGTTGCATTTAGAATTCAGCCAATCCGATTAAAAATAACTTAATAAACACTAATTATAATTACACAATTTTTTGGGGGACTCTACAAGTGATTTACTAAAAATAAGTATATTAAATATATTTTTCAATTAAATTTTCTCCTGACTTAATTTAAACGAATTTATGACGCTATTATTTTTCTTCGATTTCAATTTTAATTAATAAATCATGCCAACAATGTTTTTAAAACAAAAATTATTCACTCATTTCATTCGCACCGTCATACCACATCAATAATTCTTAGATATAGAAAATAATGTACAAGAATTTATTTTCGTGTATTGAATTTCTAATTAATAATTTAGTTCGAGATAATAAATAAATTTTTAGGTGCAAAATATTGAAGGTCTCACCAACGATAAATTTTTCTTTTTTATACGATGTTTTCTTCTTTTTTTTTTCTTGTTCCTGGTGGATAAAAATAATTTTAGAAAATTCGTTATTGGAATAATTTATTTTAATTTTTAATAAAATAAAAATATAATATTAATTATAATTTCCATTCCACATTTCGAGATGGAATTTATTTTTTTAAGAAAATTTATATTTAAAAATGAGAAAAACTTTAACAAATAGTTCATTTCATCTGTTAAAATATGAATGCAGATATTATTTGCCTATATTTTCATAGTTTCCGTTTCCGTAAAACATTTTTTTACATTAATAAGTGGCTTTTCGAATCCCATTAAATTTTCAATCATTTCATTTACGCTTTAACATTTTTGTATCAATTATTTGATAGTAAAGAATGGCTTCCTGAAGATATTCATATGGCTTACTAATATTCTATTGGCAAAATTCTAGATCTAAGAAATTTAGTAAAATTAAATCGTTTTTAATTTTAATTCGTTTCTCAGCGGTGCGTTAGCAGTTTTTATAAATATATGTTTATGTCAAAAGTATAGCTTGTTGGGTAGGCTCCAATTTTTGATTAAAAAAAAACTAAATAAAATACATGATTCTAAAAAGAAAAGAAAAATTTATTGGTAATAATAGTAATCAAATATAAAATACAATTATCCATTGTCCAATAAAGAAAATTTTCTTTGAGTTTATAAATTTTCACTCAATATTTAATAGTTTTTCATTTAGATTTCTTTAGAGAAATGACCTTTATCCTCGAGATAATGTCTCTTGTGGGATTCATTTTGCCATATATGAATGTGTGCGGTTTTCTTTTTCTTTTTTGTGAAAACCTTGACCTAACCTCTAGAGATGTGCCACAAAATAAAATTCAAAATGAATTTCTAATCACTATATGGTATCTTTTTTTTTTTTTTTTTCTTCTTCTTTACTATATCCATAATATCTATAATAGGAAAAATTCTAGTGAAAAAAAAAAAAAAAAATTCCGACAAAAAAAAAATAAATAAATAAAACTTTCGAAACATAAAATAATCATGATGTTTCTAAAAAATCACATAAATTTTTATCTACAGAAAAATAAATAAAATATTCAAAAGTTTTTATTACCATCATTCTCTCGCAACCTTTTTTCATTATCAGTTTATCCTAATTTTTGAGTTGAATAATGATACAAGTAACATTATATAATAAAATAATAAATTTTCGTTGTACCTTCCTTAGGTAAAACTAATATATGAATTGCGTGAACAGATTGCAAACTAAATTGCCCGAATTTGGTAATAATATTCAAAAGATGGAGTGATTTGAATCGACCTCACATTTCAAATTCCAAAAAAAAACTTTTATATAAAAACATGTAAAAATAACATTTGTGAAAATGTAAAATGGCAAATAATATTTAAGACTTCTTATTTTCGTATGTAAATGTTACCGATGGAGACAGATAAATTCTTTATTTCGCACTACGAGATACTAATAGTTTCTATATTTGTAATACTTTATTTGTATCCGATTGATAGAAAAAACCATTTGTGGCAAATATTGGTCACTATAAGTTCTATTATGGAATACGAGGATACTTGAGGCATTTTCTGAAAACTTTCACTGTGACATTACAATATACTTTTTATAGTGCTTATTTGAAAGTAACTTTTCTGCTCAAATCTATATATTTACAATAAAAAACTATAAAAGTGTATTCAAATCAAAATAATTCCAACAAAATAATAATATTTAAATAATTTTTTAGAAAAGTTTTTTATAAAGTTTAATTTTTGGTTTATTTTATATTTTTTTTATTTTTTTTTTAAATTCATTTGAAAAACATTGGAATCTAAATTCTATATATACAAATGAAAAAAATTGCGGAAGATAAAATTTAATTGTTTTATACACTTTTTTATTATTTTTCAATTTTAATTATCATTAAGTAAAGAAAAATAATTAATAGGAAAAATTCTTTAACGAAATTTTGTGCAAAAAAAAAATAAAATAAATAAAATAAACGTGCTCAAAGGACAGAGATTTCTAATTCTTATTTATTTTAAAAATCCTTAAAATTTACGTGATTTTCAACAATAATTATCAAAATTTATTTAAACAAAAATATTTCTAATTTCTACATTAATTAATAGTGAAAAAAAAAATTTGCTTTTCATAGTATTTAATATAATTGTGACTTAAATCAAAACTAATTATTTTTTGAAGTTTTTAATTTTAAAAATAATATAAAATTAATATCTTGTTATAATTTAAAAAAGCTTTCTTCTTATGAAACTATACAGTCCTAAATATAAGTATTTTTATCCAATTACGGTCATTTGAACCATTTTCATATCTACTTCTAATTATAAGTTCCTTTTCGTTTTTTTTTTTTAAATATGGATACTGTCGCTTATAAAAAAAATAATTCTGCTATATACCTCTGCTTTTTTTGTACATATAATAAAACTCTTATAAAATTACTTCTGAAGAGGAAAATAATTATTAATTAAATATATAACAAATATATAACCTTAAAATTTATGCAGATTATAATAAATCACTTCATTTCGTTCTAATTATTTTATTATTATTATTATTATTATTATTATTATTATTATTATTATAATTATTATAATTATTTTGGTTTTTTTTTTAATATTTTTTTTTTTAATTGAAAAACAAATAAATTAATTTATTGCAATCAATTAATTATATATTATTTATTGATTACATTGATATTTATCGCTAATGTAAATTACTCATTTTGATTATTATATATTCCTAATGGAATTAAAATTTAACAAAAATTAATTTTAAAATAGTAAATATTAATATCTATATAATATATTATAAAAAAAAAAATAAAAATATTTCAAACTTTTTTAAAATAAATTTCTTTTAATGTCTTCAAGTATAATATTCAAAGTTTAACTAGATGAAAATAATGAATACACAGTCATTTTCAAGATATTTCTACAACATTTTCTTCACATTCTTTTCAAGGATCATAAGTATTATGTCATACAATTTTGTAGAATAAAACTTAAAAAAAAATCCTTAAAAATCAAGATAAATTCTCTGCTGATAATAAAAAGAATTTTTTTTCCCACATAAACTAAAAACATTTGTGTTCAAAAGTCCCTATATCTATAGCAATTGAAAATATCTCCAAAAATTCAAAAATAAAAAAAAAATTAATTTCTCAACTTATTATAGTATCCAAATTATAAAATTTTTAAACCTCACTATATCTCAAAAACTCTTCTATAATATCTATATTAGTTCAATAAGTTTAAAGCGTTTTACTAAAACTTTAAATTTAACTCAATATCACAAACTAAGTATATGCATAAAAAACAGATAATGTGAACAAAATAAATTTATATCACCTCCCAAATATAGTTTTCAATTTAATATTTTATATTTTATATTAAATACATAAAAAAATAAATATAAAATATATATACAAAAGTATAAATAATATAAATTTATATATAACTGAAATACACCAAAGAATGTTTTCACAAATCTGTATATCTTTTTCTATGCTGTGAATTTTGTGTATTATATTCCCAAAAATTATTATATAAAATATTAAAAATATACATTCACTTCTGTTTTGAAAAGTCTATGGGCATTAACTTTAATGTAATTTCAACATAAAATGACAAAAAAAAAAAAAACAAGAATAAAATAAATTATTAAAGCTTATTATATTCTAAAATACTTTAATTCCCACACAAATAATAGTGATTAAAGTGAAAACCTTCGGTTTATTTTTTTTTTTTTGTGTCCAAAAATTGTATATAAATGTTTGATACGGTCGATTTTTTTTTAAAAAACTGACCTAGTATAGGTAAGAGTTATTTATTTTTGGTGGGATATATTTTTAATAAAATTAAGCCCTAGCCTAAGTGCAGAGAAAAGCTAAGCAATTCGTAGCCAACTCGTAAAACATATGTTGTAGATAAGATGCTCAGCCCGTACTATACTATTATCATTATTTCATGCAAGAATTAGTATTTAATTTATCATATCGAAATAACTTATAATTGGGTTTTGTTCAATTGTACCAGAATACCGACGGTATTTACTGTATACACACACATCATACGAAAAAATATGCATATTCAGAAGTAATATAAAAATATCCCAAGTTGCATGCACATTATTTCATATTTTTTAATCCATATGGTAAAGAACAAAAGGATATTGTGCAATATATTATAAAATTATATCATCATGTATTTCATATTTATATTTACACATTGGCCTAAGACATACAAGAATTTGTTTAAAAAAATTTAGCTTTTAAGAAAATTTTAAATTTTTTTCTTAGTAATATAAAATAAGATGAAACAATTAAATTTATGAGCATATATTATTGAGACATATATAAAATTTAAGACTATAAATTCTTAATTATCTGAATACATTTATTCTGGACTTAATAAATTTTTTCTGGGCAAATTATCCAGTGAGGGAACAAGTCTAAGAATTAGGTACTAGGGTTATATTTTTAAGCTTACTATTGTGATTGAATATTTAAAATTAATTAACGTAAAATTTTATTACGTTAATTTATTATATACCTAAAAAAATAACTATAAGATTCAATGATACTTAACTTTTGTTTATAGTCATAAGATTTTTTTTTATTCTCATTTTAATAAAATATAATTTAAAAATATTTTTACTTTTTAATATCTAAGGAAAATATTCCTATTTAAAATTTATTATTACTTATCTAAGTTGCAAGGGATATAATAACCAACCATAGGAGCTAAAATTTAACACCATGTGCAAAAAATATACTTATTGTACTATTTTGAAAAATTATTACATCTTCGTAATATTCCATCTATATACATATATACGTACAATGTACATGCATACTACCTATTCTGTTAAAAAAAAAATTATAAATTGTATCATATGAGGAAAATGTAAATAAGACTTATGTTGAACCAAAAAAAAAAATATATATATAAATATTTTAAAAAGAAATTATTTTTCCCATGGATGTAATAGATATTGGATTAAATTTTTTGTGTTCAAAAAAAATTATGGGAAATTTTTATACCATATTATTATTATCTGTTTGTGTAACAAAGTTAACATTGTATAAAAAGCTCTTCTGCGATATTAAACACAGACAGGTGTGAACCTTAACATTATAGGGTTTAAAATTATAATTATAAACCTTATACTTATTTCGAGTTTTTGATGATTCTTTAATTAATAATTAGGTACCATACATATCATTTATTTACTCTTTTGTACTAAAAATTTATATAAATATGTAGTTCAGAATAAATAAATAACTTGTATCGATAGTCCACTCCATTGTTTAATTAATTGATTTCGAAAATACATATGTATTTGGAAAATATCTGTAGCGACTTTAATTACAAAATTCTAAGTATAAGTTTAAAAATTTTTCAGCTCTAACTCGTTGAAAGACTTTATCGAAATATCGATTTACACAGCATCCTGCAGTTCTTTTAATAGGGCCGCCTTATGCTTAATCTAAGACCTAACCAAAGTATAGGAGCAAAAATTATTGTCCAAAATTAAAATTTGATAAAAAAATAATTTATTATATTATTTACCATAAATAAATAAATTTTTTTGATCTAATTTACATAGTATATGCCAAAATATAATTTTATTATTTATGCTTTTTATTTTACATGAAAAAAAAAAATAATAAAGAACCTATTTTTTATAAATAAATATATTCCATGTTATTATGTGACATTTTTGAATAAATAACTTTAACCGCTCATGATTTACAATTTTTCCTTGGGTTTTTGGGTTTTCTTCCCTAAACCAAAAAATAAAAAATAAAAAAAAAAATTTATTTAATAATATTATGCTTTTAAATAAATATTTTATATTTCATGTTGAAATATAAATTGCGCGAAAAATATATTTAACGCTATACTGCGACACATACATATATATATAATATTCTCTTCAGTCAACAGCAATGTTATATTTTATATTTAAATTTTATTATATTTTATTTTAATACCTTTTAATACATTTCTGCACTTTTGAAAATGAATAATAACATATAATATTTTGGTTAAATTAACATTTTCTATATTAACTATATGTTTAAATACATATATATTTATCTATGTAATGTATTTTATATGTATACATAACTTTATCTGTACATTCAATTTCATTTTTATTTTTAGTTTCCAAATATATTAATATTTGTTTTTTTTTTTTGCTATGCATAAAAATCTTAAGACTGTGGCCACTGTAAGTGGATTTAAAGATCGCTTAATATGTATTTACTATTTATTATTTTTCGTCTTGTAAGCTTCATAATTAAAATTTAAGTATTGTCCAAGAAGACTTTTATGTGCCAACTTTGGCGATGCGAAAACGAAAATGTTGTCTATAAAAATTGGAAATTAAATCAAAAACATAGCTAGAAAACAAAAAAGAAGAATTGTATATAACTTTAAAAATTATTTATTTTCAGTTCCATTTGAAGTACATAATTCCAAACTACATAAAGGATTCCGTACAAACATATTCTACACTTGCTAGAAAAAAAAAAATTAAAATTTTTGACTTTGTTTAAAGGATATTTTTTTTCGGTTCGTTGATTTTTTTTTTTTTTTATGCTGTAAAATAGAAGCAACGATATACCTTGATACTACTTTTCAGAAAAATGGAAAGAAAATGTCATGTTGTGAGTTTTTTTTTTTTAAATTTATAACATAAATGAGGAAAATTTTCATACTTGAAAAACTATACCATATTTTATTACCAAAATGATGGTATATTTTATATTCAAGAATAAATATATATTCAAATTTTCTGTAATAAAAGTTAAAAAAAGAAAAAAAAATTTGTGATCATTCAGCCTCAGCACGCTTACATTCTATTAACTTGAATTTATGTCATACTATCTTATAATTTTCACTTTTTTGATTTAATAAAGCCTGCTAGAAATTAAGGTTTTTTATTTCAGCTGTTCAGCTTTAATTTTTTTTAATACAAAAATCTTGTCGATTTCATGACTTTTCTTTTGGGCTTACATTATAAATTACAAAAAGATAATACATACTTAATAAACTTAGTTTTTTCTTGACTTCACAACTAGACAAAACACTATATAATTATCAATGTGAACGCGAAAAATTGTAATTGATATATTAATTTATTCAAGTGAGCAATCAATTTATAAAAAAAATAAAATATTAGTATCGCAAATTTGCAAGACTATCAATACTTTTTCCTTTTAAGAATTATTAAGAAACATATACCTACTCTAGAATTCTAGATTACTTTAAAGGTGACACAATGAATAATGATAATGGTTCCTTTTAAAATAATTCTTTTTTTTACCGATTTGAAAAATTAAATTTTCACAAAATGAAATTTATTTTGAAACAATTTTCCAATCTATGTTTATGAGGTTCGCCTAGAAAATAAACCAAAAAAAAAATTATATTTTGAATTCATTTTAATATACTTTTTTTTTAATACAAGCAAGGCAAATTTTCATCTCCTTTTAACTGTGTAGCAACGAAATTTGCAGAATATTAGGCCTGAAAACTCATAAATTTAAAACTTACTTAGGACTGAAAAACTCATAAATTAATAATTACAAGGAATTCTAGTAAAACAACAATCAATCTGTATATAAAATTTGAAAATTCGCAAAAAAGTCTGCTACCCCGCAATTTAATGAATTCGTAATGAAAAGAAATTTTTTTAAAAATAAAACTTAGGTACTAAAACCTATAATTTTGTTATTTTTACAGTAAAAAAGCTTTTAACTATGAAGTTATTATAAGCAATGTCGCAATACTATTTAAAAGGGGAATTCAATTAATTTCTTAATTAGATGATTTATATTATATTATTGTTTTTTTTTATTCCACAATTATTTTGAACTTGCGAGTTTAATCGTAATTGATGCACTTTAAATTAAATATATGTTGTGTATAGAAATCAGTGGGTATTTTTGTATAAAATTTTAAATATCTTTATTATTATTAATTTACTAATAGATCCTATAGTTAGATAAGATATAGATAAATATTTAATATAGATAAGTATTTAATATGGAAATCAAAACATCGAATCCAGTAGTCACAAAGCATTGCATTGGAATTGTAAAAATTAAGGGTAATTGAAAAACGTCTGTCTAAGAACTATAACTTTTCTCGCTCGGTTGAGTCTGCATCAAACTTTTATTCGAAAAAATTTCAACAAGTGATCGTTGATACTTGAGGCCGTAATTTCTATATTGCCAGAAAATACAATTTAACCCAATTGTCATTTTGTACACATTTCCACTATCAGGATGAGTTTTAAATTCGAAAATTTATAACTTATATAACTTCTAATTTCATTATATTGAATATTTTTATAAAATAAAATTTAATTTATTCTGAAATAAATTTTTTTTGTTTTGAAAAATTGAATTCTTTATTACCTTTATTGGATGTTTTTATAATGCAGAATTTTTGACATAAACATAAACATGAAAAGTGCATTAAATTTTTGTTTTTATTTATTTCTTGTTTTTTCCCTATTTTTTATTTTTTTTTCTAGAATAATATTTTGTTTAAATTTTCCTTTTGGATTTCTGTTCTAAGTAAAAATATGATAAATTGAAAAAAGAAATCTGTTATAGGATAAAAAAGAATAAAGGTTTCTTTCTTATCTGAAAATGATAAATAAAAGGATAACAGAATGAAATTATTATTCGTAGAAAAAAAAATGTATTATATTTATCTGTTAAAATATTGAAAAGTATTTTATAAGTTAGTTAATTATTTCATTTCAAATGAATAAAAATTTGTAAACACTTGTTATGCAATGTTATGACAAATTAAGGACTTTTTACTTGAATCGTAAAATTTAATTTTATTACAACACATTGTCTAATAAATAATTTTATTTTTCAATATATTTCTAGAAGAATCAAAAGAGTTAGGTATCACATATTATATGATATTGTGTAACGAGAACATTTTTGATTTGATAGTTATAATGTATAATGATGAAAAAAAAAATTATTGACAAGAAGTTGAATGAGGAATATTCAATTATTTGCAAATAATGTATTGTATGCTTTAATACCTACCTACATATATTATACATACCTGAAAATTTCTTTATACTTAGGAAATCTATATATAAAAAATAAAGTACTCTGGAATCTAATTTACAAAATTCTTGAAGAAAAAAAATTCTGAAACTTAATTGAGCTTTGATTCAAATATTGATCAAATTATTATCAAATTATGAACTCATTTAATACGTTTTCAATGATACCCTCAATATCTAAGGAAACACTCACACTACTACTTGACGACAGCACAAAACTAAGTTTAATCTAATTTTGAAAGATATAAAATCAATTTTGACTAATGTTGCTGTTTTATTCATTTTCGAACAAAGTTTCTTCTATGTAACATTAACCCTTGTTATTTACGCGAACTATAATCTATTATACTTCACGACTTCTATAATGTTAATAATTAACTATAATAAACCATATTTATCATCATATTTAAATAGCTATATTGTAAAAACAATAAAAAAATGTAAAAATCAAATTAAAAAAATATATACCTACTTTTCCTGTGATCTTGATTTTATTTTCCACATATTTGAAATCAACCAATTGGAAAATTTTTTTATTTTTTTTTTATTTCTAACCATGTAAATTAATTGCCTTTTAAAGTAATTAACACTAATTTTGCATAATAACAAACCATTCACAAACATAAAATAATGTAAAACAGTTATTTCCTAGTTTAGTTACAAAAACACAGTCATAATATATATATTAAAAATTAGTAATTTAATAATAATTTCAGATAATTTTTTTTGTGATACCATTAATTTAATTTGGTGTTTTTTTTTTTTTTTTAATTCTATTCTTTTTTTTTTATATTATTATTATTTTAATATTAGCTTTATAATAATTCTTCAATAATTATATTTTTATTGTAAAATTAGGTGGAATTTCCTATAAAAATAAAAACTATTTTAATGCTAAATTAATGCTTTCTTTCAGGGGAAAAAATATTATTTTCCTGTTAAAAACCTACTTGCTCACTTTTTGTCAACATTAAGTAAAAAAAAAAAAAAAAATTGAATGAAATTGTACTATATAAATGCTAATAACCGTAATAAACATTAAAAAAATTTATGATTTACATAATAAAGTATGGCAAGCATTGATAAGATTCATTAGAAATATGTTTGAAATTTATAAATACAGCGAATTTGGCATTATTTAAAACTTAATTAAATTCAATTCGAATCGGTATTACAAATGTACTGAGTAGTGATAGTTCTCATAGTGCTGTCGTTTGAAATATTATTGAAAGTTCAAGTGCGAGGGGTGTCAAGTTAATTTGGTTGAAGCTTCATGTTAATATGTGTCAATTTTGGTCAAAAAGTAACTAGAAAGTCATAATTTTTAATTTTCATAAATCCTGATTTAACTAATTGTCTATCAAAATATATGTATTTTATAAGTTTTTAACTCTCCATTACTCTCAGCATTTAAATTTAAATTAAATTAAAGCATTTGGGAACTAAAGCATTAAAATATAGGAAATTTTTTAACTAGAGCTTATTTCAATGTTACCTATACAATAAAATAGTTTACTATAATTTGAAACTAATAAAATAATTTGAAAGATAAAATTTATATTTATTAATATAAAAAGTAATTGTAAAAATAAAAATCAGTTTAGTTTATATTTAGATTTGAAATTATTATTTGTCCATCTCTTAAATTCATCCCGGATTTATTTTTCAAATAAGGATTATTTAATCAGGAATACAAAAAATAAATTTAATAAAAAAAATTAAAAAAAAAAAAAATATATATATATAATACATATTTATTTTGCAATTAAAATATTCACTTTATTTACTTCTGCTGCAAAAATGAAATTTTTTTTAATATTTTTAATAATTTCTTATTCATATGCATTAAATTCGATCAGAGATGATGATGATTCATCAGAGCGAAGTATTTAATTTTTGTTTCAAATTATTATCCAAATTTAAAAAAAAATATCCTTAATCTTTTAAATGCTGAGAGTAATGGAGAGTTAAAAACTTATAAAATACATATATTTTGATAGACAATTAGTTAAATCAGGATTTATGAAAATTAAAAATTATGACTTTCTAGTTACTTTTTGACCAAAATTGACACATATTAACATGAAGCTTCAACCAAATTAACTTGACACCCCTCGCACTTGAACTTTCAATAATATTTCAAACGACAGCACTATGAGAACTATCACTACTCAGTACATTTGTAATACCGATTCGAATTGAATTTAATTAAGTTTTAAATAATGCCAAAAAAATATCCTTAATCTTCCTTCTTTTGACAAATTATATTTCCTTTCCAAAATAAAATATTCACAGAAGAGCAATTCGACACAAAAATATGGACTTTAAACATTTTCAGAAATTCTTCAAAATTAAAAAATAATTCGTAGTTATTTCAGTCAATATGAAATTAATTTAATCAAAACATTTTTCTCAGATCTATTTAAGACCAATGTTAATTTCAATTTACAATAAGCTTTGAGAAAAGAAACGCTGTCAACGTGCTAGCAAAGAACTAGCAAAGGTTTTGCCAGAAATACACTTACAAAATATTTTTCGAACTACTTAATTACATCCTTCATCTACCTTAAGTGCTAGTTTCTTCCTTAAAAGATATACAAATGATAATTTTATTAATACAAAATAGGATTTAGACGACAAGCGGGAAGTATTTGTACATGCGTTCCAGTAGGTACGTGTTCTGGAAACATAACTTATCCTTTTAGTGGAGGCGGTTTAATCGACATTAGGATTGTAAATAACGTGAGTAACTTGAAAAAATTAATTAAACATTTTATTTGTATACATATTTTAAAAATATTTTCTACGTTTTCAGCCTGGTGTT
This sequence comes from Hybos culiciformis, assembly GCA_964007475.1. Lineage (NCBI taxonomy): Eukaryota > Metazoa > Arthropoda > Insecta > Diptera > Hybotidae > Hybos > Hybos culiciformis. The sequence goes on along the minus strand of OZ023273.1, from coordinate 137,297,810 downwards.
GGTGGTGGTTTTCTGCCTGGTGGTGGTGGTGGTTTTCTGCCTGGTGGTGCTGGTGGTTTTCAAGGTTCACCTCCTATTTGTCAATTCAATTTAGTTTTATGTTGTGGAGGTCCTCCATCACCTCCAATAACTTGTGGTCGAAGATTACCGCCTCCAATCAATGCTCCTACTGGTGGTGCCGGAACAGCAGCTTACGGTGCCTATCCATGGCAAGCTGCATTATTAACCACGGCAGGTGTTTACTTAGGATCTGGCGCTCTTATCGATGCTCGGCATGTAGTTACTGTTGCTCACAAAGTTGTTAACGTTCCGTAAGTTTTGGTTACTACAGTTGATTTTTTAATACCATTTTCATATATCCATAAATACACTTTATTCCAGTCCACTCACATTTAAAGTTCGATTGGGTGAATGGAATGCAGCAGGAGCAAATGAACCTTATCCAGCTATAGATTTCACCGTAGTTCGAGTATTTATTAATCCCTATTACGCCCCTGCCAATCTGTTCAATGATATTGCAGTTTTAAGGTATATTTATTATTATTACATTTTTTTAATTATATAAATAAAGCAAATAACTCATATCAATAAACTCTTTTCAGATTTAAAAATTCTAAAAAAAATTATAAAATTTTTAAATTGTTACCTCCAATATAAAATTCTTTACTTTCAGGTTAGCATCACCTGTTCTCTTAGGAACTATGCCCACAATAGCTACAATATGTTTAACGCCTGCAATTTTTACTAACGCAATTTGTTGGGTATCCGGATGGGGTAAGATCATTGTTTGCAAGAAAAAATCATTAATATTGTTATATACAATTCTTTTCTTTATAGGGCGGAATGCATTTGGACCAACAGGATCATTTCAACCAATAATGAAACAAGTTGACGTTGTAATGCGAACTGCTGCTGATTGTCAAAGTAGATTAAGATCAACTAGACTAGGTGCAAATTATGTTTTCAATACAACTAGTTTTTTGTGTGCCGGAGGAGAAGCTGGAAAAGATGCTTGTACGGTAAGAAAACTTGGATAATTTTCTAATATATTTTTTTATATTTTATTTAAAAAAAAAAAAACAAGTAACTTTAAAAATTTTCAGGGTGATGGTGGGGCACCTTTGGTATGTGAATCTGGTGGAATATGGTCTCTTGTTGGCTTAGTAGCTTGGGGAATTGGCTGTGGAACAAGCACCATACCTGGTGTTTACGTTAATGTGGCAAATTATGTCCCTTTTATACAAGCAGTCGTTACAACTCCTTGAATTATTTTAAAATTCAAACTATTTTTTTCTACATTTAGTTTTGTATTAGATAAACGAATAAAGATAATATTTATTATTTATTTATTAACTTATTTAGTTTTATTATTTCCAATTTTTTTATGTACATAATATAAATATAAATAACCACAGTATAGGTATGGTGAAAAATTAAAGAAACATTGAAAATTGTTAATTAAGCAGTTAATATTATTTAAACGATATTATTTTGTAGATTGAATTCTTGACTTTTTCTTGAATAAAAGTTTACTATTTTGATAAAGAAATATTCTTTCTTGAAAATTTTAATATTTGATAACAAATAAAAAATGAATATCGAATAAAAATTATAAATCTAAGACAGTGTGTTCTTTGGTTTTAAAATTTTCTGAATTTAGTGTGCAAAGTATATTTTACTTTAAAAGTTATATATTGAAAGAAAAAATTTCCACATTAAAATTTAATATTCATAAATTTTGCATTATTTTTTATTTAAAAATGATTGCTATTTTGTGGAAAATTATTTTCATTCTAACTGCTATTGAGTTAATTGAAGTTTGTGCTTCGGCGGACCACATAAGTAAGTAATAAAAACCATTATAGCGCCATGATACGGACCAATAATTTATTACTTTTGTATACTAAATTGGAAAAATATTTATTATCATGTATAGGAAATTCATCAAAAAACTTTGAAAAAAATCGATTACCATAAACCAAGTTCTGGGTCAGACATAGGTTAATATTGGTATCATCAGAATTTGAAAATCTCAAGTTCATAGTCAATGAATTTTATTATGCCAACCTGAGTAGAAAAATAAAAATTTCATATTTATTCAGATGGTTTATTTTGCTAATTTGTTTAAATAAAAATAAATTTATTTTCACAGATGTTAAGTTTGATTAGTTCATTTGAAAATAATAGCAAGTTAATTCAAAGCATAATCTTTTAACTCTAATTAATATTTTTTTTTTAAACATGATCTATATCAGTATTAAATATTTTTCCGCACAGCAATATTAACAAATGAAATAATTTTTCATTTATTTTTCTAGTACAAAAGCGACAAGCATCGATATCATGCAGTTGCATTCCTGCTGGGCAATGCCAGGGAAATGTTACAACTTCCTTGGTAGATCTACGAATAGTCAATAATGTAAAATTATTTCTAATTCATACAATTTAATTGACATTTGTTTATTTTAGCCCGTGGCATCGAACTCACCAAGATCGTGTATGTACGGTTTACAATTATGTTGTCGACCTAATCCCTATCAATGTGGGCAAAGATATTCACCATTGCCAGGAGTACCAATATTTGGACCTGACAGAGCTCCTTATGGAGCATATCCATGGGAAGCTGCTATTTTAAGTCAATCTGGTGCATTTATAGGATCAGGAGTTTTAATAAACAACTTACATGTTCTAACCGTAGCACATAAAGTTTATCAAATCCCGTACGTGGGTTCTTAATATTGCATTCTGCCTAATTTATCAAATTAAATATTTTAAATATTTCTTTTCTCAGACCTAATACTATGGTAGTTCGACTCGGTGAGTGGGATGCTGCATCTCAAATTGAGCCGATTCCACCACAAAATTTTGCAGTTAGCAAAGTATTCATAAACCCTAACTATAATAGCCTTTTCATGCTAAATGATGTCGCAATTTTGAGGTAATAAAATTCAAAATTCCTTTTATTGATTGAAAGAAAATTTTTCTGATAATAACCATGCTAAAAAAAAGGACATTAAATATTTTATTTTTTTATTATAAAATGTTCTTAATAAAATAAGTTAATAAAATATTTAAATTGCATTCCAATCAATATCAATTTCGTGGAGTTACATATGTTATAAAATTTATATTTTTTCTTACATAACAACTTATTATTGATTTATACTTCTGTCATATAAAAAAAATGCGATTGAATTTCTACTATGTATCTTACGACACGTTTGGGACAATTCAATTCTTTTTTATATGATTATTTGCACACTTTTCTCTTTAAAGATTAAGTAGCCCAGTGCAATTGGGGATGGTTCCTAGTATTGCAACTGCTTGTCTGACACCATCATCATTTGCAGGCGCAACATGTTGGGTTTCTGGATGGGGTATTGCCTTATTTATAATTCATTTTAATTTCTGTTTAATTTAAATTTTAAATTGAAAATTTTAAGGAAAAAATGATTTTGGAGCGACTGGACAGTTCCAATCTGTTATGAAACAAGTTGATTTACCTGTAAGAAGCCCGGCCGACTGTCAAGCTAGATTGAGAGCAACCAGACTCGGAAGTTCATATGTATTTGATAGTAATAATTTCATATGTGCTGGAGGTCAGGCGGGAAAAGATGCTTGCACTGTAATCAAATATAAAATGAGATTAAAATAATTATAAATTTTTAAATATTTTTTGTTATTTTTTAGGGTGATGGAGGTGCACCATTGGTTTGTAGTGATGGTACTCGTTGGTATATAGTTGGTTTAGTTGCATGGGGAATTGGATGTGGCACAAATGATGTACCCGGTGTTTATATCAATGTAGCGAACTTTATTCCATTCATTCAACAAGCAGTCACAACTCCATAATTGAATAATTTTTGTATGCAGAAAAATTACAGCAAACTTTAATTTTAAAATTTTTTGTTTTCTTTATTCTTAAAATATCTCGCTGAATTTAATTATATATTTTCTAATACAATAAAAGTCATATTTCTTTTTTTTTTCTTCTATTCAAATTAAAGAGTTAGGATTTTATGTGGCCAATTTTATCCTTTTGAAAATTTTTTTCCTATTCTTTGGAACACTATTTTTTCAATGACACTTAAAAAGATAAACAGAAACTTTTCATTTTGAATTAAAGAAAAGCGTTTAAAACAAAAATAACTAAAATCAGCTTAAAAACAAAAATTATCTTAGTTGACCTTTTTTATGCATTAACTATCAATAAAAAACTTTTAAATAAAAACTTTCTCTTTATAAAAAAAAATAAAAAAATAAAATAAAAGTTTAAGAATATAGTTAAAAATAAAAAATAGAAAAAAAAAAGAAACAAAAAGAAATTTGCATAAAATGTTTGTCTTTATTTCGGCAAAAGTTAATGGATTTCCCATAAAAGGGTTAAGAAAAATTTGATCCCAATTTGTTAAAATAGTAAAAAGTACTGAAAGTTTAATATCATTATTATTATAAGTGTCAAAACTTTTCTAATTTTTCTTCGCCTTCTATCAGTTGTTTTCATAACCCAAAAGATTACTCCCATGTTTTAAGATATAGGAAAAAAAAAAAAACTTTTCTTATTAAATTTCGATATCTGAAAGATAAATTTTAAGTTTTTGTTTTTCTTCCTTTTACAATATTTAATTTATGTCTTTAATGAAAATGGAAAAAAATAAAAATTAAAATTAATGAAAAAATTCATTCACTGCGAGTTGTCATTCATTGACCCCCCAGTCAATATTTATAATGATGATGATGATAACCAATAATCACAGTTAGTATATAATCGGCCGCCATGGTGTAGTGGTATTGTCATTATCCTACAGTCTGTTCGGTCGTGGGTTCGATTCCCACCTCAGGCTGGAATTTGTGTGAATTTTTCAATTGTCCACTTGATCTAAGTGTTTGTGTTGTTTTAAAGGATCCTTTAAAAATAAATTCAACCATAATTCTTATAATAGTAGTAACACTAATAATATTTTAGCACAATCCCAAATATTTATGTATACCTCTACCCAAAATATTTTTTTTTTTTAATTTTTATACAAATTTATTATAAATAGAATTTAAATTATTTGCATAAATCCATTTTTATTTATTTTATTCTCGACAAAACTAAATATTATTATTATTATGTGTGGAAAATCAATAGGGTTGCCAATAATTTTTTTTTTTTATATAAAAATCATATTCAATTTCCTGTTACATTTTTAAATTTATTTGAACAAAAAAAAAAATCTATAAAATTTGAGAAATTTTCTTCCAAATCACGAATCATTTTAACAAAACACTTTAAAAAAAAAAAAATAAGAATAACTACTATTCCAATAAAAAATATATATTTTTTTTGTCTAGAATTGCAATAAATTTAGTCACGTTGTTCTGTAATATAAAAAACAAGATTTTTTTTTTGTTTTTCTAAACTTTTTGATATAATTTTAAGTTAACTTCCTTTTAACCCACTTGGCAAAGAATCGATTTCTTTTATAGTTTTGGTGGCTACAATTTATTATTTTTTATTTATTTATTTTCTTTCGATTTTGATTCAATAATGTTCAATTTAATAAATATACTTTTAGAAATTGAATAAAAATAATGAAATAAAAAAAAGAAACAAAATCTAAGTATATTCTGGCAAAAAAAAAATTAAAAAAAAAACTAGAAAATTTTCTGTAAAATATTGAAGGAAACTTTAATAGTGAAAAGCTTATCTAATCAATATTTATTTAAAAAAAAAAAAAAACAAAACTATCAAAACTATAAAAATAAAAGAAAAAACAAATTCATAAAATTGTTATCAAAACAACTCTTTTATTGAATTTTCCAATATAGGAAAAGCGAAAAATAAAATAAAATTAAATTTAAAAATTGACAAAAAAACATAAGAAGAAAATAATCAAACTGACCAAAAAAAATTTTAATATTCCTTCAATTATTCTTCCTTCAATACCATAACACCAACACTATTTAGACATATACCACACATCAATCTGACAATTTTTTTAAGTTCCTCTAATTAGCATCTATCTTCCAATTCTGTTATATTATTGATAAATCTAAGACTCTATATCTATAACTCAAATTAATACCATTAAGAATTTCATAAGAAATAACATTTTACCTATATACTATGATCGAAAGCATAATTTTAATGCCTCCTTCTTAAAATAAACATTAAATTTTTTTATCCCATCGTTATTACTATATATTTGTATATAATTTTTCATATGGAATCGATTGTCTTAAGACTACAAAAAAAGGGTACATGTACAAATAAAAATCTTCAATTTTTACTCCTCGGGCATATAAAAAAAAAAGAATGAAAATTTGATAGTTTTGCAAAAGTAAACTCATTTTTGTGATAAATAAACAAGAAGATCAGTTTACGATTCTATTGGGAATAAGATAAAAAAAATATGTACCTACACAAAAATGTATGTACATAATGTGTATATATAATATATGTATGTATAATATATATATAAAATATTTTTATAATCTGAATAAAAAAAATTCAAGATAGATAAAATGTGTGCAATGAAAATTAAACACATCGTAAAATTTGTCTATTAAAGCTTTTTTTCACCACTATATGATATGAAAAAAGGATAAAACTATTTTTCATTTTAATATTTTTCTAATTGACAAATTATTTTATTTTATTAATAATTTTTGACTAGTTTTCTAACTGTCTAACCTAATATTTCATATTGTCATTTTCTGTCTGTTTGCCTGTCAGTTCGCTAATAGACGATATTATAAGATTATGCAATTATAAGTTTTTAACTAGCCCGCAGAGGGTGCAACAATCTACTTACATACAAAAGTTTATACCTAATAGTTTTTAAAATTAAATTTTATTAAAAATATATTAATTCAGAATTCTAATTTTAAGATTAACTTTAAAAACATGTATTTTTTTTATATGTTCCAAAATATCATAATACCATATACAATTTCAGTACATAACCTATGGGTCTTATGTATATAAAATATCAACATTAGCAACGTAAAAAGTATTAAAGCATTATCAGTTTTTTTTTTCTTATTACATAAATATCATATGTACAACTTTTTTGAAGATTATTATAAGCATAAAAGTATATACTTATATTGTGAAAAGATTAAAGATTTTCCAATGAAAATATATATATAAAAATAAATAAAATAAACAGAGATTGATATTTCCTTAACTTCAATAAAAATTCTATATTATATTATCCTTTTTCTTATTTCAACTATATTAAATTTTTGTACATGTAAACAAACTGTGTATAACACAATAAAATTATTGTTAACATCAGCAAGAAAATAATTTTTCTTTTAAAGAGTATGAAGAACAAAAAAAAAAAAAAACAAAAAATAATTCATACAATTTGCTAAATTCGGAATGAAGAAGAATAGTCCGGGAAAAAAAAAGCAAATTTTTTTTTTCTTCTTCTTCTAATGGAATTGATTTTATTTTTCTTGTCTTGAAGTCATGAATCTGTGCCAAAATAAGAAAAATCTTTTATATATATATAGTACACTCCCTTAAATTTTACCATCAAAATTAGAGCATTTTAGAAAAAATTTTCCTGTAATTTTTTTTATTTTTTTTTTATTTTACAACTTTATAAAAATGTATACCTACTATACCTACATAGCTATAAAAAATTATTATGAAAAATCTTAAAAATAAAAAATAATATTATAATTTATAGGACAATCAACTTATCAAGAGAAATTAAATTAAAGCTTTTATTTACTGAAAAAAAAGGTAAAATAATTAGTGAATTCACGAAAAAACTATAAAAAGAAGTTGTTGAAAAGAATTGTTTACTATTGAATTCTTATCTTAATCTAAATTATCTAACTAGCTGATTAATATATTGACTCGCTAAGTATAGAAACATTTAATAAATCAAGCTAGACACAGACAAATTTTGAATCAAATTCATTAAATTTTTAATGAATATTAGGGTTTGAAAGTATTATGTGTGTAATAATTTATACAGTACTTGCGAATCATTAACTATATATAAATCTCAATTTTATATTAATGGTGCCAATGTTACACAAATTTAATTTTCTTGCCCTAATACGTATGCGTGCTCTTTAATATTATATTGTGCCGTGATATGCAGTAAATATACATTAGTAATATACAATTTTTATTGCATAACAACTTTACATTTATATAAATTTTTCTTTGTAACAAATTTTTAATCCTTTTCTCATTTTAGATTTCCGACCGAATAAAAAGCTTCAATTTTTCTATATAATGTGTATTATTCGTTTACTAATTTACCATCATCATTCATATTAGAATTTCAAGAATAAATATCGATTCATCATCTCGAAAATACATTTTGATTTCATCATGTTGACATATCTATTTATTTTTTAAATTTTTGAAGAAAATCACACAATACATACATTCATACATCATGTTGGCACTTAACATTTTTTTTATAGAATCTTAAGCAAATAATTGAATAAAATTTTACACATGTATGGATGGATTGGCTAACAGGCTAACCTAGGCAACTGTCTGGAACCGATAACCGAAAAAGAGTTATTGAGTTTTTATTTTTTTTTTATTTTAATTTTGTTTAACACAGTTAGAATCACAGTTTGGAATCAATTTTATGTTTATTGGTAATGTTCTAATAATTTAAAATCAACTACAATAAAAATATAACGATATTAATTGAACCTAATTTCATTTACAGTATCCATAGAGTTCAACTTTTTCAACATAAGAAGAAGTATTTCATAAAAATTAAACAAAATTCAAAAATGTGTTTTAATTTGAAATGGACTCTGAGTTGTATTATAGAGTCATATAACGACATAACTTATTCAATCAAAATTAACTATTTCAATAATGTACATAGTACATACAAATCAGAAGATAATAATTATTTAAGCAGTAACTTTAATACATTTTTAATTTTTAAGAGTTCTTTTGAGTTATTAAGTTTCCTCAATTACTTAAAATGCAGTTAACATACCAGCAGCATTAGCAAATTTTGTAACTACAACCCCCATTTATATCGTATCTGCACTTGGACCTTAAAATTGACCTTAGAGGGGAACTGACCTGTAAACTGACCTGTGAACAGGCCTTTTTCATACAAAAAAAAGGAAAAAAAATAACTAACCTTTGCGTAAAAGGCCAGTTTGCAGACAAAAAAAGTTAGTTTGCAGACAAAAAAGGTCAGTTTGCAGACATTATAGTTGCCAACTTTTCTGCTTTTTCCTTGCTTTTTTCTGCCTTTTTTCTATTTTCAAAAGGTTGGCAATACAAATTTAAAAATAAACAAGTAAACAACAAACAGAAATTCAAAATTTTTAAATAATAAAATTTGAATAATTTGGAAATTGGAAATTTTTAAATAATAAAATTTAAAAGTAAAAAAATAATAGATAAAAAATGGATTCCAGAAAAAAAAATAAATAAAATGGTGATTTGATTAAAAGTCTATTTATTTCCAAATTATTTTTAATCAATGCAATTTCTAATTTCTTTTCTTATTTAACAAAAGGTTCTCCTGTTCGTTCACAGCTATTAGTTGAAAGAATTCTTCTTCAATTTCCATATCTATTTTATATATTTTTTGATATTTTTTGATTTAAAAAATAATTGTATTCAAATTTCAAAAAATTATTATTTTTATTATTTTCCAATTCAAATTTCAATATTTTGTTTGTTGTCACATCACTTTTTTTTCTTTTTTTTTGCTGTAAAAAAAATACAAGTGTGTACGGGTTTCGTTAAGGCGACCTTACGAACTGACCTTTGCAGACAAGTGCAGATATGGTATTACAAAATAGATATATTTAGATGAAATTATGTGATGTTCCTATTTATATTTAAAAAAAAAAACACATATATAGCCCGGCTATCCTGTTTACATCTTAATAGTCAAGAATTTCAGTATTGTGATCACCTTACGAATAAATTGTAATAATAATCATATTTTATGTAGAGAAAATTATTGATGAAATCAAGTTGTCAAATCTAAAACATGAAAAATTGATTTAATATCTCACAAAAAAATTTTTGGTATCAAATCAAATGACAATGTTCAAAATTCCACAGTAACAAAAATGATAATCTCTGAAAATGTACCATCATGAACCATATAGTATTCGAAACATAATTTTATGACAATTTATAAGTTATGCCTGCCTTCTGAATCATCTTTGAGCCACAAATGCTTTCTTTCAAGTATAATACAGGTACTCAATTTATTTCTGAATATTACGTTCGACAGTAAGGTAAGTTCTTTTTCGTTCATTTGCTGAGTTTTTAACTTGATTATAGATCAAAGATTATCCGCTTTGGCCTTCTTACTTGATGACTTTTATTTTTGTTTCATAAAAAAAAATTTATTTAAAAGTAGATCGTTTCAAAAAGAAAATTAGGAAATATAAGTCTAGCCTACTGTTTGGTTAATTTTCCGAAATTCTGTTTATAATGATTCAATGACGATGATATACAATGATTCTGTTTATAACCATATTTTGCACAGTGAATTTTTCATGAAAAAAACTCTAAATTTTTTCCAAACACGTCTATTAAGTTTGACATGTAATTTTTAAAGTAGTACAAAATATCGTTTACTTTTGAAAGATTTCAATGTGGGAAAAAAAGGACCAATTTTTTCGTTATCTTATTCTGTTTGCCAAAAGTGGATAGGCACTTTGATTAAACAATATTAAAATAAATGAGAAAAGTTCGTGAAAAGCATTTTTTTTTTTTATTTTTCATTGTGTTTCTTTATACAAACATGTATTAAGAAAATGCAAAGAAAATTTTAAAATAGAAACCAGGTTTTCGAAATTCTAATGGTGTATACGTTAAAAATGAATTTTCATTATTATTTCTTTCATGTATTTTAATTTTAAAAAAATATTATTTTATGTCCAAAATTATAAATTTTCATTAGAAAATTTGTTTAAAATTATACTTATTTTTTTAAATTAATGCATGATTGCATTTGAAATGAGCGCGTACATAAATTATGAGTCAAGAAGAGATTGTATAAATTCACAGAAACAAAGTCTAAGTGTAGTCTAATGTATGTAATATATGTATTACAGAATGACAACCCGAATTAAAGAGAATGCTTTTTTTATTTATTATTCTTAAATAGGTTGTGTTATATATAAAGGGTCTTTAAATAACGACTTTTTTTTTTAATATAAAACATAACATTTGAATATTTTAATTGAAATATGTTGTAAAAGACCTACAATTTAATATCGTACAAATTTCCACCGCGACCTCGTTTGCAGGCAGGCATTGATTCTTTTAACAACATTTTCAATTACAATTACACGAATTTCAAGTTAAATTGCACGAATTTCTTGTTCAATGTTGGTTTTAATTTCATTAATAATTATCGTTGGATTGTTCTTATAAAGTTCATCTCTCACGTAGCTCCACAAAAAGAAGTCCAATGGTCCAACAAATTTTTTTTTTAAAGAAGGCTGAAAAGAACATAAAATTTTTATGAATATTTAGTTATTATTCGATTTATTCCTGAGTTTAGTTATCTCATTCGTTTTCTTTTTTATAGTCCCCAGTTGTTGCCTTCTTTTTGCCCTATATTTGACTGTCTGGATCATTTTCGCTGGATACCTATCAGAATGAGTACCATTTCTGGCTTGACTGTTTGTATTTCTGTTTGCTACTAATATTCATATTCTCATCAAGTAAGACTGCAACTCTATTTTTGCACTCATTTATTTTATTCCAATAGCATAAAAAGTGCGGCTGACCAGAACTTGAAGAAGGACCGACCAAATTTCATTTAAATTGTTAGCTTAATTTTAAAAGAATGAATATTAATTTATTTGACAATACAATTTTTATATATTTAAGTACATATTGCTTTCAGTCGTTCTAAATTATAAATAACATACATTAAAAATTAAATGTAAGGTATTAAATATTGTCTATGTACATGTTAACTATTTTTTGACTTACATTAATTTTTCACTTAAATATGTTAACGGCGAATTAGAAAAACAAAAAAGGAAGTAAAGAAAATGTGTAGAATATATTGTTTTTCCACTTTCGTAGCGAATGTCTGAACACGCCATAGTGGGTTGTAAAAGCTTTTCTTTTTTTCTTATTGAAGAAAAAAAAAATCAAAGTACGAAAGAAAATGTGCTGTTTATTGAACCATATTTTTAATTTTTTATCTTATTTTCTTTACTCAATATAAAAAGCAATAAAAAATTATTATTTTTCAATAAATATCTTCTTCTTTTTTTCTTTTTTTTAAACAAAAATGTTTTATTATGTTGGAAAAGAATAATAAAAAAAAAAACGAAATATCATAAAACTGACTTTTATATCTTTCGTAGCACATTTATCTATTGATCTATAAAAATTTTAATAAAATAACATCAAAAACATTTTGTATAGATTTGCTTTTACTATTTTCCTTTTACTATTTTATTTCAACTTTCCCTTTGCAATTCCATCAAATCCGTAATAAAAAAAAAACTTATTATTATTATTATAGCTTTATGATTAACCCGAATGAAATAAATTAAAACTTCTAAATAATTTTTCATTTATTGATGAAAAAAATATAATTTACTTTATAACTTTTTAATAATTTTTAACAGTTTGAAGTTATAAGGTAATAATGTTTTTAAATTTATGGAAAAATTTAATGTTAGGATTTATATAGGATAAAAATTGAAGCAGTCATTTAGGAACTGCCGACAGAAGTGAAAACTTAAAATTATAATAGTGGTGTTTTTTGAATTTTCAAATAAAATGTGTTATCAAAAATTAAAGTTTCATAATTTGTGAATTAAAATTCGTTAACATTAGTCTGATTTTCGAATCTATCGGCACTGCGAGCAACAATTATGTACATTTTTATAATGTATAAATAAACCATTAGCATGTCGGTGACGCGAACCCATAAAATTTTCCCGTACCAAAATCGGTAAACGCGTCTAAAGAGTTTTCACATCAAAAATGTTTGAATATTTTGAGTCTACTTAAAACTTTCGGTTATCTGTATTTCACCCCCGCAACCTATTTTGGTAAACATTTATTTTGTATATTTTCCGCCGGGGAGAACCAAACCGTATGCTCCTACCCAAAATTTTTGGTTAAATAATCTTCTTTTCACCTATTTTAATAATTAAATAAATAAGATTTTACTCCCGTCAATATTTTATTTATTTTTTAATGCGAACTCAAATATTTTTACCCTTAAAAAAATTATGCAACGCGAAGTTTTCACGTCAAAGAACTTCAGTCGATGTTAATATTAATTACAATTTATACAAACACTTTTTAATTGAAAACCTAATCAAAGTACATCTAGTAGTTATATTGAACGTCAATATTTTGTTCATTCTTCCTAATGTCATATTTGTTTCCGTGTGACTTAAGTATTACGACTTGCTAGGTTGTAAATTAGAAAGCAAAGTAGTTAGACCTTTTAATTTTTTTTTTATAAAAACTGAAACTTTTATTTAGAAATACAAATGCCTATATATGTGGACAAAAGAGAGCTTTTATCGCAAAAACTTCGTATATTTTATTTTATGAATTTTTATCTTATCAGTTCTGATAGAAAAATATAATAATATACAGTGGTCATTAAAAATTACAAATTCAGTATTAAAATAAACTTCATTTAAAAATAAATAGAACAAAATAATTGTGCTGTAGAAAAATGGAAGCAAATTATGAAAATACCGACGAGATGATCCAAAAAATGCTGCAAAATTTGAATAAAAACCGTAAAGAATCAATAGTAAGTTTATCATTACCAATTTTTTTTTTTTCACAGAAATATTAAATCTGAAAAGAGTCAGTCTGTTTTTGAATCACGTAAAGTCTTTAAAATATTTAAAAAACAATTTTTTTTTTAAACACAATTTTTGACTTTACCATTTTTAATAATTGTCCGAATATGTATGTATCAATGGACTCCATTCAAATATTTATTCTGAAAATTATTAAAAAAAAGTAATGAAAAAGTATGGAATCTATAAAATGTATAAAAGTCGAAAATCATGATTTTCAAAAATAAAAAAAAATAATTTATTTAATACCTTGTTTTGACTTATCTCGCTTTTTATCAATTTTATTTTGTTTTTTTTTTTCATTTTGACTCGAATTTGACAAAAAAAATTGTTGCCAACTATAACAAAATTTCAAAAAGTGAGTGAAAGTTACCCTAACAAACTGGAATATGAAAGTGGAATATCATATTCCGGAATAATTTTTTATATGAAAAACAGCAAAACAGCATATTCCACAAATATTCTCCTAATGCGAACACCATATAAGTAATGAACTATTCGTTTGACTTTCTAATACTTAACGTAACCTCATATTTCTTTGTCTTCAGCTTTGCAATGTTAAATTCAAGTGTTATGATGATGTATTTATTCGTGGGGATAAAAATGTGTTAAGCTCTGTTAACTGGCTACTTAAGCCAGCTTTAGACAACGAACTTCAAGAACAGGTTATTCAGTTACAAAGCACGGATGTACAGATTACAGGAAATGATATGGATAAATGCTTGAAATTTATTTATACAGGAGAATTTGATTGTTCCATCGAATCGTATACCGATAACATGCATTTTTTGAAGGTAGCAAATTATCTAAGAATTCATTACTTGCGATGCAAAATTAAAAAATATCTTCTTACTCAATTGAATAAAGATAATTGCTTGGATTTGTGGAGATTTTCAGGTAAATTATGAGTATATATATTTTCATGTCGACTATTATTTATTTTATATCTGAAATGTCAAATTCGAAAGTATACAAAAGTTTCAACATATTTTTAATGCGAAAATACTTTTTTTATTTATATTAATTTATGTGTATTTTTAGTTTCTATTTCAGACACAGAAATTGAACTGAGATGTATGAGAGTTATATGTGATAATATAGTTTATTTTCTAAATAAATCCATTAAGCAATTAAATCGTATCGAGTTTATAAAAATTTTGGATCGCGAAAATCTTCAACTTTCACATTATGAAAGATTTAAATATATTGTTAAGTGGATTAATTTGGATCTAAAAGATCGAACAGATTTTAAACAAGATTCTTTTAAATATTTTGAAATGAATGAAATTGATGCAAATAAAATGATTGAATTTACTAGCGATCCTTCTTATAATATTTATGCAAAGGAATTGTTAGGGTTCATGGGTACGAAGCTTAATGATTAACTAAATTATCTTCTCTGAATTTTTGGAATGAAATTATGCTGGAGATTTGTTTTATTATGACACTATTAAGGAATTATGGAAAATCAAACCGCACAAAGGCAAAGGATATAGTAATGTATATTCCGTAAATATTGTAACAAAATATTCATGAAAATTAATTAATTACTATCAAATAGTTATATTATAATAAATAATTAAAATCATCGAATAAATATTGTTAAAAATATATATTACCCTTTTTCCAATTTTCTCAAGCTGTTAATTTCCTCATTTCAAGTTATGTATTTTCAAATATTTATCTACATATATAGCAAGCATATAAAAACTAACAAATTACATAATTCAAGAAAAACACTTGTAGAACCTAAATGTGTTAAATAATAAAAACATTTTCATATATGATTTTGATACCAAATAAAAAAGAGCTTTTAAACTATTTATACATTTTTTATTTTAGCTTTACATTTTCATTCATAGAAAATTTTCCATAATATATTATGCTATTTTCATTTACTATAATAAATGTATGAGCTTTTATTTTTCTATATTCAAACTTTTTCAGCTTCTTTGAAAAAATCTCCCCCATTTTTCTGTTAAGCTTTTGTTAACTATAAAAATTCACTCAATATAATTTTAGAAAAATTTTCCTCAATTTTCGAAAATTTTCTCACAAAATAAAATTTCTCAATTTTATCTCACAAAAACAAATTATTACATATTTATATTAATTCAGCAATAAGAAATTAATTTAATAATTCAACAGAAAGCTTATTATTATACACTCAATTCTTCTCTAACAAATATCCTGACCCTGAACATAAAATTATTTATTACAATGTGAAAAAAAAAAAAAAAATTTAATTTTTCTTAACAACCCTCTTGTGGTAAAATGAATTTATTTTTCGAAACGTTTTCCTATGCTCTAATTTTTTTATTGTTCAAATTTTTTGTTTTTCTTCTTAGTGAAAAAATAAAGAAAAATATAAAGATAAATCAACCGCTGAATTATACATTGTTTTTATTAATTTTTTTTTTCTTTTTTTCGGGAAAAATAAAGAAAGAAATTAAAAAAAAAAAAAATTGTCATGTTTATGTTCATTTTTCTTTTGGAAACATAATGATAAAGCTTAATTTTTATGTTATTCTTAATTCCATTGGGTAAAAAGATTTTTAGACTTTCCAAAATTTAAAGCAATTATGAATATAAATTTAAAGAGTTTGTTAAATGTTAATTTTGGGAAAGCAATTAGAAATTCTAAGTATAATAAAGTTAAATATTATTATTTTTATTGAGCCAACTTCACACTTTAAGACACATTGTAGAAAATTAAAAAAAAAAAGATATTCTTTCCACAGGTGTATGATAGTGTTTCTTTTTTAATTTTACAATCTTTTGAAACATGAAATTTCCTGCACCGTAGCATGGAACAATATATTAAAAAATGAGCCTTGATAAAATCACGTACCAAAAACGTTGCGAGCTCTTAGACTAAAACACAGTCTGCAAGCTCAGTATGAATATCTATACTACGACACTTATATTTTCCATTGCATTACATCTATATAATTTTTTTTTTATAAAACATACTTTTTGCAGAAATTTTTGTATTATTAATTTTTTTTTTATTTTGTATTCTCGTAAAATATTTTTGGGTTTCCAAATCAATGCTAAAGGTCATTATATAATTATTATTATTTTTACAAATTATGGTTATTAACCTAATTTTTCTTCTTACAAACCATCAAATTTTTGGATTAATAACTAATTTTCAGGTATTTTTTTTTTTATTAAGTTTTTTTTTAATTAAAATTTTTATGAAAAACTAAATCAAAGCTAAATATTTTTTTGCAACGTCCAATGAATACAAAAAATATGAATTATATATTTTCTGGGAAAATAAAATTTATTTAAATCAAAAACTTGTATATTTGCGGTTGTAATCCGCTCTTCAGTTCTATTTCGCTACATTCTTAAATAGTAAAAATACAATAATTAGTTTATCGTTATATATTTTTCTAAAATATCTTAAAATTTCATATGTAAATTATTCAAAACCAAAATAATTTTTTCCGCCGATTATTTTTCCCTAACAAAATATTATACTGAAAATACATTGTCAATGGGTTTTGTGCAAGTTGGTCTTAAATTTGATAATGACAACTGGAAAATACTTAATTTTTTTTTGTGAATGATTTATCATCAATTATCATTATTATTTTTATTCTAAAACAACAGTTCGAATGTTTTTTGAATTCTATATATCTCAAAAAAATTAAATTTTTTCTATGTTTCAATTTTACGTTATCTTGACTCTTTTTATTATGATTTTTAATTTGAGCACATGCCAAGAAAAACACCAAACTCTTAACTTTTGTACAAAATACCTATTTCCACAAAAAGTACTAAATTTTCTTTATTATTGTTTTTTTTGTTTTTTGTAAATCTGTATTATGTTATTTTTTTTTTGTTTTGTTTTTCCTAAGTATAGTATAGTTTTTCATATAATTCTATTTTTTAATGAAAAACTGTTCTTAGAATAAAGAAGAAGTTTTTTCTTTTCTTGATATTGTGTTTTTTTTATTTCTCAGGTGAGTGTATAAAAATGATTTCAATGGAAAATGAAATTTTATTTATTTATTTATTAAATTCTTATTTTTTTTTTTTGTCTGTCGGTTTCGATCAGCTAGTCCAAAATTCATTTATAACATTATAACTCGAAAAACTACATTGAGGACACATTTTTAGCTAACGATAATTATTATGACGGAAGTCTGAACTGAAACAAGAGCTTATGAAAGTACAATTGTACATAATAAACAATACTCCACAACATATATTTACAAATACATACCCTCGTATATTATAATCCGGCAGATTATAAGTAATAATATTAATTTCAATAGAGTTTTCAGAATCAAAATTCAGATGCATTAACATTTTTATGGAATAATATAATGGACATTGCACATAAATATGTATTACCTAAATATATTTACATTTCTTGTTTCAGGTTATACACAACCATACCACTAACTTTAAAGCTAATCTAGTAAATCCTAAATTGTATGTTTTTTTTTTTATTATCCTATACCATCTTTAAATGAAAAAAAAATTCAACGTAAACTTAAGTACTTATACTAAAAAAAAACTTTTCCCTTAATCTATCACAACACAACTTTTTTACTCACTAATCTTATTACTTCATTTATTAATAGAAAATTCTTGTAATGAATGTTTTTTATTATAAAGAAATTTAAATTTAAAAGAAAAAAAGCGAAACGTAGTGCAATCTATTTTTTTTTTTTTTTTACTATTTTGAAATCAAAATAAGTTTGAAAATTTTCCAAAATTTATTATCATAAAATTTTCATTGCTATAAAATTGATAAATATTAGCACAATACTTGAACTTTTTATCCATGCATTATTATTTTCACAATCAATTTCTTTAATCCTTGCCGTATTATTAAAATCAATTCCACAAATATTATTAAAAATTTTTGTGGAAATTGTTTTGTAATCTTCAAGTAAATTCTTATTTTCACTATTAACATCATTTACATCTGAATAATTTGAATTAGTAATTTTCGTATGAATACAAATTGGTAAACATTTTTCCTTACAATTTTCCGGTGAATCAATTATCCTTTTAGAAAAATTTCCCAAATAAAATTGTATTCTATCTCTTAAATTTGTTGAATTTCCAATTTTTATTAAAGCATGACAAGCTTCATAGAATGTAAGAAAGAAATCATTGATATGCAATCCAATTTGATATTTCTCACCATAATAACATTCACCAGGAATTTTTTTAGCTGTAAAAATGCATGTTGTTTCACATTGAAAATCTCTAACATCATAGTCTTTATTTTGATATCGAAAATGATTTTGATCACATTCCTCACAATTTACTCTAATTGGTATTTTTTCTCCTGTTGAGATTTCTATAAATTCTGACGGACGAGGGTTTGTAGAACCATTCAAAGTTTCAGAAACTACGAAAATGGGTACGATATTTCCTGATTTCGAGTTCTTGCATCCTTAAAGAAACAAAAATTAAATAATAATAATAATTTTTTAGATATCCAAAAAATTGTTGGAAGCTGATAAGAAAAAATTCGAGCAACCTCAGTTTTTCTAACCAGATTTGATTTCTTTGATTATTTAAATAGAAAATTAAATGTTAAGAAAAAAACTGATTATATTTCCCTGAATAAAAGTTTTGGAATACGGCAATTAAATGATACACATTTGTAAGAAGTCAAACATAAATATTTAACGAAAAAACAGTGTGGGCTGAAAATTTAAAATTTTTTTCCGCTTTTACTAAAGTAGAGAAATGTAGGTAGGTAATGAATTTGGAATGATAATTAAATTATTTTGAAATTAACTATTTTTAACAAGGTCGTATAGTTTTAAAATATTAAATATGTGTGTAACTCACAGAATATTTTAAATTAGGGCATACGTTAATCTTTAAGAAGATAAACCGTTTCAATGCCAATGATTCTTGGAGGTAATATAAAACATCGCTATAAAAAAATTTGAAACGTTTATGGCAAATTTCAGTCAAAACCTTGCAAAAAACTTAGAGCTGGATTTTTACGATTAGATTTATAGGTTTATTCTAAATAAACTAAAATTACAATGATGCTTAAATATGTTATGTATATAAATTTACAAATAAATTGTATGTATAAGTACACGGATCTATTATTAACATTCAATAAAATTGGAGATCAAAATGCAATATACTTAGAATGTGTAGAATAAAATTCTTAAAAACTAATTAAATTTAATAACAATAATATTCCAATTAAAAAATTCTACTTTTTATTTTTTTTTTATTAAATAAAAATAATGCATGCAACTTATAGTTGGCATTTCTTCTGATTCTTTTTGAATTAGCTCTGAATACTCGTTACGCTTCAATCTAAATTGTTTTATATAAAACTTGAATAAATTATAAAAATTAAAGATATTTCAAGTTTTTAAGTTAAATTTAGAAATATTTGTCATCAATTAGTCTACTATTGTTTACATAAACATACTACAGTTTGAACCAGCGAAGACGCAGATTGTTGAAATCGAATATAAAAAAATCATATTTCATATTTGTGTTATGTCTCCTATCGTGTAGTTAAAAAATGTTAAAAACTCATTGTACCATTTATTCCGAACTACAATATTAATGCTTATACGACCAAATACGTCTTTATTATATTGGTTTCAACTTTTTGAGAAAAAAAAACCAATTTTTTTTATAATGAAAATTTATACCTGTATTTAATTTTTTCCTCAATGACATTTCCATTAATCTTGATGATTCATCATTAAGTGGTGGCCAATACGGAATAACATTATTATTCGTATTTTCACAACTATACACATCTAAATTAATAATAAATAAAAATATTCCTAAAAATGCAATTAGATTTTCCATTCTAATAAATTATTTCAGCACAAAAAAAAAACAAAACTGTTACATCAAACAATCTTATTCAATTCACCACAACTGACTAAAATTTACTTAGATGATTATTTTTATATTTACCTTATAATGCTAACTAATTTTAGTCAACTTTGAACAATAATAGGTAGGTGGGAATTTTTATTTCTTCAACATTTTAAAAAAGAAAAAGTATTGGATCGTATGAAATATTTTTTTAAAATTATTACAGATATTTATTTGTAAACTTTATTTAAATCTGATTTTTCTAACTTTATAATGGATATTTAAAAAATTCCCTATATTGCTCAAATACATTTAGAAACGACTAATTCAAAATTTCAACCAATATTTTCTCATTTTTCAATTCTGTTTCAAAGAGCGTATACAAACTTTGGATCTTGAGCACACGTTCCAGGAATAGAATATATTTGAAGACAATTTTCATTTCAATTCTATACAAAATATTTTTAAAATTAAAAGTTAAAATTGATATTATATAAAATACTTATATAGATAATTTAGTAAGTATTTGATAAGAAAACAAAAACTAAATTAGCTCAAACTTATAGAAGTATATAAATTTAAATAAAATACATATTTATATATTCTCCACTAACTTCTACAATGACGATACGATTATTACACACATTCTATTATTTTTATTACTAATTGATATGTTATTCTATATGAAAAGCTTTTATGTAGTTTATATTTCAAAACCTAATGAAAAACATATATATACTTCATTAATGTTGTAACTAGTACAATTGATCTTGTTTACTTTTTTTTTCACGTTACATTAATGAATTAATGGTATACACATTTGATATTACATGGTACATTGGAAAACAATTTGATGCAAAATTGCATCTATTTCATCAAATTCAATGGGGAATAGAGTTCAGATGCAAATCATTAAATAGATACGTCTATGAAAATATATAGATATACATCTTTACAATAATTTGTTCCAATTATTTTTCAATTCTTTTATAAAATCTACAACAAATTTTATATTTCTTTTAAAATTTTATAACATCAGAATAGAATACCTACCTACGTTTTCAATCAGTACAATACAATAATATAGTCGTTTCGAAAAGGTATTTAATAAAAATTATTATAAATAGAGGCTTGGTTGCTTAAAAAATTGCTTAGAAATCTTAATTTTCAATTTAAAAAAAAATTCTACTTTAATTCGGCAAAATTTTGGAACTCATTATATGCTCAAAAATATTTTGTTAGTTTATCTGTTGAATGAACTTACTTCAAGTTTTTTTTTTTTTACAATATTTTCATGCAATCAATTCTAAAACAAGCAGTGTTTTGGTATAAAAATATTTACCAATGAGATGAGGGGAAAAATTGTATAAAAAGATTTCTTATATTTAAATTTTTATAGCATTGAAATTTATGTATGTAAGTAGCTATAACTTAATCGTTTCGTTATGTTGTTAATTATTATTGTTTGAGTGTTTGATTTTGTAATTTGCGCTTTTTAACTTCTGTATATATTGTATTGATGTAAAAGTTTATTTATTTTTTTATTTTATTTTTTAACTTTTGCAGAATGATTGTGATTGAGTTATGAATATAAGATAATGTAAGATAAGTTGACTTACTACACGGGTCTATAAAATTCAGTTGTATGTAAAAGTTATTTAAGAAAAAATATTCTCATACTAATGTCATTACGTTCAAATGTTGTAGAGAACAATATTGTTGTCGAAACTTAGATATGTTAAGATAATGAACTCGAACTCAAAGTTAACAATTACTTTGGTATCATTAATTTATTATTCGATTCGCTGAATTGTCGAAGCAAATATAATTTTCAATTTAGATCACTTTATCTGAGACCATTGGATTCTTGGAAAAATAACATAGATACGTTCATAGACTTGAAATGGGGTCCCGAAATAATTTATACGGGCATAATTTATACGAAAAAACGACATTATTCATACCATACAAATGAATTATGTCGCTTTCAGGCATAATTTATCATATGAATAAAGTCGTTTTTTTTTCGTATAAATAATGTCGCTTCTAAACGACATTATTTCTACATGAATAAAGTCGTTTTTTGATCTTATGAATAATGTCATTTTTAAAACGACACTATTTATCGTATGTGAGTAAAAACCCGCCGCCCTGCTGCCCCCCCCTTCTCGTGTGTCTACCTCACAAATATTTTTTTTTTTACTCGCATACGATAAATAGTGTCGTTTTAAAAATGACATTATTCATACGATAAAAAAACGACATTGTTCATACGATAAATAATGTCGTTTTAAAAGCGACATTATTTATACAAAAAAAAAACGACATTATTTATCGTATGAATAATGTCGTTTTTTTTTTGTATAAATAATGTCGCTTTCAAACGACATTATTTATCGTATGAACAATGTCGTTTTTCTCGTATAAATTATGTCCGTAGTGCCCTTGAAATGTATGTGCTTTAGTTATTTTTTTAAATATATATCTATACAATATTCATTAATTATAATTTCTAATCATTTAATTTTTATAAAAATATGCCGGCAACAATCACTGCAGCCTAGTGTATAAATTTAGATTTTATAAAAATATAGAATTTATAAACACAATAACTTTTTCAATGAAAACAGTTAGGCGACCGAGTTTTTCAGATAATGTTTTAAAGTTTTTTGAATCAAAAAAAAAAAACACATCTGTTAAGAAAGAACAATATTTTGGTGGCACAAGTAATAAAATCGTTCGACTTTTATGAAAATACAAATTTTTATATAATGTATAAGTAGATTTTTCCACTGGATAATAAAATAGTTCTTAATGAGTTCGTTATTGAACTTATTTCTTGAAAATTATATAATTATTACAAAAATTAAACAAATTGTTTTTTTTTTTGGTATTTAATGAAATTTTTTTGTTGTCGTAATTAACTTAGTCTATAGGTTTTTCACAAATAAAACTTATATATGTATGTAACATGATGATATTATACTTAGGTACCTATACTATATAATATTATTATAGAAACAAATTAATAGTTTTCCAAACTTAATAGTCCATCATTTAAAATTAAAACTACAATTCTGCACCTTTCATTTAATTATTACGAATACTTATTTCAATGGACTCTGCTCACCTTCCTCAGCGATTATTTATTTATTTCAATCTACCAGGATATGACTCATCAACAAATCAAATTCAAACATACAACTTGCTACAGTTCTCCTGCATTAACGCGGCAGATGGACAGAGTTCATTGATACGTATAATAATAAATTAAAAAGGTAAAGTCAAAAATTGTGTTTTTTTTCAAAAATTTTTATTTTAAATAATTTTAAAGACTTAAATTAGTACATAATTTTAAAATATTTTTTATTAATAATTTAAAAATCCATTTCCCACACTTTCAAGCAAAGAAACAGTCAAGACATAATTTATATGAAAATCATTTACAATACATATTACCATTAATATATTATATAATATAAAATATTGTAAACATAATTTTCCATGTAAACTTTTTTTTGAACCCTGTTTGTTTGTTTGTTAAATCAAATAATAATTTTAAAACAAATTAAAAAATGAATGTCTTATATTGTTTTAATGATTCTTCTTTGGTATAACATCGTTTATTTTAAATAAGTGTTTTTTGTCATTTGAAAATGACAATGTCATGATATATACAAATTTATTGTACTTGATCAATTTATGTTTTAACTATTAGTGGGCTTGTAATTTTTATTCACAGAATACTTTTAATACATCATTAAAACAAATAAATATACAATTTATTCCCAAATAAATTCTTTATGATTCAAAAATATTTCGATTATCATAAGAATTATAAATATTAATAACCTATTTCATTGGGATGCATTCCAGAGCACAGGTAAGATCACATTATAATTCATAATCAAGAAAGCATTAATATATTATTTTACTTATGATATTAAGTTCCAAAAAAAAATGATGTAGCGTTATTATATCCAGGACTTAATTTAACTAACTTTATTTATCATTTTGACTAGCTCAGTATAAAGTATACATTTTCGACTTCTTGGCTTGCAAATTTCTCTATGATCCAATCTCAACCCACAAACATTGCCAATTGAGGGATCTGAAAAATAAATAAAAAAGTTTTAATAAAATTACTGATACAAATAACAGTTTCAAGAACTAAGCGAATATACTATAAGACTTACCAGCAGAATCAACGCCAACAATTCTAAGATAAAGAAACTGCATGAAAGTTAAAGCTGTTTCAACAAAGCTAAATACTTCAATTTTTAGATGTCCACTGTAATAAAGACTAACGAAACGACGATGCAAATCTAGAAGAACTTTTGAATCTGAAAATATTTGAAATTAGAGTATAAGTATATTAAAGTATTGCTAATTAATTAAAAGAGTTTAATTTGATATAAACTTACTTTTTTCAATTTCAACCAATTCTATTGATCTCCTTACAAACGGCAAATTAATGTCAGCTAATAATGAACCTCTATGTGGAACCGAATAAAAAAATACCCCTTTAGATGAACGAATCAGTGGAGCCAGAGATGGCTTTCCACTTTCCCATGCATCTACTAAAATTTGCTTAATATATAATCCACCTTTACTATGACCAACCCAAACAATAGGATGACCATCGCCCACTTTTTTTTCAATTAATCGTTTTGTTATTACTCTGACACGTTCCGTCATCGATGATCTGTGGTGCTTTTTTATCCACACAGGACGCCAAAGATGAGGATCAGTAGTATAATCAACAGCTATTACACGAACTCCCGGACAATCAAGTGGCAACCAATCACCTGGCCAACAATAAGAATATGGTTCTTGCTTATCTGAAAGTAATGATTTATCTTGTTTATTTTCAGATCCCGCAAACTGTTGGCATGGTGTGGGAGAGGTAGGCCTGGACGTATTTTCATAATCTTCTAAGCGTAACCGGAATGTTGAAAAATTAAAAGAATCATATGAATCAATTGATGAAAAACTTAAAATATAAAAAATAAAAATATTAAACATTCTATGAAATTAAAATTAAATAAATTTTCATACTTGTAATTTAATTTATCATTATTATCTGTAAAAATATTATAATCATCATCGTCATCATCTTGTATTGTATTAATCAATTCATATTCTAATCTAACTTTTTTATTCGAATGAGCTGGTACAAATATATTTGATCTGGAATGTCTTGGACGTTTTGGTGGACGTAATGGTGGTTTCGGTGGACGGTCAAATTCCACTGGATTACGTTCGTTACTCCATAAGCCTTGTTTCCAAGTATTTTTCAAGCAACCGTGTAATCCGTGAATTAAAATTATATCAGCCCTTATTTTTGTACCTGGAGGAGGTTCGGCTAATACTTTTATAGTTATACATTGTTCAGCTGTTTCATATGGCTCTGTGGGTTCTAAAAAAATTCTGGGAATATTGCTTGTATTATATGTTGAATTATAAAAAATAGTTTTATCTGGATCTGTAGTAGTAGTTGTCGTCATTATCATCGGAACAGTAGTACTAATGGGTGAAACCTTTCTTATTTTCATAATTTTCAACAGTGGATCAATTCTGTGTGAAACTAAAAATAAAAAATCAAAATAAATAATGAACTGCCCAAAAAGAACATAAATCGCAAAAAATAGTTTTTTAAGATATATACATTATATTTATTTATTTATTTTTATTTTATAATCAGTATGCCTAAAATAGAAAGAAGCCATACAAGATTATTTTGCCTTAACCAGTTATATCATTTATTTCCATTTGCGGAAAATTATAGTTTTTTTTCTGTATTTTATTATATGTCAACAATAATATTGAAAATTATATGGACAAGTTCAAGGTTTGAGAACATTTAATACTTTTAATGACGCCGATAGAAATTTATTCAAGGAGGTTCAAAAAAATAATTGAACCAATTGATTGCAACTATTTTATTTCAGATTAAAATTATTTATCACTATCCATAGAGATTTTTTAATAACCAAAAAAATTTTACGATTGCGATAATTTAGAATCTAAAGTTGAATATATATAGACTAAAATAATAATCAGAATTATATGAATAAAAAAGTATAATCAAATCCCAGGCAAAAGAAGTGTAACTAATTTTAAATTTTTTTCTTCAATTTTGACTTCAAAAACATACATATACGTATATGTATGTATTTACATATTCTTCTTAAGTTATATCAAAACTAAACATTAACATTACCTTGAACTGAGGATAATCCTGACAAGCCCATTGAAATGGTATTGGCAGCTGAAGCAAATAAATTAGCTAATGCTTGTTTACTAGCACCTAAATTTCTTAAAATCCGCCATACATGATCAGTTCGAAATCCTTTAATTCTATTTGCAAATCCATTGGCCAGTGGTACAATTATTCTTAAAAGCAAGCTTATTGCCAATCGCATTTTATTTCGCGATGAACTGCAAACAAAAAACAAATTCGTTAATGAAACTAGATTTGGGAATTTCGTGATTTTCACGAATAAGAAGTTGAGTATATTTTTTAAGAAATTTTTGTTGGTTGGTTGGTTGGTTGGCTTACCTTTCAGATAATCTTTTATCAAATTCTTCTCCTTTCACAATTTCATTAATTTTCTGTTGTTTTTCTACAAATTTCTCAATTGTATTCTCGTGTAATTTTTTTATTGGTATTTTCTTTAAAAATAAAATTTTTTTTTCCTCATGACATTCATTTAAATCTAAATTTTCCTTATTTTCACTACAATTATTATTATCTTTGGTATCAGCAATATCGTCATTACATGCATTTCTATCGACATTATTATCATTATTGTTTAAAGTATTTGTTATATCACAGTTTAATACTAAATTCAAATTATTTTTGGTTAAATTTATTTCAGCAGACAATAAAGTGTTCATCCCTTCATCCGATTTTACTGATTTTTCTGCGGATATCATTTTTCTATTCTCTATTATTAAAATATAATCTGTGATTCTGTAGATTTTTATATATGTAATGTAAATGATTGATTTGATAAATTGAAAATTATCTTGTTTATTTTGAAAATTTCATATTAATTCCGTTTCTTAACATATTTTTGTTTGGCATATTATTTTTATTTTGTCTGCAATGTGAAATTAGAAAAAATTATATATTTTATTTAATTCGCTTTCTTAAAAAATATATTTTGATGTTTAAACTAAATTGATTGCAAAAATATTTCAAAGTGAAAACAAAAAGCTTACAAGAGACAAAACTTAATAGTTTATTTTCACATTAAATGAAATGTGATTAATTTTATGCTTTCTCATTAAATTTTCGTTCTATAACACTATATACAATGCACCTATGAACACCATTAGATATTATGTAATAATAATATTGGTTTCCTTAATCTAAAATCTGAAGAGGGCAGTGTCACTCCGTTAACCGACAGATTAGTTTTGATTTTGATTTTTACCCAGAGTAAGGGGTCCAAAAACAGATGGAAAATATATCTCAATAGAAACGGAAATTTTAATCAAAAAATGAAAAAAGGTCGTTCTTAAATTGGATAGCACATAAAAAAATATAATAAATAAAATATAAGGGAAATCTACGATAGGTTAAAGCGACGAAATTAGATGATATCTTTTTCTAGAACTTTATGATTCCCGATATAAAACTTATTTTATTGGTATCTGGGACAGTTGAAAAAAACTTTTCAAAATATTCAAACTTTAATTTCTAGGACAGAAATTTTTTAACAGTTACATACATAGGTAATTTTACAAAACTTCATCATCAGGGATAATTTTTTGAAAAACAAAACTAATAAAATAATGCATTAATGTCAACCAATGCACGGCTAATATTTGTGATTTGCTGAATGATTCCGTCATGTAAAAAGTGACTAAATGTGCATGATTAAAAAAATAAAAAAATAAAAATTTTTTTTATGCCGCTCACTGTTATCAGACAAACACTTTTGTTGATTGATTTCTTTGTTTAATTATAACGATTACTACTAATTAATTATGTAAAATTGGTGAAATTAAAATATAATTCGACATAGTAACTAATTTGTACTACATATTATCTATTAATAAATTAATTTTTTAGATAAAAAGTTTTTTTTTTTAATTTATTTCATTGTTTTTTTTTTCAAAATCAAATTACAAATCATAAATTTATAATTTACATACATACATATTTTATGTACAATAATTATGTAATTCTATGATATTTTCTCTTTTCAATGCAATGCATTTATTTTTATTTTTTCTACTCAATTATTATCAAGATCAAAAAAAAAATTTATTATTTTTAATTTAAATTCATAAAAATTCATAAAAATTTATTTTAATTTTTTTTTTAGAAAGGAAAGAAAAAAAACTAAAAATTTAATTTTAAGCTTAATTTTTTCTCTAAATTTTACGTTTCAATTATATTACATTAAGCTTCGACGACACTCTTAAAACTGAAAATGCAATTTTTTTTTTTTTTTTTTTTTTTTAGCATTAAATAAAATTATTTGTTTTTTATAAAATAAAAATAAAATTAAAATTCCACTACTTAGCTAAATTGAATTAAAAAAAGCTTCAAAGATTGCATTTATTTTTTTTTATTTTTTTTTTTTACATGTAAACAATTTTATATAAATAAATAATTTATAATAAAAGTTTTTTTTTCATTTTGTTTATTATTATATTTAGTTTTTTTTTTTCATATGCGCGCATTGTTTGTTTACACAATTTAGAAAAAATAAAATATCTATTGGGAATTATTATTAGGTTTAGAGGTGTTTGTAATATACATAATAAATAACACGAGCTTAAGATTTAAAAAAAAAACAAAAAAAAAAGCTTTTTTAAAAGTTTATTCAGGCATAACAAGACAAGATATAGTTTCATTCTATTATCAACACAAAAAAAAAAAAAAAAAAAAAAACAAAAAAAATACTTTTGATCCAAAAAAAAACACAATAAAAAACAAAAAACTCGAGTCTGTGTATTAAAACAAAAATGTGTCAATCTAGAAGTAAAAATTGTAATTAAATTAGCTTTAATAATATTTTAAAAATAATATAATTAAAATTGTTTAGAAGATTGTTATAAGATATTTATAAAGTTTAATGAAAATTTAACATTTACTATTTTTGTTCGAAGCCACAGAATCACAATTCTTCAACATTATCTGAATTAATTTGAAATAAATCGATATTATTATATAATCGAAAGTGACAAGAATCTGGTTTTCATTTTTCAAGATATGCTCATTGTGTTTATTTTTTATTTATTTTTTTTTTAATTCTTGATGAAATAAATAAAAACTACTTGACATTTAAGCTTTAAAAAAAAAACAAGAAAAAAAAACGAATATTTGAAGAACCAATAAATATCTACAATTAATAAATGTACATGTGTACATGCGTATTATACAACTTTGTTCATTGTAAATCGTAATAGTTTATTCAATAGATATATAAAGAAGAGATCATAGCAGCATTAAAGATCACCCGACCATTCTTTAAATTTATGTACATTATTTAAAAATAAAAAAAGAACTTGTAACACTAACTACATCGATTTCTGTGAATTTCTGTACGACTTTATGAAACGAATTTATTTTTATAAACGTCTTTGGACAATTTATCAAATTTTGTAGAAGTATTAGCAGAAGTTTTGAAGGTGACTTTAGCCTTAAAAACAAAGTAGTTAACAGTTTGCTTTATTGGTTATAAAGAAAGTCGAAACTAAAAGAAGCAAATATGTAGCTTATATAATATGTTGATTATATTATATGTTGCAGAATGAAACTTAAATATTTTTGAAACCACAAAAATTCGAATTATTCGAATTATTAAAGTTCTAATTTAATTAAGAAACTT
Organism: Hybos culiciformis; assembly: GCA_964007475.1. Lineage (NCBI taxonomy): Eukaryota > Metazoa > Arthropoda > Insecta > Diptera > Hybotidae > Hybos > Hybos culiciformis. The sequence goes on along the minus strand of OZ023273.1, from coordinate 137,267,304 downwards.
ACTGGTTTTTTTTTTATTCTTTTTAATTCAAAAATATACAATTCTATTTTAAATTGTTTCTAATTGCTGTTCGAATTGAAACTAAATTAATTCAACCGTTGCCAAAAAATCATTGAATTCAATTTTTATTATAACTATTATAATTTAATCAAAATTAGTACTGTGTGGGTAATTCTACACATACGTAAATTCCCAATTAAAAAAAAAAATAAAAATTACTTTTAATATTAATTTTGAAAAAATTCTTTTACTAATTGGGTGGGTACGTAAATAAAGACAGAAATAACTGAAACTTTCTTATACATACATCATATTGTATTTAATTATACACAAGCCGAGAGAAATTTAAGCGATAAGAAATATATTACTATTATAATTTATAAGCATGTCAAAGGAAAAAAAATCAAAGTGATGTACAAAATAAAAAAGAAATCAGGATTTCGAACTGAACTCCAAACAACAATTAAGATCAAATACGATTTAAATTCATTCTGAAATTTTTTTTCACCAACATTTAAATTTTTTTATTTAAAGAAAAATAATAGAAATTTAATTAAATAAAATATAATAAAAAATTATTATATTAAACAAATTACATACCCGAAATTATATTTTCGCGAGTTTAATGAACTGTAAAAAGTTATTTTTCAAATTTTATTCTTTTTAAAAATAAAACGTCAAATATTGAACCGCGAATTCTCTTTTTTTCATGATGTTTAGATCATGCGAAAAGTTAAACACTTGTTCATTTTTAATTCAACTTAAGTACGGACAGCACATATATTTTTCATATGATTTCAAGCAGAAAAAATTATAATTTTTTTTTATAATTTTTTCAATTATACTGATAAGAAAATTATTTAATTAAAAAGAAAACAATAAAAAAATTGTGAATTTTGTTATCTAAGTAGTATTCTTGATTTGAATATGAATATATAATATGAAAACAGTGATGAGCTGCTAAAATTCTAACAACCGGCTTAGCAAAATTATATATAAAACTAACTTTTGAAAAATAAAATTTTTCTTGTAAATTTAAATTGTTATAAAAAAACAATTATATCATTTTGCAATACATATAAGTTAATATTCAATCTTTAATTATATTACCAAAAAAATATACTAATTATATAGATATAATTATACATAATTATGAAAAAGTAAATATACGCAATAAACATGATTCCGGAATAAAAATCGGTTTGATATATAATTCAAAAACCTGGTACGAACAATTTACACCTCATCACTGTAATATATACTCTAATATATATAACGAACATAATAAAATACATAAAGTTTCTATAAATTATCAAAGTCAAAGTTCAAAAAACTAAAACAGATATATTTAGCTGATAGTTTGTTATTAAATATATATTTGTTAATATTATCAGAAACTGAATTTCTATAAATCAAGTATGTTTCGTGAAAGTAAAATTTTCTTCGGTGACCAAATGCCTACTTTTACAAAAGTACAGTCCTTTATCTTTAAAAGCAGCCGTCTTTTGAAATACATATATATTTTTTGAAATAAGACACTTTTTATTTAAAATTTTATTCTTTTAAATTCCATTACCCAATCATACATATTTATTTATTAATTAAAGCACAAGTATATAATATGTTTTATACATTTTAGTTGTCTAATATGTATTATATATAAGATAAACAAAGATTAAACCATATACATTAAAATTTAATAAATTTAGGATTTGAATAATAAGTTTACAAAAAAAATCAATTGTAAATATTAATGAGGTCGGAATAAAATTAAACTTTGTAGTTTGTTTACTTTCTATCTTTGAAATTAAACTTTCAACAGATTCGATAATAAAATATTCTAAATTCTCTAAATATAATCTTGGAATTTTAAAACACGATATTGCACAAATCAATCTTTTAAGACTTCACAATGAATGTATTGATTTGATTTGTTTTTGTTTTCTCTAAAATAAAATTAAAATCCCTAAAAATATTTTCATTAAAATTAAAATAAAATAACAAAAAAAAAAAAATTTATTTAAAAAAACAAAATGTTTTAGTGAAGTTCTATATGGCTTTCGTTGTAAATTAATTAAAAACAACATTAAATTTTTCTTGATTTTTAGTTTTTCTTTTTTTTGTATGGCCACCGTTTTTAGTTTTATAATACCATGTAATTATATGTTCCCTTATGCTAATGTGCACATGCAAATGTTATGCAAATATTGCAATTTAATAAAGTTTATTATAAAATATGTTCCTTTTGAAAAATTTATTAATTATTATTTAAAAATAATCATGCATATTGCATATTTATTGAAAAAATTCATTATTTAGTCGTATGTACCATGAAAAATAATTAAATATATACAAAATAAAGGTGCTATCTAAATTAATAAGAAAATTAAAATAGAAAAAACTAGAAGAATTTTTTTTAAATATAAAATATCTACTTAGTGAATGACATCAAAAGAATTCACTTTCAACAATAATAAATATGAATAATATGTAAAAGATCTTTTAAGTCCTGTCATTTTTTAATGTATAATATAATCAATGTAGATAACAAGATAAATATAATATGTTTTATCAACATTCTTTTTGATATTCCATTTATAGAATTTAATATTTTTTTTTTGTTTTTTCACTTTGTATGTACTTCTTTTATATTTTTTTTATATTTAAAACATCTCAGAAATGAATACTTTAAAAATTAATAAACAAAATGAAAGCATAAGTATTTTTGATTGTTTGAAGAATTTTTATATTTTTATTTGATTGTCTTTTATAATCTTTAAGAGTATTATTCTAACATTCTTGGTTATTCTATTGTAATTCGGATGAAGTTTGAAATTTTGATATAAAATAATGTTTAAAAATAAAAATATTTGTACTAGCGTTAAGGAATATTAAATGAAAAATACCCAAAAATTTTGGAAGTTTTGTCATCAAGGACTCGAGAATCAGTTGATAAATTTTTTACTTAATCCATTTAGGCATTTACATTTGAAAATTTTCTCCTTTTCTTTTTAATGTGTAAAAAAATTTTCTATTTTTCAACTTTCTACAATTTTTTTTTAATATTCAAATTTTAAGTATTTCGAAGAAAAAAATTTGAGAACCAATGGAATGGACCTTTATGTTCTTATCATTTATATTTTCAAATCCGTTCTTTATCTGTATAAGTTTAAAAATAAATTACATTTTTATATTGAATAAAAAATTTCTATATAGTCAATATAATCATTGTTGTTACTATATCGAAATTTTTTAATCAGTCACATTACTTAACATATAGATTTAAAACTGAAAGTAAACAAATTAAAATCTTCCAAAAATGTTATCTGCAACTGCATTTAAGTAGATTTGTGAAGATTTTTTCTTTTACAAATTCAATTGGTAAATTAAGATAAATAGTGGAACAATTCAAATAAAACATGAAATTTAATTTTTTTTTTCATTAGAATGTTGTTCGATTTTCAACAAAATCTATTTTATTTTTTTATTTCAACAGATCAGATTTAAGGAAGGAGGAATTGAACTGATAAGTATAACATATAATGATAATATATGATCATGTCTTGAAAATGAATAACTAAAAAGCTTTAAATGTAAAAAAAATTAAGTTATGTGGTTTTCATTTGCATTAAAGACAAAAAAAGAAGCTTTTTCATATATTTTGCGCGTAAATTTTTACATAGGTAATAATTGAATTCTCCCAAGGTCAATATTAAAATGCACATTATAATTTAAAACACAAAATAATTTAACTTTTTAAATTTAAATTTAAAGACTATTTTATTTCCATTTACATATTTTATTTACAATTAATGATAATGTGAAAAAACAAA